>OY747718.1:46550216-46742716 GCA_963556495.2 Valencia hispanica
AGCGCATGCGCGCTGCTCTCCATCCGCTCCGCATCTCCCCCTCCCTCCCCTCTCCTTTTCTGCAGCATCAGTACCACTCCCCCCCCCCCCCCTCCCCCTCTCTCTCCCCCCCTCTCTCTCGCTCGGTTTTCCTGCCGGGCTGCTGCTGCTGCTGCTTTGCGCGCTGCGGGGCCACACTGCGACCGCACCGAGGAGGAAGAGGAGAAAGGCGCGGAGTGAAAGGGGGGGAGAGGTCCAGATTTACAGAAGAAGCAGCAGCAGACAGAGCTGAGGAGGAGGGCTGATTCACGCACCGTCACCGCACGGATAAAAAAGAAAGAAAGAAAAAAGAAAACCTCCGAAGAAGAAGAAGAAGAAGCAGAAGGCGGAGACGCGTCACACCGCGCTCTTCCTCCCTCCATCTCTGCTCCGCTTCCAGGAGAGTGAAGAAGAAGAGGAGGACACACGGAGGGAACCGCTGGGAATCTCGGTGTTGGACAGCTCCCCCTCCCGCACCGATCAGGGCCGATTCTCCGCTCTCTAGCAGCCAGCTCGGCGCGGCGACACCATGAAGGACCGTACGGCGGAACTGCGAAGCGTAAGCCCCTTTTCCTCTTTCCATCATCCCTGCTGGCCTCCATCTTCCTCCCCTCGCCTCCCCACCTCCCCCCTCCTCTCTCAGCATCACGGCCTGAGCGCAGCGGCTGGATGGAGGGGAGGAAAAGCGGCTCGGCTCGGCTCCGCTCCGCGCTGCGGCGAAGGTTTTTTGGATGCGGGTCGCGCTGCGGCCCGGAGCTTTTCATGCTGTGAAAGCAGAGTGTGTTGCAGAGCTGTCAGCGGGATGCAGCCTGTAATGGAGTCTGTGCGGTGTGAGTGGATGGATGCGTGGCTGCAGCCTGACTCTGGACCCTTTTTTTTTCATTATTTGAGGGATTTCAGCCTCTGACGGGGAGATTGGAAGCGGCTCTAAGACGCAGAGGCCCAGCTCTGCTGCTCTGCTGCTCTGCTGCTCCGCTCAGGGTTTTTTCCCCCTCTCCTCATGCAGAGCAGAGCTGCATGCATGACGGGAAGGCGGCTTAATACGCACCCATCCGAGCTAATTCTAATTCGGGACGTGCATGTCCATGCATGCGTGTGAGGAGGAGGGAAGGAGGAGGAGATGTGACTCTGAGAGGAGGAAAAAAATACACATTCCTTTCTTTTCTTTTCTTTTTTTTTAATCCACTGATGGAGGCCGCATCCTGCAGCCCGCCGCCTCCTCCCTCATGAAGATCCGCGGGAATGTGGGGGCATCAGTCCCGAGGAGGCGGGATGGATGGATGGATGGATGGATGAATGGATGGAGGGAGAGCAGGATGCGGCTCTCCTCGTGCTCTTTGCCGCTCCTCCTGGTCGGGTGATAGTGGGGGAAGGGGGGGGGGGGGGGGCCTCGTTATAGGAAAGCCTCACCCATTTTATGACTATGTTCCTCTGCACCGGGTGAGAGCGGCCCTTTGACGCGCGGGCGGTGCGATGCGGTGCGGCGTTTCTGGTGCGCCTGGAGCGAACAGCTGATGCTAGCAGTTTGAGGGGAGGGATGTTGGGGTACTTTTCTTTTTTGGGGGGGGGGGGGGGGGGTCACGCCAGGCAGCCACACTCTGCTGCACTCCCCCCTCCCCCCTCCCATCCCCACTGCCGAGTTCAACCAGGTTATGAAGCTCCAAGTCCTCCCATGGGGGGGGGGGGGGGTGAGGGTGGGGCAGAGGAGGATGAATAGCATCTGATCGGTAGATCAGCTGCTGAATGTGTGGAGCTGATTTGTATGAAGGAAGCCTCAGCAGAGTTTACCGCACTGCTTATTTTCTATTCTGGTATTCCAGCTCTTCATTCCCATCAGACATTTCTCAGCCTCGCTCCGATGTTTGTCTCTTCTTCACCGCTTCCACGTCTTCTCAAAAATTTTCTTCGATTTATAACATGTTCTTATCACCTGCCAGTCTGTGGTTCTTTGCCTCTTGAATTAATAAATTCCAGTTAGGAAACTACTGGTCAAATTCCTCTACTCGTCATTGACATTTATCTTCTGATGGGCTTGAATTGAAACTGGAATATTTCAGGCAATAATAATCTGACACAATATAAAGAGAAGCTTTGGATTTCTAAAGCAAATTTGGAAAAGTTTTCAGATCAGATAGATCCACCTCCCTGGTTCTTATTCGGATGCCTGGACCCGCCTGGTTCCACCAATCCTGCAGCCTGGCATGAGTGGGAATGAAAATCTGCCTTCGCTTTTAATTTGCTTTTTCACTAGCTGTTCTCCTCTCTCGTAAACAGAATCAAAACAGTTTGAATTTAATATGTTAAACCTTTATTATTATTATTATTTTTTTATTTATTTTTTTGCTAGTCCTGTTCTGGTGCTGCTCTCTGGGCCGCAAGAATGTTTACAGCTCCTGGTGTCTGGCAGAGAAACTTGATTAACCTGCGATCCAGAACCCGCAGAGTTTGACGGTCAACGAGCCGCTCCGGACACCATCTTAGTTTTTCCTATTTTAGTTCCATCTTTTATGCCTTCGTTATGTTTTTCTCTTTTGTATTCAGCTTTTCATTTTCCCATCATTCCTCTGCAGTCACTCGTTCCTTTATTCCTTTATACATCATACTCTCGCTGTGATTCACCCAGATGCGCTCGGTAGGCGACTCGGGGTTAGGTTCCTTGCCCAGAGGCACATATATATGGAATCGAACCCTCAACGTTCCGATAGAGCCACTGGATTTACAGAAGCAGGACAAAAAAAAGGAAAATAAAGCCATAAAATCTGAATTTAGCTCCTTTTAGACATCGTTGGGTCATCTGCATCCTATGAAGCTAACATCGATAACTAAAATATCACCTTAATTAATGTTTGCACCAAAAACATTAAAGCAAACTGAACATCTGACAGTTTCATGCTAAACTGAAGGGTTTTGGTAATTATGGGATGGGTATATGTAAAATCTACAACATGCATCAGAGGTCTGTAAAACAGAGACGTTTCCCAGATTAATTTGATCAAACATCAGTTCTTAAAACATCCATCCTCATCTTTTTAAAAATGGATCTGCTGGTTCTGCAGGTTGCTGCAGCCACATGTCGACCGTGTTTTAAAGAGCTGGAAACGATATCCGCGCGCATGGAGTGACAGACGGATCGTTTGTGTTTGTTTGCAGCAGTGTGTGTGATCACATATCCTGTTTCATTTTCAATGATTAGAACGGGGTGGTGGGAGGTCTCTCAGTGGTGATGGATGGATGTTGCCTTTTTTATCAACTCCAAAGACATTATACCGACATTTCCCACTGATCTAAACTCGCTGTAAACCGAGACTTCACACTGAAATACCACAAGGTGTCAAGACCCCACAAAGCAGGTGTGTGTGCTTGTCCCCACAATCACATATAAACAAGTATACAGACACAAGTTTAACACATGGCAAAAGAAATTCTTAACTCTGTTTTGTGCTGTTCTATTTAAATAGTAAAGAGTTAATTCAGTTTCAGTTCAGTATTCATGTATAAGTACCATCAAGCATGATCCAGCTATTATTTAATCCACTTTAATTCTAAAGCAGTTTGTCCAAATTAAGGAAAAATTTACTTCAAGTAAAACTTAAATTTCTTTCTATTTTATTGTAACCAGTTATGTTAAATTAAATTAGACTATTCTGTTCATTCAA
Source organism: Valencia hispanica (assembly GCA_963556495.2). Lineage (NCBI taxonomy): Eukaryota > Metazoa > Chordata > Actinopteri > Cyprinodontiformes > Valenciidae > Valencia > Valencia hispanica. Next base: position 46,553,891 of record OY747718.1, read on the forward strand.
TTTTGATCCATCCTACTCAAGTTAGGTGCCGTGTAAATTAATTAATTAACACATTTATTTATTAATTAATAAAAATCTTAATATAATTTGGTTAAATTAATTTCAGTTAAGGTTAAAGTTTAATTAAAATAAAAAAAACATTACATTATGTTCTTTTTTGTTTATTTTTCCAACAAATATCTAATTTAGCTTCAGAGCACATTTCAAATACAATTAAGGAAAATCCAGTTTAATCTGTTTATAATCCAACCCAATGAAATTAAGCGTTCCAACTCAAGATAAATTAAAGTAATTGGAATCCAATTAAATACGTCCTAGCTAATTTTCTTAGAACGATTCTGTTTAATTAAATTAAACTACCCAGTTTATCTATTTTCAGTGAAACAGGCAATTTGAATCTCTGAAAATGTGAGGCAGAATCTCTGTACTTTACATGTTGAATTTATGAAAAATAAAAATGCTACTACAAAATTATGATTGCAGAGATTCAAAACTTATTTTCGGACTTTTGAAACTTTATTTTGGATTTTAAATTTTCAACCACTGATTGTCAAGGTTTTAAAACGTTTTCTTTCGGTTTCAGATTATGGCAGCGTTCTCACTTCATACCATTCAAAGTCTAGCTAAAAGCTTGTCATCTCAAGGCACTTTACAAGAAAAGTCATTTCAATACAATCATAAAATCATTCCAGTCAGTTTAAAGTTTTAGTTAGTTTTCTATCTAAGGAATCCCAGCAGATTGCATCGAGTCATTGACTTGAGGTTGCGCCCCGTTCATGCAGACTCCAACCACAGCAATCCCTCATACTGAGCAAGCATGTAGCGACAGTGGAGAGGAAAAACTCCCCTTTAACAGAAAGAAACCTCCAGCAGAACCAGAACCAGAACCAGAACCTGGCTCAGTATGAGCGGCCATCTGCCACGACTGTCTGGGGGTTCAAGAAGACAGAGCAGAGACACAGAAAGAACAGAAGATCTGATATTAGAGTACTGGATGCAGCGCAGAATGATCCTCCAGGTTCCCCCCCTCCTGGGTTCAACCGCTGGCAGGAAGCAGCATCGTTTAATGATGATGATTAAAACCTAAAGCTGGAGAATATCTGTGGTGACACGAGGCCTCCTGACAACATCAGAAAACAAACAGCAGAAAATGTGATCACACCCTGTCAGGGTTGCCATGCTGGCATGTTTTCAACCCAGAACCTGCTGAGGGTTTTTCTTTTCTTACATGCTGTAGCTTGTAAAGTCACATTTCAATAAGAAAAGCCAAACAATTAATAAATATGCTTTTATGGAGGGTTATGTGTCACAAAATGTAATTTAACCAAGTGTAAAGCTGCTTGTTTACTGGTGGTAAGACATTCTGAATACAGCTGCATTCAGATCGTCCAACAATCCTGTTTTGACTAAGTCAAGGTAGAAATGGATGCAAATCATCTTAATACAAATCAAATATCTCTATTTATTGATTCTGTCATCAAATACAATTTATTTAGGTTGAAAACCTCGCTCATTGTGCCAAATATTATCAGATGAGGCTCCTTTGTCCGACTAAAAGTCCTTTTAACAATACATTTTAGGCAGGTTTTAAACAAACAGCTCTGTATTAAAAAGGTGTTTTTATTGGTCTGATGTAATATTGTAATCCTAAGTGTTGCGTCTTCATTGGCTGTAAGCAGAAAATCATCATAGTTAGTAGAAATAAAGAGCCTGAAAACATCAGTTTGTGCAATTTATATAAATATGACTGTATATAAGCATAACAGAACTTGGATTACAGAAAATAATAGCTAATTAAATTATCACCATGCACTCAGTATCTCCATGTCAGTGATATATTCTTTGATGCTTGCTGTTTAATCCAGCGGATAATGTTTTAGGAGGACATTTAGATGTTCCGCTAAAGCCGTTATTTATAAACTACAACTAAAGCAGCAGCTGCCGCCAGATAATAACTTTTTCACACAAAAACCATGTTGTTGAGATTAAAATGTTTTCAGTAGCTATTTTTAACAATGTAGCCAAAGCAGAAAGACTTTATCAGTTTACTTAAGTATCTGTTTTCTTATTGCAGCTCATGTCGTTGTAAACATTCTCCAACATTATTGTATATCGCAAATACTCCAATTATTGTGCAGCATTTGGTGGCGGTGTGTCGATTCACCATAAATTGGTTAGCTGGTTAGGGCGGCTGTAGCTCAGTGGTAGAGTTGTCAGCCTGCAACCCAGAAATTGTGGGTTCAATTCCAGCTTCCACCTGCTACATGTCGTTGTGTCCTTGGGCAAGACACTTGCCTACTGGTGTTGCCCAGAGGGGCCGATGGCGCAATGTGGGAGCCTCCCCTTTGTCAGTCTGCCGCAGGGCAGCTGTGGCTATAATCACAGCTTGCTTTCAGCAGTGTGTGAATGTGAGAGTGAATGAATAATGGAGTTGTAAAGCACTTAGAGAGTCTCAAAAAGCGCTATATAAATGCAAGCCATTATTAGTTAACGCGCTAAATCGATAGCAATTCAAAAGTGTTTAAAAATTTATGTATTATTTTTCATAATAATTAAATGAGAAAAACATAAAGGTCAGACGTGCCGCACGGACATTTTTAGGGGACGGACCGGCGGAAACATCATGGCTGCAGCTCGTTTCAGCCATGCAGCGCGACATTTACAACAAACAGAAAATATTTTGCCCTTAAGTTGTGAAAGAAGCGTCTCTGTTGTTGTGTATCATGTTAGCAGCAACATGTTCCACTTTATCGGTTCTGTCCGGGGCGTCCTCCCCGAGCTGCAGCTCATGTTTACCAGACGTCAGCGCAAGTGGAGCTTTATGTCTGAAACAGGAAGGAAATGTCCTTCATTCCATCCCATAATGTGTGGCGCAGAGCAGCGTACTCATAGCTGGTAGATTAGTTTCTGTGTATGACAGGTGGCAAACATCCCATTGGTCAATCTGAAGCAAAAACTATGAAAACGCTGCAAAGTTACAGTTCTGTGTTAAATAGACAGTAAAAAACAAAACAAAGACTGGAGTATAAACTTTATGTGTCTTTGGGAGAATGCTGCTTTTTATTTTCTATTACTTTGAATTGAAAATTTTTTTTTTTTTCTCAGAATATAATTTCAGATTTTTGAGTAATTTCTGTTCTGTATGACTTAAAAAAGGAGATATTATTGTTACAGGTTTATTTTCTAATATAGAAGATTAAATATTTCTATTTAGATTTTAACATAATTTCTGTAACGGTTGACTTGTAGAAGCTGATCTGAAGTTTATTTAATTTTTCTTTTTAACCACATAGAGCACAAACACTTTAAATATGTTGAAATCAAAAGTTTTCTTTAAGTAAACAGAAAATGATTGATGTGTTTAAGGATCGGATCAAGTTTCCACTTTTATGGAAATCAATATATTGTCACCCTATATTATATTAAAATTGCCAACACACATTTCCTTTAGCTTTCATTGAAAATATGACCTTGATATTATGAAACATATTTTGGACATTTGTTAGTTTAATTGTGGTTTGACATGAACATCAATTGGTTTGGATGCTTCAATTAATGGAAACTGGGTGGATTTAAGAGCAGAAAGTAGCCATGGAAGGAGTGAGGAAAAAATATGCAACAAAAATAATCGTTTTATAATTGAATCGTGAGGCACCCAAGATGGAACACCCCTTGCATTTGGTATGCTACTTACATATAAATTAAATTTAGCTTGAATTTAAATCCCAGTCCTCAAACTGGTTATTTACTCCTATGTGCCACTTTTATAAATTTCCAAAAAGACTAAAGATGTTTACAAAAGATTTAACTGTCCCAGTAAATGTTTGTTTTTTTCAATTGAGCCCCTGAAGTAGCATTCATTCAACACATGATTACAGAGACCTTTTAAGTGACATAACATGCTTACACTGTAAAATATGGAATAAAAAAACCTGGTTTTGGAAGGAGATAAAACTGAAATATTAAGATTAAACTGTATTTGGAATAATGAATAGCAGATTCCTCGGGACCCTATGGTGCACAATGCATGTTAAATTTATTTTACCACACAGTTCTTGCTATCGTATTAAGAGTGAATAATCATAATTCAGTTCAGTTCAACTTAATTTATTTATGTGGCACCAATTTACAACACAGGTTGTCTCAAGACTCTTTAGAAAAATCAATGAAAATAAATCCAATTTTGTTCAATTATAAGATTATGAGATAAATTGTATCTTTTTTTTGTAAAACGTGTGTAATAGTTTATCTGGTTGGTAAAATAATTTCTACCTGTAGAAAATGTTTACATTTCCACTCCTGTTTATAATATTCCTAAAACCAGCTGGATTCAGTTGGATTTAATCCAGCCCAATAAAATCCTTTAACCTGATAAAATTCCAGTTCAACTGGTTTTATTCTGATTAAATAAAATACAGTTCAACTTAACAATTTATTCCAGGTTAATTTAGAGCCAAGCAGATAAATATATTATTGTTCATGTTAGACTAGTTTGAGAAAGGTTATTTTTTTGCAAAATCCATTTTGTGGAGTTTTGAAAGGATTTCTAGCATCAATTATTAATAGCTAAAAATTGTTTCCTCCTGCTTTAAACAGACAAAGATCCTGGACTCCCTGGGTTCAGGATGGGAGGATGGAAAGGAGACAAAGCCGTGGATAAGTGGTCTGGTTTGTTTTGCCCTTTTGGCAGCACTAGGCGGCCATGTCCTGGAGGACAGGTGAAAGGGTTGTCATGTCCTGCGATTGTCTGACTTTATTTACTTAGAGAACGAACACACACACCTGCTGCGGTAAGGCGTGCAAGGACACCTTGATTGCCCCGATCAGACTTTCAAATTAAAGACAACACAGAGCCACTGCTCTCTTCCTGTCGTACAACGCTTTCAGAATAAAGCTGCAGAGACTTCAGCAACTGTTCTACTGGATTTATATCCGTACCTCGGGGTCCTTTAGGGACAAATTAAACAGATTAATATCCAGTTGAAACAGTCAGTTCACTATATATCAGGCTTTAATTGGATCATCGAGAACATTTTCTACTTTACATTCTTGACTTCATTCGTCTTGCTTTATTCCATTCTATTCATTTTGAACTCATTTTCTACAGTTATCATGACCCACAGCATGTGTCGGTGTAACGTCTGATGTCCGAAACTTGCTTTCAAGCTCAGCACAGTCATGAAGAGGCTGACTGGGCTGAGACCCAGAGTTCCAGGCCGCCAACGGGCTGGTCCAATGTTTGTTTATGTTTCTCTCTGATCTCACAGCTACAGAACAAACTGATGGATCATTAACATTTCACTCCGTTTTTGCACGTCTCTAGAGCAGACAGACCAAGTGTTTGATGGCCAAAAAGCGTGTTGCCATGTCCTGAAGGAAAGGTGAAAGGGTTGTCATGTCCTGGAGGACAAGTAAATCGGGATGCCATGTCCTGGAAGACAGGTAGAAGGGTTGGCATTTCCTGAAGGACAGGTGAAAGGGATGCCATGTCCTGAAGGGAAGGTAGACAGGTCGCCATGTCCTGGAGGACAGGTGAAAGGGTTGGCATTTCCTGAAGGACAAGTAAATCGGGATGCCATGTCCTGGAAGACAGGTGAAAGGGTTGCCATGTCCTGAAGGGAAGGTAGACAGGTCGCCATGTCCTGGAGGACAGGTGAAAGGGTTGGTATTTCCTGAAGGACAAGTAAATCGGGTTGCCATGTCCTGAGAGACAGGCAAAAGGGTTGCCATGTCCTGGAGGACAGGCGAAAGGGTTGCCATGTCCTGGAGGACAAGTAAAACGGGTTGCCATATCCTGGAGGACTGAAATTCAACACCGGGTTCTCCATGGTGGGCTCTGTCTGTCCAGCACTGTTCATTCAGTTAATTAAAGACTTCCATCATATCTTTCTTCAACTATTTTATCTCAAGCGTATACAAGATGTGAAAAAAACCCTAAAAATATATATTAAATGAATATGAATTCAAATTTGCTGTGAAAATGAACCCGGGTCTGCAGACTGACCAATATTTCATTGCAGCAGCTCTGACGTGTGCAGCTGCAGTGAAATGCGGGGTTTAAACCCGGTTGGTGTTTTCCTGCCTCAGTGGTCCAACAGCCGCTACATCAAGGACGAACTCAGCGTTTCTGCAGGCACACAGAGGTCACTTTCACAGCTCAGTGTCGGGCTGCTCGCTGCGGTCGCCGGTGGATCAGGACTGAGAGCTGATCACAACGATGCAGAGCTCCACATTAGGGCAGCTCCTCAGGCTGCGGGACGAACGAGACACTCAGCAAAAAGGTAAAAGATGCAGCAGGAACTTTACAGCCCAGACCTCGGCTAGCTAGGCTGTTCTCTGTTGCTGTGGCAACAGGTCCCCCCCCCCCCCCCTCTTTACCAACACACCTGTCATTACCTGACATGAGTGATGCTGCATGAGGAACGTACTCAGATCTACAGATCTGCCCTCACTGCTTCCAGGGGATTCCATGGTTATCACAACGCCAGGATGGAAAGATAACAGCAATGACAGCAGTGTTGCTGCTCATCCACCCTGGGAAGGGTCAAAGGTCATCTCCAGACCATCTGAAGTTCCTCTAGAAAGGAGAACATCTCAGACGTCCCAGCAGCTTCAGCTCAACGTCAGAGCAGGAAGCTCAGACTCTACAGGCCCCAGTTACCAGGTTAAAGGTTAAAGGTCATGACCCTGAACCAGGATGGCTGATTGGAAGGGTTGACGGAGAAACAAGATGGCGGAAGGACTGAGGTCTGGGGCTGCACTGCTGCCTTGCAGCTAAAGTTTCTGGGTTCAAATCCCAGTCTGGAGTTTGAATGTTCTCCCTGTCCATGTGTGGGTTCTTTCTGGGTACTCCTCCGGCTTAATGACCTACGTTGTTGCTCGTCTCATGTCTCCGTGAAACCTGTCCAGGGTGTCCTCCGCTTCTCCGAGCGTAAAGCGCTGAGCAATACATTTAAAAACAGCAGAGCTCCTCTCTTGGCTGTGAAAGTTAGATAAGTGAGAAAAAAGCATTTTGTAACCGGCCCAGTCTGTTTCCTTTAGCTTAGCATAAACAATGGAAGTGAATGGGAGCAACTAGCATTTTGTGTGAAAAAGTGATTAAAACGACTCAACAATAATCCTAATTATTCCTAGTGAACTCAATAATCACATCGACTGCAAATGAGAAGCAAGAAGTAACACGAAGGAATTACAGTAGCCGATTTATACTTGGGACTACATACCGACGAAGCGCCGCCGTAAGCCGCCGCTGCAAGGCGCAAGGACACGACCTGCTTCTATAAACAGAAATGCGTGAGCTGCACAGAGTTTTTATATGCCGTAGTTTGAGCAGTTACAAGTTACTTGTGTAGCAAAGGGTTGTGAAAACAAGCCGAAGACAAACAGCATCACGATGTTTCACAGAGTTGTGTTTGTTTACTGAAGCAGGCATCTCTTGCGACCGCTGCGTCGTATCCTTCCGCCTCGCAGGGGCGGCTTACGGCGGCGCTTCGTCGTAATGTAGTCCCAAGTATAAATCGGCTGCTGTAATTCCTTCGTGTTACTTCTTGCTTTTCATTTGCAGTCGATGTGTTTATTGAGTTCACTAGGAATACTTAGGATTATTATTGAGTCGCTTTAATCACTTTTTCACACAAAATGCTAGTTGCTCCCATTCCCTTCCATTGTTTATGCTAAGCTAAAGGAAACAGACTGCTACCAGATCAGGGAAATGACTGGTCTGGTTACAAAATGCTTTTTTGATGATGATGGCAGCAGACTAAATTTTACTTTGGGGTGGAATATGCCTTTAAACGTGACCATGGAGGAACAATCCTAATTCAACTCTAGAATTACAAACTGCCTTTAATTTTCTGATACACTGAAATATTGTTGGTAGCACTGATAGCGCCTCCTACTGGCCTGGCAGGGTTGTTCACATCTGGATAGAGAGGTTTCTATTGAACATTAGGATCTGGAAGATTGGAGATAATGCAGGACTTATCAGGACATTCTGTCCTTCTGTCCCGTCTAAATGTCCTCGTTTTAAACATCATGTCCAAACATCGAAGGACACGTCTCTTTGACGGGGAGGACGCTCCAGATGATGGACGAACTGTTCCAACCTTCCTCTTCCTCTCGGTGAAGGCTGACTTTCCTCCATGCAGCATCTGCTGACTGAAGGCAGTCTTGAGCGTGAAGGCTGATTGGTCCCTCAGGTGGTCATGTGACTCACGGCAGCCTCTGTTCAATGGCCTCTCTGTTGTCCCTGGCCTCCTTTATGTGTGTGTTTTATGTGTGTGTGCCGTCATGCATAATAGATGTACCCCTCCCCCCCTCTGCAGCTCGGCCAGCAGCCTCCTCTTCCTCTCATCCTCCTCTTCCTCTCATCCTCCTCTTCCTCTCATCCTCTAGAGCTCGTTTGTTTCCTTCATCTCAACATGAACCGGTTCACTCGGCCAATCAGACGGCAGCTCGTTATCATCACTTACAGTCAGGTTGTCGGAGACATGGTGGGAAACTGGCGAGAAGCTGATGTCACGATGACGTCACAGGGTCAGGATGACATCAGATCTGATCGTTTTGGTTCGCTTTCAATGAGTGATCAGCCTGATGAGGAGCTCTGATGCCATCAGCAGTAAAAAGCTGATGAAGCTGCCAAAGTTCTCCTTAAACTTGATTAGAGTTCGGGTTTATTACACAGAACTGCAGCATCAGCAGCTTTTAGGGCTCAGTGAATATTCAAGTCATTCTAAAGAGGGACTCCTCTGATTGGTCAAGCTGCAGTGGTTATATCAGGCTCCGCCCATTCTTGGAGAGGGCTGAAGGTTTGAGGCCCGATCTAATCCATATGCATTTTTTTCAAATCGTATTTCTGACCAAATAATTGGATTTTTACTCTAATTGAACAGTCGGTGAGATGGTTTGGAGGGGAAATGAACAAATCTACGACTGGGGCCTGAAGTCACCACCAAGGGGCAGCATAACGGGATAAAGATGGTTGTTAATGTGAGCGAATGAGGAGAACTACAGCCTGGATGTTTTTCAGAGACAGACTGGGAGCGATTAGGAGGACGTTAATGTTGTCCTAATCATTAGGGGGTATAAGGGCCACAAAACCTGGAGACATTAAGCTGACCGAGCAGCCGTCTCCTGGTGTGTTTTTTTTTAATACAGAAATGTGTTTTCTGTTGTATCTGTATGTTTAGAGACTTCATTATTATTTCAATCAACCATTAGGAGGTCCCAGATAATTACAAAAAAAATCCACACGCCTCTGATGTTGACTTTCATTCAGAAATTCAATTCAGAAATCCTTTATTCATGCCAAAGGAAAAGTAAGTCATATCATCCAAGTGTCTTCAAAAGTTGTGGGCAGAAAGGATCTCCAGTAGCAGTCAGTCTTACAATACATCTGAAGAGGCCTCCGACTGAAGACTGTTGCCGTATGACAGTCTCATGATCACCATGACTTGCTAACATCTCAATATCAAGGAAGCAGAGACGATATTCCACAGTAACATGACCTGGATGACACCATCAGTTGTTGGCTAGCTTTGCTAATCCGCCTCATTTGCTTTTTGCTCACCTCTTTAAATCTCTGTCTGGCCGTATGGGTAGAAAGATCCTTGTTATGATGGATGGATGGATGGATGGATGGATGGATAGATAGATGGATGGAAGAGATGGTTTGAATTTCTTCCTTCTCTCTCTGCATCCATGAAGCCTCCTTTTCAACTCACCATTTATGTTCACAGTTCAGGGATTATTTAAAGTTTTGAGTTGCTAATCAGCTGCTTTAGTTGTAAAAACAGTGTTTTGTTGCCGCGGTTAAGCATTAACACAGTCTGAAAGTAAAAAAAAAAAAGTAAGTGCAAAAATTCTTCCAGTTGCACATAGTCCAGAACCAGGGAGAAAATTTGTCCAATCAGCAACAATTTAACCAGAGAAATTATAAACCAATTAGAACCATCTTTGTTTTTGGTGTCTGTTTCAAAAGCCGAAATAAATGTTTTCAACAGATCATTAAATAATATTAGAGTCTCGAGGATACATCCATGTGGAACTCCAAAGCTAAAGCCTGCCGCACACGAGAGCTATCTTCTGAGCAAAAAGTCATTCGAGGCCGTTTGCTCAGCAGATAGCTCGCTGCGTGCGGTTCATTTTCTGTGAGTTTTCTGCCTCATGAGGCGTTGAGGTGAAAATCAAACAAGTTTGATATTTTTCGCCTCGCGAGGTGAAAAACTCACCGTGTGCGCTCTACATGAGCTGAGTGCTGAGGGCAAATATTCAAGCGACCAATCAAAACGCGGTCTCCGCTCACATGATTCCAAGATGGCAGCCCCCTGTTTTAGTGAAAACAATGAATGAAACGGAGACAGAGATGGATTTGGAGGAAATGCTGCTTCTCATTTTGTTTATGCTGGTTGCCCCCGCCACCGTTTGAAGGTCAGGAAAATATGGGTTACGGTCGAGTACCCACGAGTTTATCTTCTAAAATGGAATCTCTGTGGGCTGCCATCTTGGAATCATGTGAGCGGAGGATGCGTTTTGATTGGTCGCTTGAATATTTGCCCTCAGCACTCAGCTCATGTAGAGCGCACACGGTGAGATTTTCACCTCGCGAGGCGAAAAATATCCAACTTGTTTGATTTTCACCTCAATGCCTCATGAGGCAGAAAACTCACCCGCACACGGCGAGCTATCTGCTGAGCAAACGGCCTCGAATGACTTTTTGCTCAGCAGATAGCTCTCGTGTGGGGCAGGCTTAATGTGTCTACATTCACTCGTCTGTGACTCTTTTTGTTATTAAAAACAGAGGAAATTAATGGTCTAACACACCAACGCTAATACACTAATGCAGCAATGCTAACACGCTAATGCTAACACACCATGGCTCTCAGGGGGAAAGGAAATTAATGGTGTAAGAGCACTTGTTTTTGCTGAGAACGAGGAACCGTTGAGTTAGAAGACATTTAAACAGACAACACATTAACTCTCCAACAGTCAGCCACGCTGAATGGGTCATGAAACCGCAGTTTTTAATTTGTGATAAATGACAAATGATGATGATGATGATGGTGGACATGAAACCACCTCGGAAGGAGGGCATAAACGAGCAAGCAGAGAATCCAGGTGACCCGGTTGGTCGGCAGGTGAATGAATCAAACACCCTCAGCTTCACCTTCATACTGTCAGGAAGTGAGTCACCAAACCTTCATCACCTGAGCTGCCTCATCCTCCCACCTCTGAGTGAACCCTGCTGAGGTTACGTCACATCATTTCAGTCCAAACCTTTCATCTTCAAGCTGAATATTTCTGTTATATCTCATTTATTCTTATCATGCATTCTTTATGTCTGAGGATGAGATTCTGTCACAACTGATCACCCAGAATTATTTCATTTATAGATCTGACATAAAAATAAAACAAAAGGAATTAAATTAAATTAATTTGTCATAAATAAAACAGGGAAAAATTGAATAAAAGAAAAAAATATCACACTATATATATATATATTTTATATATATTATTAATAATAACAACAATAATTAAAATTATTTCGAAATTTCACAAAATGTTAGGAAAAAAATCAAATGAATCAGAGCTAAAGCCTAAATAATATAAATAAGCTAAATGCAATAAAAACAAATGTAAATATCATCTAGTTCCAGTTTCCATTTGAAGCTTGTTTGTTTTTTCAGTTAAAGCTGCTATACGCAATCTGCAGAACAAGCTAACCTTTCAGCATAAACAGTCACAGAACTACCATCCCTAGGCCACGCCCCCCTGATACGGGAACGCCCATCGCCACAGTAAACGAGAGAGCGCAAAACACCAGTCGCAGTTTTCGTTATGGCAGAGTCACTTATAAGTGAAAAATTACCAATATAAACACCAATAATTAACATAAATCCTTCATTTTGGCTGTTTTTCACACCAGTGGTGTTCTGGAGCGCCTAATGAGGGGGAGGAGCCAGGTAAATGCGCACCTTATTTTTATGTTTTTTTTGTTTTTTATTTTATCTCCACAATGTTGGAACGATGTTGAGAGGCATAAAAAAAATTCTCTAAACTAATTTGTTTTGCAGATTTGTTATAGGAGCTTTTTCAATGTTTTGCAGTTGTTTATGTTGTTTTATTTTGAACTTTTTTAGTTGCCTTCTGTGTTTATGAGCTTAACTTTTTTTGTTCTGTTTTTATTTTAAAATCTATTTTTGTGGTTAAATTTGTTTTGAAAATATCTGTCTTGTTATTATATCTGACTGACTGTCTGGGGTTTTATTTAGCAAACGTCTCTTTTCTGTTTCTTTCTGCTGGTTTGTTTTACTTTCTCATTGACTCCTAACAGTTTTACAGCTTTTCCAGTTTTTTATTTTTGCTCTGTGTGTTTGTTACATAATTAGATTCTCAGCGGATTAATTAATTGATTGATTAGGATGTTTGTTCACAGTTTCTGTTGCTTTCTGAACATTTGCCGTTATGCTGCTCAGTAAAGATGCATCCTACCTGAATAAATCCCAGGTGTAACCACCGTGTTAGCAGGTTTAGCTGTGACACCTGATTGATCGGGTATTACTTCTGCATAAATGTGTGCAGCTGCAGGAATCTAACAGATGTTTATTCTTTTGTTCGTGTTTCTTTCTGCTTTGATGACATTCTCAGAGGAACATTAAACAGCTGGATCGATGGGTTAAAACTGTATATTCCCTATTATCTGTAATCAGCTGACTTCCTCGTTAATAATACAGCTGCAAAAGCTCAAGATGTCCCAAAGCAGGCAGATAGATGCCTTTGAGTTTATTTCAGTTTTTAAGGTCAGAGGTCTGAAGGTGAACTTTAACCTTTCTAGTGTTTCATCCTATTGGAATTTCCTGAACTCTGCGTCTGTGGTGGACCGTTCTGTCAGATCTTTGACTACATTAATCAGGGAAACCCGTTCCTAGAGTTCAGAATCAAAACCGCCCGAAGCGAACAGCTCAGTTTCAGCACCAGAACTGCAACAATAGAACCGAATAGAACAGGACAGAGCGCCTTATTTTGGTCCGAAACGGGCCGTTCTGTTCTGAACCTGCTTGGGTCTGTTGATGTGGCGGACAAGATGGAGGTCGGTCTGACGCGTTTCTGCAGGTTTCAATAAAATCAGGTGGCAGGAAGCTGCCGTGGCGAGGGATCATACTCCCTGTGGCAGGCCATCCGCATAGCTCGTTTATTAGAAGAACGTCACCTATTGATTATCCAGAGTGTGCAGGTCTCAGATCAGTCCTTGGTGGGTTCACAGTGTGGGGGCATGAAGCATGACGAGCACCTTCCTCCTCCTCCTCCTCCTCCTCCTCCTCCGTCTCCTCAGCAGAGAACCTGACTGATTATTTATAGACACAAAGAGGGGAAGAAGGAGAACAAGCCGATGCGTCTCTGTCCGTCCCACTGATCCGTCTCAGCTCTCAGGCTGAACCTCCGCTCCGCTCAAAGCTTAAATAATTCAGCAGAAACTGTGTCCCAACAATCAGAACCAAGTTTCTGTGGTTCTGCTCTTAACCAGATAAGTTGCCTTCAGGCGCATCAGGGAAATCCTGACACTGCCTCAACAACTGGTGGTTGGACTCATATTGTCCGTCAAGAACAGAGCTAGGCTCCTCCCCTTCTCCTTGTTTGCAGGAGTAACGGTACATTTTTAAAGGGACAGTACCCTCCATGGTGTCTGATTGAAGGAGCAAATATTAAACAGCAACAGTCAGTAGAAGGTGTAGTTTCCTCCGCGGCCAGCAGGTGATGTTTTCACGCCCTTCTGTCTGCCTGTCTGTTAGCAACGTAACTCACAAAACTATGGACAGATTTCAATGCATTTTTTAGAAAATGTGCCCAATGGGACCAGGAACAGCTGAATAAATGTTGGGGTTGATCCAACATGAAAGTTATCTTCTGATACAGTTTTTAAATGTTTCATGCATTTAACATATGATGTGAGTGAATTTTAAAGACAAATTTTCGACAGGCGGCAAAAGTTACCTTAGGTTTTGTGTGAAAACACGTAGTGGACTACAACTGAAGAAGAAGAAGAAAAATGGCCGTGAGTTTAGCGAGCTTCACATCCTTCTTCCAGGACGAAGGAAGGAGCGTTAAACATGGAGACAACCACCATAAATCTGAACATGTGGAAAGTAGCAGCTATGCTGGGGGGAGAAACAGTCGATCAGAAACGAGGGGACGAGCTATAAAAGGTATCTGGGAGTGTTTCAAGTGCTAGCTAATGCTGGCTAACGTGACGTCATATATATGCGACTCCTGATTTGTAGTCTTTTTAATTACGAATTTTTACAAGCAAACAAATCACATGACAAACACAGTCGAAACGCGCATCATTAGTTATCATTTTAATTGAGGTACAGCATGTGTGTGATTCATTCATTCATTATTGTTTTCGGTCACGGGACCCATGGAAGAGCACAGCAACAGCATGAACACAGCCATGCATCTCATTAATTAACATTTTATTGAAAAAGTACCGAAAGTTAGAATTAGATAACAACATGGGGATTAGTGGTGCTTTTGTAGTTTGATGATGGATTTCAGAGTTTTTCTTCTCAACAAGCAGAAAAAGGGAAGAAATAGTGAAAAGTTTTTTAAAATCTGTATTTTAGGAGGATTAAACCCCTCTGTGATCAGTTTATTCTGGTATTTTATCCTAGTGGGAAATAAATGTGACAAATATCTAAAATCTGTGAAAACATGCCGGACTTTACCGCCATTTTTAATCCTGACCAACCTGCTTCTCCTCTAACTGTGCTAATATAACAAGTCTTGACAAAGAGACAGAAATATCTCTAAAACTACACCTCTGATCTGTCATATTTTGACATTTTGGGTGAGAGGAGAAGTAGCTGAAGAGTTTGATGTATAATATGGTATGCAAGTTTTATCAATAAAATATCGGCCGATATGATCAGTCTTCCTTATACAGCCAATCAACCAAGGACTACTGCTCCTGGATTGGCTGCTTTGCAGCGGATCAGATAACATTCAGCTTCCCAAGATGCATTTTATTTAAAATATTTAAGATCTGGTCTATTGGTGCATTGCAGGGCAACACAGAGACATACAGGGCAAACAACCATACACACACACACTCATACATCAGGGTGATATAGCCAGACCGATTTACCTAACAGTCTTGTTTTTGGACTGTGGAGGAATCCGGAGTACCCGGAGAGAACCCACGTATGCACAGGGAGAACACGGAAACTCCATGCACAAAGACCCCAGGTTGGGATTCGAACTCAGGATCTTCTTGCTGCAAGGCAAGAGTGCTACCAACTGTGTAAATATACATCGGTAAATATTAGGGATGTATATTGGTAAAAATCCGGCGATACGATATGTATCACGATACTATGGGTAAGACGATATATCGCGATACTATGGGTAAGACGATATATCGCGATACTATGGGTAAGACGATATATCGCGATACTATGGGTATGACGATATATCGTGATACTATGGATAAGACGATATATCGCGATACTACGGGTAAGACGATATATCGCGATACTATGGGTATGACCATATATCGTGATACTATGGGTAAGACGATATATCGCGGTACAATGTTAAGACGATATATCGTGATACTATGGATAAGACGATATATCGCGATACTATGGGTATGACGATATATCGTGATACTATGGATAAGACGATATATCGCGATGCTATGGATAAGACGATATATCGCGATACTATGGGTAAGACAATACATTGTAATTTTTTTAACTGAATTTAACTTTAGGAAAACTGTCCCATCATTCTAAACACTCCAGCCTGTTTTATATTTTAACACATCCAGTTTTATCACTAGATTTAGTCGATCCACTGGAACCAAGAAGGTGAAAACAGCCAGTTATACTTTTATATTTACTACAAAAATCACTGTCATCAATAATGATTCCATTTAAATCCTAAATAATTATTATTTTTTGTTTTGTTTTTAAAAACGATTTTTTTTGGGGGGGATATCGATGCAAAATCATGAAATAAAATATTGCGATATATCAGTGTATCGATATTTTCTTACATCCCTAGTAAATATCAGTTATCGGCCCGAATCTTCTTATCTGTGCGTCCGCTGATACTATGATGCATTTACAGTCAGGCTCATCATCAGCGATAAACCGTACAGTATAGATATGATTCTGAATGTGAGATCATTCGCTCTGCTTTTAGTTCTGACTGCAGAATCTTTAGGCAATTCGGCGGTTCTGGTTCTGAACCTGCAGCACTCTGTTGGTGGAGCGGATTCATTTTCTCAGGGAGCGGCTTCCTGATGCAGGTTCTGGTCGTTCCTGACGTTGGTGCGTTCAGGAGCTCCTGACAGGCTCTAAAATCTGAACTTTGGATTTAGGAAGTGGAATCAGCAGGAAACAGGAAAGACTCCTGTTGGCTGTTAACAAACCGACTCATGGAGCACAGATGGACTCTGGGTAGAAGCCAGCACTCCCAGAGGATTGTGGGTAAGACGCCGCTGGCGTGGTTTGTGGTTCTCTCACACACACAGTCTCTCTCTCTCTGCTGGCATCATTGTGACACCTGAGGTCAGCGTCCTGATCTAAGTGTGTGTGACACGAGAGAGGAGAGAGGAAGAGGAAGGAGAGACAGGAATAAACAGGACGAACGAGACGGATCCGTGAAGGACGGCAAATACAGGAGGGGAGAAAAAAAAAAGTTTTCTGATTCGTCTCTGGGAAGGATGAAAACTGTTCCAAAATGTCGGATTATAACTTCGTCTCTCGTGGGATTTAATAAATCAATCAAAGACTCTCGTGTGTCACGAGATTCTCTGATTGATTTATTAAGACGAAACACTTTTGTAAACCTGCAGGAAAACGTTTGATTTCCTAATATGATTCGCTTCCTTATTCGTTTCCGGGTGAAAGCCGAGAGATGACCAACCCATGAAGGTTTACAGAAAACAAACACAACAGCAGCTTTTAGGATAAACCAGGTTCTGTTTGGACCTCCACATTCCAGTCATCAGAACCATCAGAGTCTAACCGGGTAACAGGAAGCTGGACTCTACCCGACCCGGTTACGGTTGCGGTCCCTTTTCCAGATTTTCCCCCCAGAATGTTCTGCTCAGAGTGATGACGGTTCTGACCCGTTGAAATCTTCAGAACCTTCTGGGTTTAACCAGGCTCTCCATCCGATTGTAGGTGGTTCCGTCTCCCGCTGCTAGAACGACCTGCAGTCTTTCTGACCAATCAGAGAGCAGAGAGAACACGCCCACTGGTTGGTTCTGGAGAAACTGGACCTGGAGGTTCTTCTGTAGGAAGCCCTGCAAGACCCGTAAAGACGGACAGCTGAACCCGCCATGACGTTCTGATTAATCGCCATGGCAACCAGTTGTTCCTAAATCACTAAAGTCCAGAATTCACCAGAACCGAGCAGAAGTTCTTCTGGATCTTTTTGGTTTGATTTAAATTCAAAGATTTCCAGTGAAAACAGTCGGAGACAGAAAGTCTTGAAAACAAAACCGGGTCGGACCAGAACCTTTACTGTAGAGGACGAAATGAAAAAACAAAGATTTTATTTTTATTGTAATATTTAATAAGCATCTTCCTCTCATCATCCTCCTACCTCTCTGTGTCTCATATCACACGAAGGAGGAATGTTGTTGTTGATGATGCGTTTATACGGCGGCCATGACAGGCTGCAGAGCGATCGGAACCAGAGAAGGACTTCGGTCCAATTATATTTTTCTACAACATAGATGGCTTCACCTAAAGGGCCAGAACCACTCTAGAACTAATCAATGAATATCTGGTTCTGGTCGCAGAAGTTCTTCAGAGAACATTGAGTATCATAGAGACCAGAGAACCGAGCTGTTGGTCAGGGAGGAGGTTCTGGTCCGGTTTAAATCAGGGCCAGGTTGTATAGGGAGGAGGTTCTGATCCGGTTTAAATCAGGGCCAGGTTGTATAGGGAGGAGGTTCTGATCCGGTTTAAATCAGGGTCAGGTTCTACAGGGAGGAGGTTCTGGTCCGGTTTAAAGCAGGGTCAGGTTCTACAGGGAGGAGGTTCTGATCCGGTTTAAAGCAGGATCGGGTTCTACAGGGAGGAGGTTCTGGTCTGGTTTAATTCAGGTTTGTATAGGGAGGAGGTTCTGGTCTGGTTTAAAGAAGGGTCGGGTTCTACAGGGAGGAGGTTCTGGTCCGGTTTAAATCTGGGTTCTAAAGGGAGGAGGTTCTGGTCCGGTTTAATTCAGGGTTGTATAGGGAGAAGGTTCTGGTCTGGTTTAAAGCAGGATCTGGTTCTATAGGGAGGAGGTTCTGGTCTGGTTTTAAGCAGGATCTGCTTCTATAGGGAGGAGGTTCCGGTCCGGTTTAATGCAGGGTCGGGTTCTACAGGGAAGAGGTTCTGGTCCGGTTTAAAGCAGGGTCGGGTTCAATAAGGAGGAGGTTCTGATCCGGTTTATAGCAGGGTCGGGTTCTATAGGGAGCAGGTTCTGGTCAGGTTTAAATCAGTGTCTGGTTGTATAGGGAGGAGGTTCTGGTCCGGTTTAAATCAGGGTCAGGTTCTACAGGGAGGAGGTTCTGATCCGGTTTAAAGCAGGGTCAGGTTCTACAGGGAGGAGGTTCTGGTCCGGTTTAAAGCAGGGTCAGGTTCTACAGGGAGGAGGTTCTGGTCTGTTTTAAAGCAAGGTCAGGTTCTACAGGAAAGAGGTTCTGGTCCGGTTTAAATCAGGGTTGTATAGGGAGGAGGTTCTGGTCCGGTTTAAAGCAGTGTCGAGTTCTAGAGGAAGGAGGTTCTGGTCCGGTTTAAAGCAGTGTCGGGTTCTACAGGAAGGAGGTTCTGGTCCGGTTTAAAGCAGGATCAGGTTCTACAGGGAGGAGGTTCCGGTCCAGTTTAAAGCAGGGTCGGGTTCTACAGGAAGGAGGTTCTGGTCCGGTTTAAATCAGGGTTGTATAGGGAGGAGGTTCTGGTCCGGTTTCAATCAGGGTCGGGTTCTACAGGGCGGAGGTTCTGATCCGGTTTAAAACAGAGTCAGGTTATACAGGGTGGAGGTTCTGATCTGGTTTAAAACAGGGTCAGGTTATACAGGGAGGAGGTTCTGATCGTGTTTAAAGCAAGGTCAGGTTCTACAGGGAGGAGGTTCTGGTCCGGTTTAAAGCTGGTTCTACAGGGAGGAGGTTCTGATCCGGTTTAAAGCATGGTCGGGTTCTACAGGGAGGAGGTTCTGGTCCGGTTTAAATCAGGGCCAGGTTGTATAGGGAGGAGGTTCTGGTCCGGTTTAAAGCAGGGTCAGGTTCTACAGGGAGGAGGTTCTGATCCGGTTTAAAGCAGGGTCAGGTTCTACAGGGAGGAGGTTCTGATCCGGTTTAAAGCAGGGTCAGGTTCTACAGGGAGGAGGTTCCGGTCCAGTTTAAAGCAGGGTCGGGTTCTATAGGGAGGAGGTTCCGGTCCGGTTTAAAGCAGGGTCGGGTTCTATAGGGAGGAGGTTCCGGTCCGGTTTAAAGCAGGGTCGGGTTCTACAGGGAAGAGGTCCTGGTCCGGTTTAAAGCAGGGTCAGGTTCTACAGGGAGGAGGTTCTGGTCTGTTTTAAAGCAGGGTCAGGTTCTACAGGGAGGAGGTTCTGGTCTGGTTTAAAGCTGGGTCGGGTTCTACAGGGAGGAGGTTCTGATCCGGTTTAAAGCAGGGTCGGGTTCTACAGGGAGGAGGTTCTGGTCCGGTTTAAAGATGGGTCGGGTTGTATAGGGAGGAGGTTCTGGTCCGGTTTAAAGATGGGTCGGGTTGTATAGGGAGGAGGTTCTGGTCCGGTTTAAATCAGGGTCGGGTTCTACAGGGAGGAGGTTCTGATCCGATTTAAAGCAGGGTCAGGTTCTACAGGGAGGAGGTTCTGGTCAGGTTTAAATCAGGGTCAGGTTCTACAGGGAGGAGGTTCTGGTCCGGTTTAAAGCAGGGTCGGGTTCTACAGGGAGGAGGTTCTGGTCCGGTTTAAAGCAGGGTCCGGTTCCACAGGGAGGAGGTTCTGATCCGGTTTAAATCAGGGTCAGGTTCTATAGGGACCAGGTTCTGGTTCAGTTTAAATCAGGGTCGGGTTCTACAGCAAGGAGGTTCTGATCCGGTTTAAAGCAGGGTCAGGTTCTACAGGGAGGAGGTTCTGGTCCGGTTTAAATCAGGGTCGGGTTCTACAGGGAGGATGTTCTGGTCCGGTTTAAAGCAGTGTCGGGTTCTATAGGGAGCAGGTTCTGGTTCAGTTTAAAGCAGGCTCAGGTTCTACAGGGAGGAGGTTCTGGTCCGGTTTAAAGATGCGTCGGGTTCTATAGGGAGGAGGTTCTGGTCCGGTTTAAAGCAGGGTCTAGTTCTACAGGGAGGAGGTTCTGATCCGGTTTAAATCAGGGTCTTGTTTAACAGGGAGGAGGTTCCGGTCCGGTTTAAAGCAGGGTCAGGTTCTACAGGGAGAAGGTTCTGGTTCGGTATAAAGTAGTGTCGGATTCTATAGGAAGGAGGTTCTGATCCGGTTTAAATCAGGGCCAGGTTGTATAGGGAGGAGGTTCTGGTCCGGTTTAAAGCAGGGTCAGGTTGTACAGGGTGGAGGTTCTGGTCCGGTTTAAAGCAGGGTCGGGTTCTACAGGGAGGAGGTTCTGGTCGGTTTTAAAGCAAGGTCAGGTTCTACAGGGAGGAGGTTCCGTTCCGGTTTAAAGCAGGGCCGGGTTCTACAGGGAGGAGGTTCTGGTCCGGTTTAAAGCAGTGTCGGGTTCTACAGGGAGGAGGTTCTGGTCCGGTTTAAAGCAGTGTCGGGTTCTATAGGGAGGAGGTTCTGGTACAGTTTAAAGCAGGCTCAGGTTCTACAGGGAGGAAGTTCTGGTCCGGTTTAAAGATGGGTCATGTTCTATAAGGAGGAGGTTCTGATCTGGTTTAAAGCAGGGTCGGGTTTTAAAGGGAGGAGGTTCTGGTCCGGTTTAAAGCAGTGTCGGGTTCTCCAGGGAGGAGGTTCTGGTCTGTTTTAAAGCAAGGTCAGGTTCTACAGGGAGGAGCTTCCGTTCCGGTTTAAAGCATTGACGGGTTCTATAGGGAGGATGTTCTGGTCCGGTTTAAAGCATTGACGGGTTCTATAGGGAGGAGGTTCTGGTTCAGTTTAAAGCAGGCTCAGGTTCTACAGGGAGGAGGTTCTAGTCCGGTTTAAAAATGGGTCGGGTTCTATAAGGAGGAGGTTCTGATCTGGTTTAAAGCAGGGTCGGGTTTTAAAGGGAGGAGGTTCTGATCTGGTTTAAAGCAGGGTCGGGTTCTACAGGGATTAGGTTCTGGTCAGTTTTAAAGCAGGGTCAGGTTCTACAGGGAGGATGTTCTGGTCCGGTTTAAAGCATTGACGGGTTCTATAGGGAGGAGGTTCTGGTTCAGTTTAAAGCAGGCTCAGGTTCTACAGGGAGGAGGTTCTAGTCCGGTTTAAAAATGGGTCGGGTTCTATAAGGAGGAGGTTCTGATCTGGTTTAAAGCAGGGTCGGGTTTTAAAGGGAGGAGGTTCTGGTCCGGTTTAAAGCATGATCGGGTTCTACAGGGAGGATGTTCTGGTCCGGTTTAAATCAGGGTCGGGTTCTACAGGGAGGATGTTCTGGTCCGGTTTAAATCAGGGTCGGGTTCTACAGGGAAGAGGTTCTGGTCAGGTTTAAAGCAGGTTCAGGTTCCACAGGGAGGAGGTTCCGGTCCAGTTTTAAAGCAGGGCCGGGTTCTACAGGGAGGAGCTTCTGGTCCAGTTTAAAGCAGGGTCGGGTTCTACGGGGAAGTGGTTCTGATCCGGTTTAAAGCAGGGTCGGGTTCTACAGGGAGGAGGTTCTGGATCAGTTTAAAGATGGGTCGGGTTGTATAGGGAGGAGTTTCTGGTCCGGTTTAAATCAGGGTCGGGTTCTACAGGGAGGAGGTTCTGATCTGGTTTAAAGCAGGGTCGGGTTTTAAAGGGAGGAGGTTCTGGTCCGGTTTAAAGCAGTGTCGGGTTCTCCAGGGAGGAGGTTCTGGTCTGTTTTAAAGCAAGGTCAGGTTCTACAGGGAGGAGCTTCCGTTCCGGTTTAAAGCATTGACGGGTTCTATAGGGAGGATGTTCTGGTCCGGTTTAAAGCATTGACGGGTTCTATAGGGAGGAGGTTCTGGTTCAGTTTAAAGCAGGCTCAGGTTCTACAGGGAGGAGGTTCTAGTCCGGTTTAAAAATGGGTCGGGTTCTATAAGGAGGAGGTTCTGATCTGGTTTAAAGCAGGGTCGGGTTTTAAAGGGAGGAGGTTCTGGTCCGGTTTAAAGCATGATCGGGTTCTACAGGGAGGATGTTCTGGTCCGGTTTAAATCAGGGTCGGGTTCTACAGGGAGGAGGTACTGGTCCGGTTTAAATCGGGGTCGGGTTCTATAGGGAAGAGGTTCTGGTCAGGTTTAAAGCAGGTTCAGGTTCCACAGGGAGGAGGTTCCGGTCCAGTTTTAAAGCAGGGCCGGGTTCTACAGGGAGGAGCTTCTGGTCCAGTTTAAAGCAGGGTCGGGTTCTACGGGGAAGTGGTTCTGATCCGGTTTAAAGCAGGGTCGGGTTCTACAGGGAGGAGGTTCTGGTCCAGTTTAAAGATGGGTCGGGTTGTATAGGGAGGAGGTTCTGGTCCGGTTTAAATCAGGGTCGGGTTCTACAGGGAGGAGGTTCTGATTCGGTTTATAGCGTGATCGGATTCTACAGGGAAGAGGTTCTGGTCCAGTTTAAAGTAGGCTCTGGCTCTGGTCCGGTTTAAAGCAGTGTCGGGTTCTATAGGGAGGAGGTTCTGGTTCAGTTTAAAGCAGGCTCAGGTTATACAGGGAGGAGGTTCTGGTCCGGTTTAAAGATGGGTCGGGTTGTATAGGGAGGAGGTTCTGGTCCAGTTTAAATCAGGGTCTGGTTCTACAGGGAGGAGGTTCTGATCCGGTTTAAATCAGGGTCTTGTTTAACAGGGAGGAGGTTCTGGTCCGGTTTAAAGCAGGTTCGGGTTCTAGAGGGTGGAGGTTCGGGTCCGGTATAAAGTAGTGTCCGTTTCTATAGGGAGGAGGTTCTGATCCGGTTTAAATCAGGGTCAGGTTCTATAGGGAGCAGGTTCTGGTCCGGTTTAAAGCAGTGTCGGGTTCTATAGGGAGGAGGTTCTGGTCCGGTTTAAAGCAGTGTCAGGTTCTATAGGGAGCAGGTTCTGGTCCGGTTTAAAGCAGGCTCAGGTTCTTCAGGGAGGAGGTTCTGGTACGGTTTAAAGATGGGTCGGGTTGTATAGGGAGGAGGTTCTGGTCCAGTTTAAAGATGGGTCAGGTTGTATAGAGAGGAGGTTCTGGTCCGGTTTAAAGATGGGTCATGTTCTATAAGGAGGAGGTTCTGATCTGGTTTAAAGCAGGGTCGGGTTTTAAAGGGAGGAGGTTCTGGTCCAGTTTAAAGATGGGTCGGGTTGTATAGGGAGGAGGTTCTGGTCCGGTTTAAAGATGGGTCGGGTTCTATAGGGAGGAGGTTCTGGTCCGGTTTAAAGCAGGGTCTAGTTCTACAGGGAGGAGGTTCTGATCCGGTTTATATCAGGGTCTTGTTTAAAAGGGAGGAGGTTCTGGTCCAGTTTAAAGCAGGGTCGGGTTCTAGAGAGGAGGAGGTTCGGGTCCGGTATAAAGTAGTGTCGGGTTCTATAGGGAGGAGGTTATGATCCGGTTTAAATCAGGGTCAGGTTCTATAGGGAGCAGGTTCTGGTCCGGTTTAAAGCAGTGTCAGGTTCTATAGGGAGGAGGTTCTGGTCCGGTTTAAAGCAGTGTCGGGTTCTATAGGGAGGAGGTTCTGGTTCAGTTTAAAGCAGGCTCAGGTTCTACAGGGAGGAGGTTCTGGTCCGGTTTAAAGCAGGGTCGGGTTCTATAGGGAGGAGGTTCTGATCCGGTTTAAATCAGGGTCGGGTTCTATAGGGAGGAGGTTCTGGTCCGGTTTAAAGCAGGGTCGGGTTCTATAGGGAGGAGGTTCTGGTCCGGTTTAAAGCAGTGCCAGGTTCTATAGGGAGGAGGTCTGGTCAGGTTTAAAGCAAGGGTTCTAGGGAGGAGTTCTGGTCAGGTTCAAGGGAGGAGGTTCTGTCGGTTTAAAGCAGGGTCGGGTTCTATAGGGAGGAGGTTCTGGTCCGGTTTAAAGCAGTGTCGGGTTCTATAGGGAGGAGGTTCTGGTTCAGTTTAAAGCAGGCCCAGGTTCTACAGGGAGGAGGTTCTGGTGCGGTTTTAAGCAGGGTCGGGTTCTATAGGGAGGAGGTTTTGATCCGGTTTAAATCAGGGTCGGGTTCTATAGGGAGCAGGTTCTTGTCCGGTTTAAAGCAGTGTCGGGTTCTATAGGGAGGAGGTTCTGGTCCGGTTTAAAGCAGTGCCAGGTTCTATAGGGAGGAGGTCTGGTCAGGTTTAAAGCAGGGTCGGGTTCTTTAGGGAGGAGGTTCTGGTCAGGTTTAAAGCAGTGCCAGGTTCTATAGGGAGAAGGTTCTGGTCAGGTTTAAAGCAGTGCCAGGTTCTATAGGGAGAAGGTTCTGGTCCGGTTTAAAGCAGGGTCGGGTTCTTTAGGGAGGAGGTTCTGGTCAGGTTTAAAGCAGTGCCAGGTTCTATAGGGAGGAGGTTCTGGTCCGGTTTAAAGCAGGGTCGGGTTCTTTAGGGAGGAGGTTCTGGTCAAGTTTAAAGCAGGGTCAGGTTCCACAGGGAGGAGGTTCCGGTCCGATTTAAATCAGGGTCAGGTTCTATAGGGAGCAGGTTCTGGTCAGGTTTAAAGCAGTTCCAGGTTCTATAGGGAGAAGGTTCTGGTCAGTTTTAAAGCAGGGTCGGGTTCTTTAGGGAGGAGGTTCTGGTCAGGTTTAAAGCAGGGTCAGGTTCCACACGGAGGAGGTTCTGATCCGGTTTAAATAAGGGTCGGGTTCTATAGGGAGGAGGTACTGGTCCGGTTTAAATCAGGGTCGAGTTCTACAGGGGGGAGGTTCTGGTCCGGTTTAAAGCGGGGTCGGGTTCTTTAGGGTGGAGGTTCTGGTCAGGTTTAAAGCAGGTTTAGGATCTACAGGGAGGAGGTTCCGGTCCGATTTAAATAAGCGTCAGGTTCTATAGGGAGTAGGTTCTGGTCAGTTTTAAAGCAGGTTTAGGATCTACAGGGAGGAGGTTCTGGTCCGGTTTAAAGATGGGTCATGTTCTATAAGGAGGAGGTTCTGATCTGGTTTAAAGCAGGGTCGGGTTTTAAAGGGAGGAGGTTCTGGTCCAGTTTAAAGATGGGTCGGGTTGTATAGGGAGGAGGTTCTGGTCCAGTTTAAAGATGGGTCAGGTTGTATAGAGAGGAGGTTCTGGTCCGGTTTAAATCAGGGTCGGGTTCTAAAGGTTTGAGGTTCTGATCCGATTTAAAGCAGAGTCAGGTTCTACAGGGAGGAGGTTCTGGTCCGGTTTAAATCAGGGTTGTATAGGGAGGAGGTTCTGGTCCGGTTTAAAGCAGGGTCGGCTTCTATAAGGAGGAGGTTCTGATCCGGTTTAAAGCAGGGTCGGGTTCTACAGGGAGGAGGTACTGGTCCGGTTTAAATCAGGGTTGTATAGGGAGGAGGTTCTGGTCCGGTTTAAAGCAGGGTCGGCTTCTATAAGGAGGAGGTTCTGATCCGGTTTAAAGCAGGGTCGGGTTCTACAGGGGGGAGGTTCTGGTCTGAATTAAATCAGGGTCGGGTTCTACAGGGAGGAGGTTCTGGTCAGTTTTAAAGAAGGGTCTGGTTCTACAGGGAGGAGGTTCTGATCCGAATTAAATCAGGGTCAGGTTCTACAGGGAGGAGGTTCTGATCCGATTCAAATCAGGGTCGGGTTCCACAGGGAGTGGGTTCCGGACCGGTTTAAAGCAGGGCCGGGTTCTACAGGGAGGTGGTTCTGATCCGGTTTAAAGCAAGGCCGGGTTCTACAGGGAGGAGGTACTGGTCCGGTTAAAAGCAGGGTCGGGTTCTACAAGGGGGAGGTTCTGGTCAGTTTTAAAGCAGGCTCAGGATCTACAGGGAGGAGGTTCTGGTCCAGTTTAAAGATGGGTCGGGTTGTATAGGGAGGAGGTTCTGGTCCAGTTTACAGATGGGTCAGGTTGTATAGAGAGGAGGTTCTGGTCCGGTTTAAATCAGGGTCGGGTTCTACAGGGAGGAGGTTCTGATCCGATTTAAAGCAGAGTCAGGTTCTACAGGGAGAAGGTTCTGGTCCGGTTTAAATCAGGGTTGTATAGGGAGGAGGTTCTGGTCCGGTTTAAAGCAGGGTCGGGTTCTAGAGGGTGGAGGTTCGGGTCCGGTATAAAGTAGTGTCCGGTTCTATAGGGAGGAGGTTCTGGTCCGGTTTAAATCAGGGTCAGGTTCTAAATGGAGCAGGTTCTGGTCCGGTTAAAGCAGTGTCGGGGTCTATAGGGATGAGGTTCTCATCCCGTTTAAATCAGGTTCGGGTTCTACAGCAAAGAGGTTCTGATCCGGTTTAAAGCAGGGCCAGGTTGAATAGGGAGGAGGTTCTGGTCCGGTTTAAATCAGGGTCGGGTTCTACAGGGAGGATGTTCTGGTCCGGTTTAAAGCAGTGTCGGGTTCTATAGGGAGGAGGTTCTGGTTCAGTTTAAAGCAGGCTCAGGTTCTACAGGGACGAGGTTCTGGTCCGGTTTAAAGATGGGTCGGGTTCTATAGGGAGGAGGTTCTGGTCCGGTTTAAAGCAGGGTCTAGTTCTACAGGGAGGAGGTTCTGATCCGGTTTAAATCAGGGTCTTGTTTAAAAGGGAGGAGGTTCTGGTCCGGTTTAAAGCAGGGTCGGGTTCTAGAGAGGAGGAGGTTCGGGTCCGGTATAAAGTAGTGTCGGGTTCTATAGGGAGGAGGTTCTGATCCGGTTTAAATCAGGGTCAGGTTCTATATGGAGCAGGTTCTGGTCCGGTTTAAAGCAGTGTCAGGTTCTATAGGGAGGATGTTCTGGTCCGGTTTAAAGCAGTGTCGGGTTCTATAGGGAGGAGGTTCTGGTTCAGTTTAAAGCAGGCTCAGGTTCTACAGGGAGGAGGTTCTGGTGCGGTTTAAAGCAGGGTCGGGTTCTATAGGGAGGAGGTTTTGATCCGGTTTAAATCAGGGTCGGGTTCTATAGGGAGCAGGTTCTTGTCCGGTTTAAAGCAGTGTCGGGTTCTATAGGGAGGAGGTTCTGGTCCGGTTTAAAGCAGTGCCAGGTTCTATAGGGAGGAGGTCTGGTCAGGTTTAAAGCAGGGTCGGGTTCTTTAGGGAGGAGGTTCTGGTCAGGTTTAAAGCAGGGTCGGGTTCTATAGGGAGGATGTTCTGGTCCGGTTTAAAGCAGTGTCGGGTTCTATAGGGAGGAGGTTCTGGTTCAGTTTAAAGCAGGCCCAGGTTCTACAGGGAGGAGGTTCTGGTGCGGTTTAAAGCAGGGTCGGGTTCTTTAGGGAGGAGGTTCTGGTCAGGTTTAAAGCAGTGCCAGGTTCTATAGGGAGAAGGTTCTGGTCCGGTTTAAAGCAGGGTCGGGTTCTATAGGGAGCAGGTTCTTGTCCGGTTTAAAGCAGTGTCGGGTTCTATAGGGAGGAGGTTCTGGTCCGGTTTAAAGCAGTGCCAGGTTCTATAGGGAGGAGGTCTGGTCAGGTTTAAAGCAGGGTCGGGTTCTTTAGGGAGGAGTTTCTGGTCAGGTTTAAAGCAGGGTCGGGTTCTTTAGGGAGGAGGTTCTGGTCAGGTTTAAAGCAGTGCCAGGTTCTATAGGGAGAAGGTTCTGGTCCGGTTTAAAGCAGGGTCGGGTTCTTTAGGGAGGAGGTTCTGGTCAGGTTTAAAGCAGTGCCAGGTTCTATAGGGAGAAGGTTCTGGTCCGGTTTAAAGCAGGGTCGGGTTCTTTAGGGTGGAGGTTCTGGTCAGGTTTAAAGCAGGGTCAGGTTCTACAGGGAGGAGGTTCTGGTCCGGTTTAAATCAGGGTCAGGTTCTATAGGGAGGAGGTTCTGGTCCGGTTTAAAGCAGGGTCGGGTTCTAGAGGGTGGAGGTTCGGGTCCGGTATAAAGTAGTGTCCGGTTGTATAGGGAGGAGGTTCTGGTCTGGTTTAAATCAGGCTCAGGTTCTACAGGGAGGAGGTTCTGGTGCGGTTTTTAAGCAGGGTCGGGTTCTATAGGGAGGAGGTTTTGATCCGGTTTAAATCAGGGTCGGGTTCTATAGGGAGCAGGTTCTTGTCCGGTTTAAAGCAGTGTCGGGTTCTATAGGGAGGAGGTTCTGGTCCGGTTTAAAGCAGTGCCAGGTTCTATAGGGAGGAGGTCTGGTCAGGTTTAAAGCAGGGTCGGGTTCTTTAGGGAGGAGTTTCTGGTCAGGTTTAAAGCAGGGTCGGGTTCTTTAGGGAGGAGGTTCTGGTCAGGTTTAAAGCAGTGCCAGGTTCTATAGGGAGAAGGTTCTGGTCCGGTTTAAAGCAGGGTCGGGTTCTTTAGGGAGGAGGTTCTGGTCAGGTTTAAAGCAGTGCCAGGTTCTATAGGGAGAAGGTTCTGGTCCGGTTTAAAGCAGGGTCGGGTTCTTTAGGGAGGAGGTTCTGGTCAGGTTTAAAGCAGGGTCAGGTTCCACAGGGAGGAGGTTCCGGTAGGATTTAAATCAGCGTCAGGTTCTATAGGGAGCAGATTCTGGTCAGGTTTAAAGCAGTTCCAGGTTCTATAGGGAGAAGGTTCTGGTCAGTTTTAAAGCAGGGTCGGGTTCTTTAGGGAGGAGGTTCTGGTCAGGTTTAAAGCAGGGTCAGGTTCCACACGGAGGAGGTTCTGATCCGGTTTAAATAAGGGTCGGGTTCTATAGGGAGGAGGTACTGGTCCGGTTTAAATCAGGGTCGAGTTCTACAGGGGGGAGGTTCTGGTCCGGTTTAAAGCAGGGTCGGGTTCTTTAGGGTGGAGGTTCTGGTCAGGTTTAAAGCAGGGTCAGGTTCCAAAGGGAGGAGGTTCCGGTCCGATTTAAATCAGCGTCAGGTTCTATAGGGAGCAGGTTCTGGTCAGTTTTAAAGCAGGTTTAGGATCTACAGGGAGGAGGTTCTGGTCCGGTTTAAAGATGGGTCATGTTCTATAAGGAGGAGGTTCTGATCTGGTTTAAAGCAGGGTCGGGTTTTAAAGGGAGGAGGTTCTGGTCAGGTTTAAAGCAGGTTCAGGTTCCACAGGGAGGAGGTTCCGGTCCGATTTAAATCAGCGTCAGGTTCTATAGGGAGCAGATTCTGGTCAGGTTTAAAGCAGTGCCAGGTTCTATAGGGAGAAGGTTCTGGTCCGGTTTAAAGCAGGGTCGGGTTCTTTAGGGAGGAGGTTCTGGTCAGGTTTAAAGCAGTGCCAGGTTCTATAGGGAGCAGATTCTGGTCAGGTTTAAAGCAGTGCCAGGTTCCACACGGAGGAGGTTCTGATCCGGTTTAAATAAGGGTCAGGTTCTATAGGGAGCAGGTTACAGTCAGGTTTAAAGCAGGGTCAGGTTCCACACGGAGGAGGTTCTGATCCGGTTTAAATAAGGGTCAGGTTCTGTAGGGAGCAGGTTACAGTCCGGTTTAAATCAGGGTCGGGTTCTATAGGGAGGAGGTACTGGTCCGGTTTAAATCAGGGTCGAGTTCTACAGGGGGGAGGTTCTGGTCAGTTTTAAAGCAGGGCCGGGTTCTACAGGGAGGAGGTTCTGGTCCGGTTTAAAGCAGGGTCGGGTTCTTTAGGGAGGAGGTTCTGGTCAGGTTTAAAGATGGGTCAGGTTGTATAGAGAGGAGGTTCTGGTCCGGTTTAAATCAGGGTCGGGATCTAAAGGGAGGAGGTTCTGATCCGATTTAAAGCAGAGTCAGGTTCTACAGGGAGGAGGTTCTGGTCCGGTTTAAATCAGGGTTGTATAGGGAGGAGGTTCTGGTCCGGTTTAAAGCAGGGTCGGGTTCTAGAGGGTGGAGGTTCGGGTCCGGTATAAAGTAGTGTCCGGTTGTATAGGGAGGAGGTTCTGGTCTGGTTTAAATCAGGCTCAGGTTCTACAGGGAGGAGGTTCTGGTGCGGTTTTTAAGCAGGGTCGGGTTCTATAGGGAGGAGGTTTTGATCCGGTTTAAATCAGGGTCGGGTTCTATAGGGAGCAGGTTCTTGTCCGGTTTAAAGCAGTGTCGGGTTCTATAGGGAGGAGGTCTGGTCAGGTTTAAAGCAGGGTCGGGTTCTTTAGGGAGGAGGTTCTGGTCAGGTTTAAAGCAGGGTCGGGTTCTTTAGGGAGGAGGTTCTGGTCAGGTTTAAAGCAGTGCCAGGTTCTATAGGGAGAACGTTCTGGTCCGGTTTAAAGCAGGGTCGGGTTCTTTAGCGAGGAGGTTCTGGTCAGGTTTAAAGAAGTGCCAGGTTCTATAGGGAGAAGGTTCTGGTCCGGTTTAAAGCAGGGTCGGGTTCCACAGGGAGGAGGTTCCGGTCCGATTTAAATCAGCGTCAGGTTCTATAGGGAGCAGATTCTGGTCAGGTTTAAAGCAGTGCCAGGTTCTATAGGGAGAAGGTTCTGGTCAGTTTTAAAGCAGGGTCGGGTTCTTTAGGGAGGAGGTTCTGGTCAGGTTTAAAGCAGGGTCAGGTTCCACACGGAGGAGGTTCTGATCCGGTTTAAATAAGGGTCAGGTTCTATAGGGAGCAGGTTACAGTCAGGTTTAAAGCAGGGTCAGGTTCCACACGGAGGAGGTTCTGATCCGGTTTAAATAAGGGTCAGGTTCTGTAGGGAGCAGGTTACAGTCCGGTTTAAATCAGGGTCGGGTTCTATAGGGAGGAGGTACTGGTCCGGTTTAAATCAGGGTCGAGTTCTACAGGGGGGAGGTTCTGGTCAGTTTTAAAGCAGGGCCGGGTTCTACAGGGAGGAGGTTCTGGTCCGTTTTAAAGCAGGGTCGGGTTCTTTAGGGAGGAGGTTCTGGTCAGGTTTAAAGATGGGTCAGGTTGTATAGAGAGGAGGTTCTGGTCCGGTTTAAATCAGGGTCGGGTTCTAAAGGGAGGAGGTTCTGATCCGATTTAAAGCAGAGTCAGGTTCTACAGGGAGGAGGTTCTGGTCCGGTTTAAATCAGGGTTGTATAGGGAGGAGGTTCTGGTCCGGTTTAAAGCAGGGTCGGGTTCTAGAGGGTGGAGGTTCGGGTCCGGTATAAAGTAGTGTCCGGTTGTATAGGGAGGAGGTTCTGGTCTGGTTTAAAGCAGGGTCGGCTTCTATAAGGAGGAGGTTCTGGTCCGGTTTAAAGCAGGGTCGGGTTCTACAGGGAGGAGGTACTGGTCCGGTTTAAATCAGGGTTGTATAGGGAGGAGGTTCTGGTCCGGTTTAAAGCAGGGTCGGCTTCTATAAGGAGGAGGTTCTGATCCGGTTTAAAGCAGGGTCGGGTTCCAAAGGGAGTGGGTTCCGGACCGGTTTAAAGCAGGGCCGGGTTCTACAGGGAGGTGGTTCTGATCCGGTTTAAAGCAGGGCCGGGTTCTACAGGGAGGAGGTTCTGGTCCGAATTAAATCAGGGTCCGGTTCTACAGGGAGGAGGTTCTGGTCAGTTTTAAAGAAGGGTCTGGTTCTACAGGGAGGAGGTTCTGGTGCGAATTAAATCAGGGTCGGGTTCTACAGGGAGGAGGTTCTGATCCGATTCAAATCAGGGTCGGGTTCCAAAGGGAGTGGGTTCCGGACCGGTTTAAAGCAGGGCCGGGTTCTACAGGGAGGAGGTTCTGGTCCGGTTTAAAGCAGGGTCGGCTTCTATAAGGAGGAGGTTCTGATCCGGTTTAAAGCAGGGTCGGGTTCCAAAGGGAGTGGGTTCCGGACCGGTTTAAAGCAGGGCCGGGTTCTACAGGGAGGTGGTTCTGATCCGGTTTAAAGCAGGGCCGGGTTCTACAGGGAGGAGGTACTGGTCCGGTTAAAAGCAGGGTCGGGTTCTACAAGGGGGAGGTTCTGTTCAGTTTTAAAGCAGGCTCAGGATCTACAGGGAGGAGGTTCTGGTCCGAATTAAATCAGGGTCGGGTTCTACAGGGAGGAGGTTCTGATCCGATTCAAATCAGGGTCGGGTTCCAAAGGGAGTGGGTTCCGGGCCGGTTTAAAGCAGGGCCGGGTTCTACAGGGAGGTGGTTCTGATCCGGTTTAAAGCAGGGCCGGGTTCTACAGGGGGGAGGTTCTGGTCCGAATTAAATCAGGGTCCGGTTCTACAGGGAGGAGGTTCTGGTCAGTTTTAAAGAAGGGTCTGGTTCTACAGGGAGGAGGTTCTGGTCCGAATTAAATCAGGGTCGGGTTCTACAGGGAGGAGGTTCTGATCCGATTCAAATCAGGGTCGGGTTTCAAAGGGAGTGGGTTCCGGACCGGTTTAAAGCAGGGCCTGGGTCTACAGGGAGGTGGTTCTGATCCGGTTTAAAGCAGGGCTGGGTTCTACAGGGAGGAGGTACTGGTCCGGTTAAAAGCAGGGTCGGGTTCTACGAGGGGGAGGTTCTGGTCAGTTTTAAAGCAGGCTCAGGATCTACAGGGAGGAGGTTCTGGTCCGGTTTAAAGATGGGTCATGTTCTATAAGGAGGAGGTTCTGTTCTGGTTTAAAGCAGGGTCGGGTTTGAAATGGAGGAGGTTCTGGTCCAGTTTAAAGATGGGTCGGGTTGTATAGGGAGGAGGTTCTGGTCCAGTTTAAAGATGGGTCAGGTTGTATAGAGAGGAGGTTCTGGTCCGGTTTAAATCAGGGTCGGGTTCTACAGGGAGGAGGTTCTGATCCGATTTAAAGCAGAGTCAGGTTCTACAGCGAGGAGGTTCTGGTCCGGTTTAAATCAGGGTTGTATAGGGAGGAGGTTCTGGTCCGGTTTAAAGCAGGGTCGGGTTCTAGAGGGTGGAGGTTCGGGTCCGGTATAAAGTAGTGTCCGGTTCTATAGGGAGGAGGTTCTGATCCGGTTTAAATCAGGGTCAGGTTCTATAGGGACCAGGTTCTGGTCCGGTTAAAGCAGTGTCGGGTTCTATAGGGAGGAGGTTCTGGTCCGGTTTAAATCAGGGTCAGGTTCTAAATGGAGCAGGTTCTGGTCCGGTTAAAGCAGTGTCGGGGTCTATAGGGATGAGGTTCTCATCCCGTTTAAATCAGGTTCGGGTTCTACAGCAAAGAGGTTCTGATCCGGTTTAAAGCAGGGCCAGGTTGTATAGGGAGGAGGTTCTGGTCCGGTTTAAATCAGGGTCGGGTTCTACAGGGAGGATGTTCTGGTCCGGTTTAAAGCAGTGTCGGGTTCTATAGGGAGGAGGTTCTGGTTCAGTTTAAAGCAGGCTCAAGTTCTACAGGGAGGAGGTTCTGGTCCGGTTTAAAGATGGGTCGGGTTCTATAGGGAGGAGGTTCTGGTTCGGTTTAAAGCAGGGTCTAGTTCTACAGGGAGGAGGTTCTGATCTGGTTTAAATCAGGGTCTTGTTTAAAAGGGAGGAGGTTCTGGTCCGGTTTAAAGCAGGGTCGGGTTCTAGAGAGGAGGAGGTTCGGGTCCGGTATAAAGTAGTGTCGGGTTCTATAGGGAGGAGGTTCTGATCCGGTTTAAATCAGGGTCAGGTTCTATAGGGAGGAGGTTCTGGTCCGGTTTAAAGCAGTGTCAAGTTCTATAGGGAGGATGTACTGGTCCGGTTTAAAGCAGTGTCGGGTTCTATAGGGAGGAGGTTCTGGTTCAGTTTAAAGCAGGCTCAGGTTCTACAGGGAGGAGGTTCTGGTGCGGTTTAAAGCAGGGTCGGGTTCTATAGGGAGGAGGTTTTGATCCGGTTTAAATCAGGGTCGGGTTCTACAGGGAGGATGTTCTGGTCCGGTTTAAAGCAGTGTCGGGTTCTACAGGGAGGAGGTTCTGGTCCGGTTTAAAGCAGGGTCGGCTTCTATAAGGAGGAGGTTCTGATCCGGTTTAAAGCAGGGTCGGGTTCCAAAGGGAGTGGGTTCCGGACCGGTTTAAAGCAGGGCCGGGTTCTACAGGGAGGTGGTTCTGATCCGGTTTAAAGCAGGGCCGGGTTCTACAGGGAGGAGGTACTGGTCCGGTTAAAAGCAGGGTCGGGTTCTACAAGGGGGAGGTTCTGTTCAGTTTTAAAGCAGGCTCAGGATCTACAGGGAGGAGGTTCTGGTCCGAATTAAATCAGGGTCGGGTTCTACAGGGAGGAGGTTCTGATCCGATTCAAATCAGGGTCGGGTTCCAAAGGGAGTGGGTTCCGGGCCGGTTTAAAGCAGGGCCGGGTTCTACAGGGAGGTGGTTCTGATCCGGTTTAAAGCAGGGCCGGGTTCTACAGGGGGGAGGTTCTGGTCCGAATTAAATCAGGGTCCGGTTCTACAGGGAGGAGGTTCTGGTCAGTTTTAAAGAAGGGTCTGGTTCTACAGGGAGGAGGTTCTGGTCCGAATTAAATCAGGGTCGGGTTCTACAGGGAGGAGGTTCTGATCCGATTCAAATCAGGGTCGGGTTTCAAAGGGAGTGGGTTCCGGACCGGTTTAAAGCAGGGTCGGGTTCTACGAGGGGGAGGTTCTGGTCAGTTTTAAAGCAGGCTCAGGATCTACAGGGAGGAGGTTCTGGTCCGGTTTAAAGATGGGTCATGTTCTATAAGGAGGAGGTTCTGTTCTGGTTTAAAGCAGGGTCGGGTTTGAAAGGGAGGAGGTTCTGGTCCAGTTTAAAGATGGGTCGGGTTGTATAGGGAGGAGGTTCTGGTCCAGTTTAAAGATGGGTCAGGTTGTATAGAGAGGAGGTTCTGGTCCGGTTTAAATCAGGGTCGGGTTCTACAGGGAGGAGGTTCTGATCCGATTTAAAGCAGAGTCAGGTTCTACAGCGAGGAGGTTCTGGTCCGGTTTAAATCAGGGTTGTATAGGGAGGAGGTTCTGGTCCGGTTTAAAGCAGGGTCGGGTTCTAGAGGGTGGAGGTTCGGGTCCGGTATAAAGTAGTGTCCGGTTCTATAGGGAGGAGGTTCTGATCCGGTTTAAATCAGGGTCAGGTTCTATAGGGACCAGGTTCTGGTCCGGTTAAAGCAGTGTCGGGTTCTATAGGGAGGAGGTTCTGGTCCGGTTTAAATCAGGGTCAGGTTCTAAATGGAGCAGGTTCTGGTCCGGTTAAAGCAGTGTCGCGGTCTATAGGGATGAGGTTCTCATCCCGTTTAAATCAGGTTCGGGTTCTACAGCAAAGAGGTTCTGATCCGGTTTAAAGCAGGGCCAGGTTGTATAGGGAGGAGGTTCTGGTCCGGTTTAAATCAGGGTCGGGTTCTACAGGGAGGATGTTCTGGTCCGGTTTAAAGCAGTGTCGGGTTCTATAGGGAGGAGGTTCTGGTTCAGTTTAAAGCAGGCTCAAGTTCTACAGGGAGGAGGTTCTGGTCCGGTTTAAAGATGGGTCGGGTTCTATAGGGAGGAGGTTCTGGTTCGGTTTAAAGCAGGGTCTAGTTCTACAGGGAGGAGGTTCTGATCTGGTTTAAATCAGGGTCTTGTTTAAAAGGGAGGAGGTTCTGGTCCGGTTTAAAGCAGGGTCGGGTTCTAGAGAGGAGGAGGTTCGGGTCCGCTATAAAGTAGTGTCGGGTTCTATAGGGAGGAGGTTCTGATCCGGTTTAAATCAGGGTCAGGTTCTATAGGGAGCAGGTTCTGGTCCGGTTTAAAGCAGTGTCAAGTTCTATAGGGAGGATGTACTGGTCCGGTTTAAAGCAGTGTCGGGTTCTATAGGGAGGAGGTTCTGGTTCAGTTTAAAGCAGGCTCAGGTTCTACAGGGAGGAGGTTCTGGTGCGGTTTAAAGCAGGGTCGGGTTCTATAGGGAGGAGGTTTTGATCCGGTTTAAATCAGGGTCGGGTTCAATAGGGAGCAGGTTCTTGTCCGGTTTAAAGCAGTGTCGGGTTCTATAGGGAGGAGGTTCTGGTCCGGTTTAAAGCAGTGCCAGGTTCTATAGGGAGGAGGTCTGGTCCGGTTTAAAGCAGGGTCGGGTTCTTTAGGGAGGAGGTTCTGGTCAGGTTTAAAGCAGTGCCAGGTTCTATAGGGAGAAGGTTCTGGTCCGGTTTAAAGCAGGGTCGGGTTCTTTAGGGAGGAGGTTCTGGTCAGGTTTAAAGCAGGGTCAGGTTCCACAGGGAGGAGGTTCCGGTCCGATTTAAATCAGCGTCAGGTTCTATAGGGAGCAGATTCTGGTCAGGTTTAAAGTAGTGCCAGGTTCTATAGGGAGAAGGTTCTGGTCAGTTTTAAAGCAGGGTCGGGTTCTTTAGGGAGGAGGTTCTGGTCAGGTTTAAAGCAGGGTCAGGTTCCACACGGAGGAGGTTCTGATCCGGTTTAAATAAGGGTCGGGTTCTATAGGGAGCAGGTTACAGTCAGGTTTAAAGCAGGGTCAGGTTCCACACGGAGGAGGTTCTGATCCGGTTTAAATAAGGGTCAGGTTCTGTAGGGAGCAGGTTACAGTCCGGTTTAAATCAGGGTCGGGTTCTATAGGGAGGAGGTACTGGTCCGGTTTAAATCAGGGTCGAGTTCTACAGGGGGGAGGTTCTGGTCAGTTTTAAAGCAGGGCCGGGTTCTACAGGGAGGAGGTACTGGTCCGGTTAAAAGCAGGGTCGGGTTCTACAAGGGGGAGGTTCTGTTCAGTTTTAAAGCAGGCTCAGGATCTACAGGGAGGAGGTTCTGGTCCGAATTAAATCAGGGTCGGGTTCTACAGGGAGGAGGTTCTGATCCGATTCAAATCAGGGTCGGGTTCCAAAGGGAGTGGGTTCCGGGCCGGTTTAAAGCAGGGCCGGGTTCTACAGGGAGGTGGTTCTGATCCGGTTTAAAGCAGGGCCGGGTTCTACAGGGGGGAGGTTCTGGTCCGAATTAAATCAGGGTCCGGTTCTACAGGGAGGAGGTTCTGGTCAGTTTTAAAGAAGGGTCTGGTTCTACAGGGAGGAGGTTCTGGTCCGAATTAAATCAGGGTCGGGTTCTACAGGGAGGAGGTTCTGATCCGGTTTAAAGCAGGGCTGGGTTCTACAGGGAGGAGGTACTGGTCCGGTTAAAAGCAGGGTCGGGTTCTACGAGGGGGAGGTTCTGGTCAGTTTTAAAGCAGGCTCAGGATCTACAGGGAGGAGGTTCTGGTCCGGTTTAAAGATGGGTCATGTTCTATAAGGAGGAGGTTCTGTTCTGGTTTAAAGCAGGGTCGGGTTTGAAAGGGAGGAGGTTCTGGTCCAGTTTAAAGATGGGTCGGGTTGTATAGGGAGGAGGTTCTGGTCCAGTTTAAAGATGGGTCAGGTTGTATAGAGAGGAGGTTCTGGTCCGGTTTAAATCAGGGTCGGGTTCTACAGGGAGGAGGTTCTGATCCGATTTAAAGCAGGGCTGGGTTCTACAGGGAGGAGGTACTGGTCCGGTTAAAAGCAGGGTCGGGTTCTACGAGGGGGAGGTTCTGGTCAGTTTTAAAGCAGGCTCAGGATCTACAGGGAGGAGGTTCTGGTCCGGTTTAAAGATGGGTCATGTTCTATAAGGAGGAGGTTCTGTTCTGGTTTAAAGCAGGGTCGGGTTTGAAAGGGAGGAGGTTCTGGTCCAGTTTAAAGATGGGTCGGGTTGTATAGGGAGGAGGTTCTGGTCCAGTTTAAAGATGGGTCAGGTTGTATAGAGAGGAGGTTCTGGTCCGGTTTAAATCAGGGTCGGGTTCTACAGGGAGGAGGTTCTGATCCGATTTAAAGCAGAGTCAGGTTCTACAGCGAGGAGGTTCTGGTCCGGTTTAAATCAGGGTTGTATAGGGAGGAGGTTCTGGTCCGGTTTAAAGCAGGGTCGGGTTCTAGAGGGTGGAGGTTCGGGTCCGGTATAAAGTAGTGTCCGGTTCTATAGGGAGGAGGTTCTGATCCGGTTTAAATCAGGGTCAGGTTCTATAGGGACCAGGTTCTGGTCCGGTTAAAGCAGTGTCGGGTTCTATAGGGAGGAGGTTCTGGTCTGGTTTAAATCAGGGTCAGGTCTAAATGGAGCAGGTTATGGTCCGGTTAAAGCAGTGTCGGGGTCTATAGGGATGAGGTTCTCATCCCGTTTAAATCAGGTTCGGGTTCTACAGCAAAGAGGTTCTGATCCGGTTTAAAGCAGGGCCAGGTTGTATAGGGAGGAGGTTCTGGTCCGGTTTAAATCAGGGTCGGGTTCTACAGGGAGGATGTTCTGGTCCGGTTTAAAGCAGTGTCGGGTTCTATAGGGAGGAGGTTCTGGTTCAGTTTAAAGCAGGCTCAAGTTCTACAGGGAGGAGGTTCTGGTCCGGTTTAAAGCAGGGTCTAGTTCTACAGGGAGGAGGTTCTGGTTCGGTTTAAAGCAGGGTCTAGTTCTACAGGGAGGAGGTTCTGATCTGGTTTAAATCAGGGTCTTGTTTAAAAGGGAGGAGGTTCTGGTCCGGTTTAAAGCAGGGTCGGGTTCTAGAGAGGAGGAGGTTCGGGTCCGCTATAAAGTAGTGTCGGGTTCTATAGGGAGGAGGTTCTGATCCGGTTTAAATCAGGGTCAGGTTCTATAGGGAGCAGGTTCTGGTCCGGTTTAAAGCAGTGTCAAGTTCTATAGGGAGGATGTACTGGTCCGGTTTAAAGCAGTGTCGGGTTCTATAGGGAGGAGGTTCTGGTTCAGTTTAAAGCAGGCTCAGGTTCTACAGGGAGGAGGTTCTGGTGCGGTTTAAAGCAGGGTCGGGTTCTATAGGGAGGAGGTTTTGATCCGGTTTAAATCAGGGTCGGGTTCAATAGGGAGCAGGTTCTTGTCCGGTTTAAAGCAGTGTCGGGTTCTATAGGGAGGAGGTTCTGGTCCGGTTTAAAGCAGTGCCAGGTTCTATAGGGAGGAGGTCTGGTCAGGTTTAAAGCAGGGTCGGGTTCTTTAGGGAGGAGGTTCTGGTCAGGTTTAAAGCAGGGTCGGGTTCTTTAGGGAGGAGGTTCTGGTCAGGTTTAAAGCAGTGCCAGGTTCTATAGGGAGAAGGTTCTGGTCCGGTTTAAAGCAGGGTCGGGTTCTTTAGGGAGGAGGTTCTGGTCAGGTTTAAAGCAGTGCCAGGTTCTATAGGGAGAAGGTTCTGGTCCGGTTTAAAGCAGGGTCGGGTTCTTTAGGGAGGAGGTTCTGGTCAGGTTTAAAGCAGGGTCAGGTTCCACAGGGAGGAGGTTCCGGTCCGATTTAAATCAGCGTCAGGTTCTATAGGGAGCAGATTCTGGTCAGGTTTAAAGTAGTGCCAGGTTCTATAGGGAGAAGGTTCTGGTCAGTTTTAAAGCAGGGTCGGGTTCTTTAGGGAGGAGGTTCTGGTCAGGTTTAAAGCAGGGTCAGGTTCCACACGGAGGAGGTTCTGATCCGGTTTAAATAAGGGTCGGGTTCTATAGGGAGCAGGTTACAGTCAGGTTTAAAGCAGGGTCAGGTTCCACACGGAGGAGGTTCTGATCCGGTTTAAATAAGGGTCAGGTTCTGTAGGGAGCAGGTTACAGTCCGGTTTAAATCAGGGTCGGGTTCTATAGGGAGGAGGTACTGGTCCGGTTTAAATCAGGGTCGAGTTCTACAGGGGGGAGGTTCTGGTCAGTTTTAAAGCAGGGCCGGGTTCTACAGGGAGGAGGTTCTGGTCCGGTTTAAAGCAGGGTCGGGTTCTTTAGGGAGGAGGTTCTGGTCAGGTTTAAAGCAGGGTCAGGTTCCACAGGGAGGAGGTTCCGGTCCGATTTAAATCAGCGTCAGGTTCTATAGGGAGCAGGTTCTGGTCAGGTTTAAAGCAGTGCCAGGTTCTATAGGGAGAAGGTTCTGGTCCGTTTTAAAGCAGGGTCGGGTTCTTTAGGGAGGAGGTTCTGGTCCGTTTTAA
This sequence comes from Valencia hispanica, assembly GCA_963556495.2. Taxonomy (NCBI): domain Eukaryota; kingdom Metazoa; phylum Chordata; class Actinopteri; order Cyprinodontiformes; family Valenciidae; genus Valencia; species Valencia hispanica. Next base: position 46,593,481 of record OY747718.1, read on the forward strand.
AGCAGGGCCGGGTTCTACAGGGAGGAGGTACTGGTCCGGTTTGAATCAGGGTCGGGTTCTACAGGGAGGAGGTTCTGGTCCGGTTTAAATCAGGGTCGGGTTCTACAGGGAGGAGGTTCTGGTCCGGTTTAAATCAGGGTCGGGTTCTACAGGGAGGAGGTTCTGGTCCGGTTTAAAGATGGGTCTGGTTCTATAAGGAGGAGGTTCTGGTCTGGTTTAAAGGAGGGTTGGGTTCTATAGGGAGGAGGTTCTGGTCCGGTTTAAAGATGGGTCGGGTTCTATAGGGAGCAGGTTACAGTCCGGTTTAAATCAGGGTCGGGTTCTATAGGGAGCAGGTTCCGGTCCGGTTTAAATCAGGGTCAGGTTCTACAAGGAGGAGGTTTTTGTCCGGTTTTAAGTAGGGTGAGGTTCTACTGGGAGGTGGTTCTGATCCAGTTTAAAGCAGGGTCGGGTTCTACAAGGGGGAGGTTCTGGTCCGAATTAAATCAGGGTCGGGTTCTACAGGGAGGAGGTTCTGGTCCGAATTAAATCAGGGTCGGGTTCTACAGGGAGGAGGTTCTGGTCCGAATTATATCAGGGTCGGGTTCTACAGGGGGGAGGTTCTGGTCCGAATTAAATCAGGGTCGGGTTCTACAGGGAGGAGGTTCTGGTCCGGTTTAAAGCAGGGTCGGGTTCTATAGGGAGGAGGTTTTGATCCGGTTTAAATCAGGGTCGGGTTCTATAGGGAGCAGGTTCTTGTCCGGTTTAAAGCAGTGTCGGGTTCTATAGGGAGGAGGTTCTGGTCCGGTTTAAAGCAGTGCCAGGTTCTATAAGGAGGAGGTTCTGGTCCGGTTTAAAGCAGGGTCGGGTTCTTTAGGGAGGAGGTTTTGGTCAGGTTTAAAGCAGGGTCAGGTTCCACAGGGAGGAGGTTCCGGTCCGATTTAAATCAGCGTCAGGTTCTATAGGGAGCAGGTTCTGGTCAGGTTTAAAGCAGTGCCAGGTTCTATAGGGAGAAGGTTCTGGTCCGGTTTAAAGCAGGGTCGGGTTCTTTAGGGAGGAGGTTCTGGTCAGGTTTAAAGCAGTGCCAGGTTCTATAGGGAGAAGGTTCTGGTCCGTTTTAAAGCAGGGTCGGGTTCTTTAGGGAGGAGGTTCTGGTCAGGTTTAAAGCAGGGTCAGGTTCCACATGGAGGAGGTTCTTATCCGGTTTAAATAAGGGTCAGGTTCTATAGGGAGCAGGTTACAGTCCGGTTTAAATCAGGGTCGGGTTCTATAGGGAGGAGGCTCTGGTCCGGTTTAAATCAGGGTCGGGTTCTACAGGGAGGAGGTACTGGTCCGGTTTGAATCAGGGTCGGGTTCTACAGGGAGGAGGTTCTGGTCCGGTTTAAATCAGGGTCGGGTTCTACAGGGAGGAGGTTCTGGTCCGGTTTAAAGATGGGTCGGGTTCTATAAGGAGGAGGTTCTGGTCTGGTTTAAAGGAGGGTTGGGTTCTATAGGGAGGAGGTTCTGGTCCGGTTTAAAGATGGGTCGGGTTCTATAGGGAACAGGTTACAGTCCGGTTTAAATCAGGGTCGGGTTCTATAGGGAGCAGGTTCCGGTCCGGTATAAATCAGGGTCGGGTTCTACAAGGAGGAGGTTTTTGTCCGGTTTAAAGTAGGGTGAGGTTCTACTGGGAGGTGGTTCTGATCCGGTTTAAAGCAGGGTCGGCTTCTACAAGGGGGAGGTTCTGGTCCGAATTAAATCAGAGTCGGGTTCTACAGGGAGGAGGTTCTGGTCCGTATTAAATCAGGGTCGGGTTCTACAGGGGGGAGGTTCTGGTCCGAATTAAATCAGGGTCGGGTTCTACAGGGAGGAGGTTCTGGTCAGTTTTAAAGAAGGGTCGGGTTCTACAGGGAGGAGGTTCTGGTCCGAATTAAATCAGGGTCGGGTTCTACAGGGAGGAGTTTCTGATCCGATTCAAATCAGGGTCGGGTTCCACAGGGAGTGGGTTCCGGACCGGTTTAAAGCAGGGCCGGGTTCTACAGGGAGGTGGTTCTGATCCGGTTTAAAGCAGGGCCGGGTTCTACAGGGAGGAGGTACTGGTCCGGTTAAAAGCAGGGTCGGGTTCTACAAGGGGGAGGTTCTGGTCAGTTTTAAAGCAGGCTCAGGATCTACAGGGAGGAGGTTCTGGTCCGTGTTAAAGATGGGTCATGTTCTATAAGGAGGAGGTTCTGATCTGGTTTAAAGCAGGGTCGGGTTTTAAAGGGAGGAGGTTCTGGTCCAGTTTAAAGATGGGTCGGGTTGTATAAAGAGGAGGTTCTGGTCCAATTTAAAGATGGGTCAGGTTGTATAGAGAGGAGGTTCTGGTCCGGTTTAAATCAGGGTCGGGTTCTACAGGGAGGAGGTTCTGATCCGATTTAAAGCAGAGTCAGGTTCTACAGGGAGAAGGTTCTGGTCCGGTTTAAATCAGGGTTGTATAGGGAGGAGGTTCTGGTCCGGTTTAAAGCAGGGTCGGGTTCTAGAGGGTGGAGGTTCGGGTCCGGTATAAAGTAGTGTCCGGTTCTATAGGGAGGAGGTTCTGGTCCGGTTTAAATCAGGGTCAGGTTCTAAATGGAGCAGGTTCTGGTCCGGTTAAAGCAGTGTCGGGGTCTATAGGGATGAGGTTCTCATCCCGTTTAAATCAGGTTCGGGTTCTACAGCAAAGAGGTTCTGATCCGGTTTAAAGCAGGGCCAGGTTGTATAGGGAGGAGGTTCTGGTCCGGTTTAAATCAGGGTCGGGTTCAACAGGGAGGATGTTCTGGTCCGGTTTAAAGCAGTGTCGGGTTCTATAGGGAGGAGGTTCTGGTTCAGTTTAAAGCAGGCTCAGGTTCTACAGGGACGAGGTTCTGGTCCGGTTTAAAGATGGGTCGGGTTCTATAGGGAGGAGGTTCTGGTCCGGTTTAAAGCAGGGTCTAGTTCTACAGGGAGGAGGTTCTGATCCGGTTTAAATCAGGGTCTTGTTTAAAAGGGAGGAGGTTCTGGTCCGGTTTAAAGCAAGGTCGGGTTCTAGAGAGGAGGAGGTTCGGGTCCGGTATAAAGTAGTGTCGGGTTCTATAGGGAGGAGGTTCTGATCCGGTTTAAATCAGGGTCAGGTTCTATAGGGAGCAGGTTCTGGTCCGGTTTAAAGCAGTGTCAGGTTCTATAGGGAGGATGTTCTGGTCCGGTTTAAAGCAGTGTCGGGTTCTATAGGGAGGAGGTTCTGGTTCAGTTTAAAGCAGGCTCAGGTTCTACAGGGAGGAGGTTCTGGTGCGGTTTTTAAGCAGGGTCGGGTTCTATAGGGAGGAGGTTTTGATCCGGTTTAAATCAGGGTCGGGTTCTATAGGGAGCAGGTTCTTGTCCGGTTTAAAGCAGTGTCGGGTTCTATAGGGAGGAGGTCTGGTCAGGTTTAAAGCAGGGTCGGGTTCTTTAGGGAGGAGGTTCTGGTCAGGTTTAAAGCAGGGTCGGGTTCTTTAGGGAGGAGGTTCTGGTCAGGTTTAAAGCAGTGCCAGGTTCTATAGGGAGAAGGTTCTGGTCCGGTTTAAAGCAGGGTCGGGTTCTTTAGCGAGGAGGTTCTGGTCAGGTTTAAAGAAGTGCCAGGTTCTATAGGGAGAAGGTTCTGGTCCGGTTTAAAGCAGGGTCGGGTTCTTTAGGGAGGAGGTTCTGGTCAGGTTTAAAGCAGGGTCAGGTTCCACAGGGAGGAGGTTCCGGTCCGATTTAAATCAGCGTCAGGTTCTATAGCGAGCAGATTCTGGTCAGGTTTAAAGCAGTGCCAGGTTCTATAGGGAGAAGGTTCTGGTCAGTTTTAAAGCAGGGTCGGGTTCTTTAGGGAGGAGGTTCTGGTCAGGTTTAAAGCAGGTTCAGGTTCCACAGGGAGGAGGTTCCGGTCCGATTTAAATCAGCGTCAGGTTCTATAGGGAGCAGATTCTGGTCAGGTTTAAAGCAGTGCCAGGTTCTATAGGGAGAAGGTTCTGGTCAGTTTTAAAGCAGGGTCGGGTTCTTTAGGGAGGAGGTTCTGGTCAGGTTTAAAGCAGGGTCAGGTTCCACACGGAGGAGGTTCTGATCCGGTTTAAATAAGGGTCAGGTTCTATAGGGAGCAGGTTACAGTCAGGTTTAAAGCAGGGTCAGGTTCCACACGGAGGAGGTTCTGATCCGGTTTAAATAAGGGTCAGGTTCTGTAGGGAGCAGGTTACAGTCCGGTTTAAATCAGGGTCGGGTTCTATAGGGAGGAGGTACTGGTCCGGTTTAAATCAGGGTCGTGTTCTACAGGGGGGAGGTTCTGGTCAGTTTTAAAGCAGGGCCGGGTTCTACAGGGAGGAGGTTCTGGTCCGGTTTAAAGCAGGGTCGGGTTCTTTAGGGAGGAGGTTCTGGTCAGGTTTAAAGATGGGTCAGGTTGTATAGAGAGGAGGTTCTGGTCCGGTTTAAATCAGGGTCGGGTTCTACATGGAGGAGGTTCTGATCCGATTTAAAGCAGAGTCAGGTTCTACAGGGAGGAGGTTCTGGTCCGGTTTAAATCAGGGTTGTATAGGGAGGAGGTTCTGGTCCGGTTTAAAGCAGGGTCGGGTTCTAGAGGGTGGAGGTTCGGGTCCGGTATAAAGTAGTGTCCGGTTGTATAGGGAGGAGGTTCTGGTCTGGTTTAAATCAGGGTCAGGTTCTACAGGGAGGAGGTTCTGGTGCGGTTTTTAAGCAGGTTCGGGTTCTATAGGGAGGAGGTTTTGATCCGGTTTAAATCAGGGTCGGGTTCTATAGGGAGCAGGTTCTTGTCTGGTTTAAAGCAGTGTCGGGTTCTATAGGGAGGAGGTCTGGTCAGGTTTAAAGCAGGGTCGGGTTCTTTAGGGAGGAGGTTCTGGTCAGGTTTAAAGCAGTGCCAGGTTCTATAGGGAGAAGGTTCTGGTCCGGTTTAAAGCAGGGTCGGGTTCTTTAGCGAGGAGGTTCTGGTCAGGTTTAAAGAAGTGTCGGGTTCTATAGGGAGAAGGTTCTGGTCCGGTTTAAAGCAGGGTCGGGTTCTTTAGGGAGGAGGTTCTGGTCAGGTTTAAAGCAGGTTCAGGTTCCACAGGGAGGAGGTTCCGGTCCGATTTAAATCAGCGTCAGGTTCTATAGGGAGCAGATTCTGGTCAGGTTTAAAGCAGTGCCAGGTTCTATAGGGAGAAGGTTCTGGTCCGGTTTAAAGCAGGGTCGGGTTCTTTAGGGAGGAGGTTCTGGTCAGGTTTAAAGCAGGGTCAGGTTCCACACGGAGGAGGTTCTGATCCGGTTTAAATAAGGGTCAGGTTCTATAGGGAGCAGGTTACAGTCAGGTTTAAAGCAGGGTCAGGTTCCACACGGAGGAGGTTCTGATCCGGTTTAAATAAGGGTCAGGTTCTGTAGGGAGCAGGTTACAGTCCGGTTTATATCAGGGTCGGGTTCTATAGGGAGGAGGTACTGGTCCGGTTTAAATCAGGGTCGAGTTCTACAGGGGGGAGGTTCTGGTCAGTTTTAAAGCAGGGCCGGGTTCTACAGGGAGGAGGTTCTGGTCCGGTTTAAAGCAGGGTCGGGTTCTTTAGGGAGGAGGTTCTGGTCAGGTTTAAAGATGGGTCAGGTTGTATAGAGAGGAGGTTCTGGTCCGGTCTAAATCAGGGTCGGGTTCTAAAGGGAGGAGGTTCTGATCCGATTTAAAGTAGAGTCAGGTTCTACAGGGAGGAGGTTCTGGTCCGGTTTAAATCAGGGTTGTATAGGGAGGAGGTTCTGGTCCGGTTTAAAGCAGGGTCGGGTTCTAGAGGGTGGAGGTTCGGGTCCGGTATAAAGTAGTGTCCGGTTGTATAGGGAGGAGGTTCTGGTCTGGTTTAAATCAGGCTCAGGTTCTACAGGGAGGAGGTTCTGGTGCGGTTTTTAAGCAGGGTCGGGTTCTATAGGGAGGAGGTTTTGATCCGGTTTAAATCAGGGTCGGGTTCTATAGGGAGCAGGTTCTTGTCCGGTTTAAAGCAGTGTCGGGTTCTATAAGGAGGAGGTCTGGACAGGTTTAAAGCAGGGTCGGGTTCTTTAGGGAGGAGGTTCTGGTCAGGTTTAAAGCAGGGTCGGGTTCTTTAGGGAGGAGGTTCTGGTCAGGTTTAAAGCAGTGCCAGGTTCTATAGGGAGAAGGTTCTGGTCCGGTTTAAAGCAGGGTCGGGTTCTTTAGCGAGGAGGTTCTGGTCAGGTTTAAAGAAGTGCCAGGTTCTATAGGGAGAAGGTTCTGGTCCGGTTTAAAGCAGGGTCGGGTTCTTTAGGGAGGAGGTTCTGGTCAGGTTTAAAGCAGGGTCAGGTTCCACAGGGAGGAGGTTCCGGTCCGATTTAAATCAGCGTCAGGTTCTATAGCGAGCAGATTCTGGTCAGGTTTAAAGCAGTGCCAGGTTCTATAGGGAGAAGGTTCTGGTCAGTTTTAAAGCAGGGTCGGGTTCTTTAGGGAGGAGGTTCTGGTCAGGTTTAAAGCAGGTTCAGGTTCCACAGGGAGGAGGTTCCGGTCCGATTTAAATCAGCGTCAGGTTCTATAGCGAGCAGATTCTGGTCAGGTTTAAAGCAGTGCCAGGTTCTATAGGGAGAAGGTTCTGGTCAGTTTTAAAGCAGGGTCGGGTTCTTTAGGGAGGAGGTTCTGGTCAGGTTTAAAGCAGGGTCAGGTTCCACACGGAGGAGGTTCTGATCCGGTTTAAATAAGGGTCAGGTTCTATAGGGAGCAGGTTACAGTCAGGTTTAAAGCAGGGTCAGGTTCCACACGGAGGAGGTTCTGATCCGGTTTAAATAAGGGTCAGGTTCTGTAGGGAGCAGGTTACAGTCCGGTTTAAATCAGGGTCGGGTTCTATAGGGAGGAGGTACTGGTCCGGTTTAAATCAGGGTCGAGTTCTACAGGGGGGAGGTTCTGGTCAGTTTTAAAGCAGGGCCGGGTTCTACAGGGAGGAGGTTCTGGTCCGGTTTAAAGCAGGGTCGGGTTCTTTAGGGAGGAGGTTCTGGTCAGGTTTAAAGATGGGTCAGGTTGTATAGAGAGGAGGTTCTGGTCCGGTTTAAATCAGGGTCGGGTTCTAAAGGGAGGAGGTTCTGATCCGATTTAAAGCAGAGTCAGGTTCTACAGGGAGGAGGTTCTGGTCCGGTTTAAATCAGGGTTGTATAGGGAGGAGGTTCTGGTCCGGTTTAAAGCAGGGTCGGGTTCTAGAGGGTGGAGGTTCGGGTCCGGTATAAAGTAGTGTCCGGTTGTATAGGGAGGAGGTTCTGGTCTGGTTTAAAGCAGGGTCGGCTTCTATAAGGAGGAGGTTCTGATCCGGTTTAAAGCAGGGTCGGGTTCTACAGGGAGGAGGTACTGGTCCGGTTTAAATCAGGGTTGTATAGGGAGGAGGTTCTGGTCCGGTTTAAAGCAGGGTCGGCTTCTATAAGGAGGAGGTTCTGATCCGGTTTAAAGCAGGGTCGGGTTCCAAAGGGAGTGGGTTCCGGACCGGTTTAAAGCAGGGCCGGGTTCTACAGGGAGGTGGTTCTGATCCGGTTTAAAGCAGGGCCGGGTTCTACAGGGAGGTGGTTCTGATCCGGTTTAAAGCAGGGCCGGGTTCTACAGGGAGGAGGTACTGGTCCGGTTAAAAGCAGGGTCGGGTTCTACAAGGGGGAGGTTCTGGTCAGTTTTAAAGCAGGCTCAGGATCTACAGGGAGGAGGTTCTGGTCCGAATTAAATCAGGGTCGGGTTCTACAGTGAGGAGGTTCTGATCCGATTCAAATCAGGGTCGGGTTCCAAAGGGAGTGGGTTCCGGACCGGTTTAAAGCAGGGCCGGGTTCTACAGGGAGGTGGTTCTGATCCGGTTTAAAGCAGGGCCGGGTTCTACAGGGGGGAGGTTCTGGTCCGAATTAAATCAGGGTCCGGTTCTACAGGGAGGAGGTTCTGGTCAGTTTTAAAGAAGGGTCTGGTTCTACAGGGAGGAGGTTCTGGTCCGAATTAAATCAGGGTCGGGTTCTACAGGGAGGAGGTTCTGATCCGATTCAAATCAGGGTCGGGTTCGAAAGGGAGTGGGTTCCGGACCGGTTTAAAGCAGGGCCGGGTTCTACAGGGAGGAGGTTCTGGTCCGGTTTAAAGCAGGGTCGGCTTCTATAAGGAGGAGGTTCTGATCCGGTTTAAAGCAGGGTCGGGTTCCAAAGGGAGTGGGTTCCGGACCGGTTTAAAGCATGGCCGGGTTCTACAGGGAGGTGGTTCTGATCCGGTTTAAAGCAGGGCCGGGTTCTACAGGGAGGAGGTACTGGTCCGGTTAAAAGCAGGGTCGGGTTCTACAAGGGGGAGGTTCTGGTCAGTTTTAAAGCAGGCTCAGGATCTACAGGGAGGAGGTTCTGGTCCGAATTAAATCAGGGTCGGGTTCTAATTAAATCAGGGTCGGGTTCTACAGGGAGGAGGTTCTGATCCGATTCAAATCAGGGTCGGGTTCCAAAGGGAGTGGGTTCCGGGCCGGTTTAAAGCAGGGCCGGGTTCTACAGGGAGGTGTTTCTGATCCGGTTTAAAGCAGGGCTGGTCCGGTTAAAAGCAGGGTCGGGTTCTACAGGGGGGAGGTTCTGGTCCGAATTAAATCAGGGTCGGGTTCTACAGGGAGGAGGTTCTGGTCAGTTTTAAAGAAGGGTCGGGTTCTACAGGGAGGAGGTTCTGGTCCGAATTAAATCAGGGTCGGGTTCTACAGGGAGGAGGTTCTGATCCGATTCAAATCAGGGTCGGGTTCCACAGGGAGTGGGTTCCGGACCGGTTTAAAGCAGGGCCGGGTTCTACAGGGAGGTGGTTCTGATCCGGTTTAAAGCAGGGCCGGGTTCTACAGGGAGGAGGTACTGGTCCGGTTAAAAGCAGGGTCGGGTTCTACAAGGGGGAGGTTCTGGTCAGTTTTAAAGCAGGCTCAGGATCTACAGGGAGGAGGTTCTGGTCCGGTTTAAAGATGGGTCATGTTCTATAAGGAGGAGTTTCTGTTCTGGTTTAAAGCAGGGTCGGGTTTTAAAGGGAGGAGGTTCTGGTCCAGTTTAAAGATGGGTCGGGTTGTATAGGGAGGAGGTTCTGGTCCAGTTTAAAGATGGGTCAGGTTGTATAGAGAGGAGGTTCTGGTCCGGTTTAAATCAGGGTCGGGTTCTAAAGGGAGGAGGTTCTGATCCGATTTAAAGCAGAGTCAGGTTCTACAGGGAGGAGGTTCTGGTCCGGTTTAAATCAGGGTTGTATAGGGAGGAGGTTCTGGTCCGGTTTAAAGCAGGGTCGGGTTCTAGAGGGTGGAGGTTCGGGTCCGGTATAAAGTAGTGTCCGGTTCTATAGGGAGGAGGTTCTGATCCGGTTTAAATCAGGGTCAGGTTCTATAGGGAGCAGGTTCTGGTCCGGTTAAAGCAGTGTCGGGTTCTATAGGGAGGAGGTTCTGGTCCGGTTTAAATCAGGGTCAGGTTCTACAAGGAGGAGGTTTTTGTCCGGTTTAAAGTAGGGTGAGGTTCTACTGGGAGGTGGTTCTGATCCGGTTTAAAGCAGGGTCGGGTTCTACAAGGGGGAGGTTCTGGTCCGAATTAAATCAGGGTCGGGTTCTACAGGGAGGAGGTTCTGGTCCGAATTAAATCAGGGTCGGGTTCTACAGGGGGGAGGTTCTGGTCCGAATTAAATCAGGGTCGGGTTCTACAGGGAGGAGGTTCTGGTCAGTTTTAAAGAAGGGTCGGGTTCTACAGGGAGGACGTTCTGGTCCGAATTAAATCAGGGTTGGGTTCTACAGGGAGGAGGTTCTGATCCGATTCAAATCAGGGTCGGGTTCCACAGGGAGTGGGTTCCGGACCGGTTTAAAGCAGGGCCGGGTTCTACAGGGAGGTGGTTCTGATCCGGTTTAAAGCAGGGCCGGGTTCTACAGGGAGGAGGTACTGGTCCGGTTAAAAGCAGGGTCGGGTTCTACAAGGGGGAGGTTCTGGTCAGTTTTAAAGCAGGCTCAGGATCTACAGGGAGGAGGTTCTGGTCCGGTTTAAAGATGGGTCATGTTCTATAAGGAGGAGGTTCTGATCTGGTTTAAAGCAGGGTCGGGTTTTACAGGGAGGAGGTTCTGGTCCAGTTTAAAGATGGGTCGGGTTGTATAGGGAGGAGGTTCTGGTCCGGTTTAAAGCAGGGTCGGGTTCTTTAGGGAGGAGGTTCTGGTCAGGTTTAAAGCAGGGTCAGGTTCCACAGGGAGGAGGTTCCGGTCCGATTTAAATCAGCGTCAGGTTCTATAGGGAGGAGGTTCTGGTCCGGTTTAAAGCAGGGTCGGCTTCTATAAGGAGGAGGTTCTGATCCGGTTTAAAGCAGGGTCGGGTTCTACAGGGAGGAGGTACTGGTCCGGTTTAAAGCAGGGTCGGGTTCTTTAGGGAGGAGGTTCTGGTCAGGTTTAAAGCAGGGTCAGGTTCCACAGGGAGGAGGTTCCGGTCCGATTTAAATCAGCGTCAGGTTCTATAGGGAGGAGGTTCTGGTCCGGTTTAAAGCAGGGTCGGCTTCTATAAGGAGGAGGTTCTGATCCGGTTTAAAGCAGGGTCGGGTTCTACAGGGAGGAGGTTCTGATCCGGTTTAAAGCAGGGTCGGGTTCTACAGGGAGGAGGTACTGGTCCGGTTTAAAGCAGTGTCGGGTTCTATAGGGAAGAGGTCTGGTCAGGTTTAAAGCAGGGTCGGGTTCCAGAGGGAGAAGGTTCCGGTCCGGTATAAAGTAGTGTCGGGTTCTATAGGGAGGAGGTTCTGATCCGATTTAAATAAGGGTCAGGTTCTATAGGGAGCAGGTTCCGGTCCGGTTTAAATCAGGGTCGGGTTCTAAAAGGAGGAGGTTTTGGTCCGGTTTAAAGTAGGGTTAGGTTCTACTGGGAGGTGGTTCTGATCCGGTTAAAAGCAGGGTCGGGTTCTAAAAGGGGGAGGTTCTGGTCAGTTTTAAAGCATGATCGGGTTCTACAGGGAGGAGGTTCTGGTCTGGTTTAAAGCAGGGTCGGATTCTACGGGGAAGTGGTTCTGATCCGGTTTAAAGCAGGGTCGGGATCTACAGGGAGGAGGTTCTGGTCCAGTTTAAAGGTGGGTTGGGTTGTATAGGGAGGAGGTTCTGGTCCGGTTTAAATCAGGGTCGGGTTCTACAGGGAGGAGGTTCTGATCCGGTTTATAGCGTGATCGGATTCTACAGGAAAGAGGTTCTGGTCCGGTTTAAAGTAGGCTCAGGTTGTACAGGGAGGAGGTTCCGGTCCGGTTTAAATCAGGGTCGGGTTCTACAGGGAGGAGGTTCTTTTCCGGTGTAAAGAAGGGTCAGGTTCTACAGGGAGGAGGTTCTGGTCCGGTTTAAATCGGGGTTGTATAGGGAGGAGGTTCTGGTCCGGTTTAAAGCAGGGTCGGGTTCTACAGGGAGGATGTTCTGGTCCGGTTTAAATCAGGGTCGGGTTCTACAGGGAGGAGGTTCTTTTCCGGTGTAAAGAAGGGTCGGCTTCTACAAGGAGGAGGTTCTGATCCGGTTTAAAGCAGGGTCGGGTTCTACAGGGAGGATGTTCTGGTCCGGTTTAAAGCAGTGTCGGGTTCTATAGGGAGGAGGTTCTGGTTCAGTTTAAAGCAGGCTCAGGTTCTACAGGGAGGAGGTTCTGGTCCGGTTTAAAGATGGGTCGGGTTCTATAGGGAGGAGGTTCTGGTCCGGTTTAAAGCAGGGTCTGGTTCTACAGGGAGGAGGTTCTGATCCGGTTTAAATCAGGGTCTTGTTTAACAGGGAGGAGGTTCTGGTCCGGTTTAAAGCAGGGTCTGGTTCTACAGGGAGGAGGTTCTGATCCGGTTTAAATCAGGGTCTTGTTTAACAGGGAGGAGGTTCTGGTCCGGTTTAAAGCAGGGTCGGGTTCTAGAGAGGAGGAGGTTCGGATCCGGTATAAAGTAGTGTCGGGTTCTATAGGGAGGAGGTTCTGATCCGGTTTAAATCAGGGTCAGGTTCTATAGGGAGCAGGTTCTGGTCCGGTTTAAAGCAGTGTCAGGTTCTATAGGGAGGATGTTCTGGTCCGGTTTAAAGCAGTGTCGGGTTCTATAGGGAGGAGGTTCTGGTTCAGTTGAAAGCAGGCTCAGGTTCTACAGGGAGGAGGTTCTGGTCCGGTTTAAATCAGGGTCGGGTTCTATAGGGAGGAGGTTCTGGTCCGGTTTAAATCAGGGTCGGGTTCTATAGGGAGCAGGTTCTTATCCGGTTTAAAGCAGTGTCGGGTTCTATAGGGAGGAGGTTCTGGTCCGGTTTAAAGCAGTGCCAGGTTCTATAGGGAGGAGGTTCTGGTCAGGTTTAAAGCAGGGTCGGGTTCTTTAGGGAGGAGGTTCTGGTCAGGTTTAAAGCAGTGCCAGGTTCTATAGAGAGAAGGTTCTGGTCCGGTTTAAAGCAGGGTCGGGTTCTTTAGGGAGGAGGTTCTGGTCAGGTTTAAAGCAGGGTCAGGTTCCAAAGGGAGGAGGTTCCGGTCCGATTTACATCAGCGTCAGGTTCTATAGGGAGCAGGTTCTGGTCAGGTTTAAAGCAGTGCCAGGTTGTATAGGGAGAAGGTTCTGGTCCGGTTTAAAGCAGGGTCGGGTTCTTTAGGGAGGAGGTTCTGGTCAGGTTTAAAGCAGGGTCAGGTTCCACACGGAGGAGGTTCTGATCCGGTTAAATAAGGGTCAGGTTCTATAGGGAGCAGGTTACAGTCCGGTTTAAATCAGGGTCGGGTTCTATAGGGAGGAGGTTTTGATCCGGTTTAAATCAGGGTTGGGTTCTATAGGGAGCAGGTTCTTGTCCGGTTTAAAGCAGTGTCGGGTTCTATAGGGAGGAGGTTCTGGTCCGGTTTAAAGCAGTGCCAGGTTCTATAGGGAGGAGGTTCTGGTTCAGTTTAAAGCGGGCTCAGGTTCTACAAGGAGGAGGTTCTGGTCCGGTTTAAAGCAGGGTTGGGTTCTATAGGGAGCAGGTTACAGTCCGGTTTAAATCAGGGTCGGGTTCTATAGGGAGGAGGTACTGGTCCGGTTTAAATCAGGGTCGAGTTCTACAGGGGGGAGGTTCTGGTCAGTTTTAAAGCAGGGCCGGGTTCTACAGGGAGGAGGTTCTGGTCCGGTTTAAAGCAGGGTCGGGTTCTTTAGGGAGGAGGTTCTGGTCAGGTATAAAGCAGGGTCAGGTTCCACAGGGAGGAGGTTCCGGTCCGATTTAAATCAGCGTCAGGTTCTATAGGGAGCAGGTTCTGGTCAGGTTTAAAGCAGTGCCAGGTTCTATAGGGAGAAGGTTCTGGTCCGTTTTAAAGCAGGGTCGGGTTCTTTAGGGAGGAGGTTCTGGTCCGTTTTAAAGCAGGGCCGGGTTCTACAGGGAGGAGGTACTGGTCCGGTTTGAATCAGGGTCGGGTTCTACAGGGAGGAGGTTCTGGTCCGGTTTAAAGCAGGGTCAGGTTCTACAGGGAGGAGGTTCTGGTCCGGTTTAAATCAGGGTCGGGTTCTACAGGGAGGAGGTTCTGGTCCGGTTTAAAGCAGTGTCGGGTTCTACAGGGAGGAGGTTCTGGTCCGGTTTAAAGCAGGGTCGGGTTCTAGAGGGAGGAGGTTCTGGTCCGGTATGAAGTAGTGTCGGGTTCTACACGGAGGAGGTTCTGATCCGGTTTAAATCAGGGTCGGGTTCTATATGAAGCAGGTTCCGATCCGGTTTAAATCAGGGTCGGGTTCTACAAGGAGGAGGTTTTGGTCCGGTTTAAAGTAGGGTTAGGTTCTACTGGGAGGTGGTTCTGATCCGGTTAAAAGCAGGGTCGGGTTCTACAAGGGGGCGGTTCTGGTCAGTTTTAAAGCATGATCGGGTTCTATAGGGAGGAGGTTCTGGTCTGGTTTAAAGCAGAGTCGGGTTCTACGGGGAGGTGGTTCTGATCCGGTTTATAGCAGGGTCAGGTTCTACAGGGAGGAGGTTCTGGTCCAGTTTAAAGATGGGTCGGGTTGTATAAGGAGGAGGTTCTGGTCCGGTTTAAATCAGGGTCGGGTTCTACAGGGAGGAGGTTTTTATCCGGTTTATAGCGTGATCGGATTCTACATGGAAGAGGTTCTGGTCCGGTTTAAAGTAGGCTCAGGTTGTACAGGGAGGAGGTTCCGGTCCGGTTTAAATCAGGGTCGGGTTCTACAGGGAGGAGGTTCTGTTCCGGTGTAAAGAAGGGTCAGGTTCTACAGGGAGGAGGTTCTGGTCCGGTTTTAATCGGGGTTGTATAGGGAGGAGGTTCTGGTCCCGTTTAAAGCAGGGTCGGCTTCTACAAGGAGGAGGTTCTGATCCGGTTTAAAGCAGGGTCGGGTTCTACAGGGAGGATGTTCTGGTCCGGTTTAAAGCAGTGTCGGGTTCTATAGGGAGGAGGTTCTGGTTCAGTTTAAAGCAGGCTCAGGTTCTACAGGGAGGAGGTTCTGGTCCGGTTTAAAGATGGTTCGGGTTCTATAGGGAGGAGGTTCTGGTCCGGTTTAAAGCAGGGTCTGGTTCTACAGGGAGGAGGTTCTGATCCGGTTTAAATCAGGGTCTTGTTTAACAGGGAGGAGGTTCTGGTCCGGTTTAAAGCAGGGTCGGGTTCTAGAGAGGAGGAGGTTCGGGTCCGGTATAAAGTAGTGTCGGGTTCTATAGGGAGGAGGTTCTGATCCGGTTTAAATCAGGGTCAGGTTCTATAGGGAGCAGGTTCTGGTCCGGCTTAAAGCAGTGTCAGGTTCTATAGGGAGGAGGTTCTGGTTCAGTTTAAAGCAGGCTCAGGTTCTACAGGGAGGAGGTTCTGGTCCGGTTTAAAGCAGGGTCGGGTTCTATAGGGAGGAGGTTTTTATCCGGTTTAAATCAGGGTCGGGTTCTATAGGGAGCAGGTTCTTGTCCGGTTTAAAGCAGTGTCGGGTTCTATAGGGAGGAGGTTCTGGTCCGGTTTAAAGCAGTGCCAGGTTCTATAGGGAGGAGGTTCTGGTTCAGTTTAAAGCAGGCTCAGGTTCTACAGGGAGGAGGTTCTGGTCCGGTTTAAAGATGGTTCGGGTTCTATAGGGAGGAGGTTCTGGTCTGGATTAAAGCAGGGTCGGGTTTTAAAGGGAGGAGGTTCTGGTCCAGTTTAAAGATGGGTCGGGTTGTATAGGGAGGAGGTTCTGGTCCAGTTTAAAGATGGGTCAGGTTGTATAGAGAGGAGGTTCTGGTCCGGTTTAAATCAGGGTCGGATTCTAAAGGGAGGAGGTTCTGATCCGGTTGAAAGCAGTGTCGGGTTCTATAGGGAGGAGGTCTGTTCAGGTTTAAAGCAGGGTCGGGTTCTAGAGGGAGAAGGTTCCGGTCCGGTATAAAGTAGTGTCGGGTTTTATAGGGAGGAGGTTCTGATCCGATTTTAATAAGGGTCAGGTTCTATAGGGAGCAGGTTCCGGTCCGGTTTAAATCAGGGTCGGGTTCTACAAGGAGGAGGTTTTGGTCCGGTTTAAAGTACGGTTAGGTTCTACTGGGAGGTGGTTCTGATCCGGTTAAAAGCAGGGTCGGATTCTTCAAGGGGGCGGTTTTGGTCAGTTTTAAAGCATGATCGGGTTCTATAGGGAGGAGGTTCTGGTCTGGTTTAAAGCAGAGTCGAGTTCTACGGGGCGGTGGTTCTGATCCGGTTTAAATCAGGGTCTTGTTTAACAGGGAGGAGGTTCTGGTCCGGTTTAAAGATGGGTCAGGTTCTATAGGGAGGAGGTTCTGGTCCGGTTTAAAGCAGGGTCTGGTTCTACAGGTAGGAGGTTCTGATCCGGTTTAAATCAGGGTCTTGTTTAACAGGGAGGAGGTTCTGGTCTTGTTTAAAGCAGGGTCGGGTTCTAGAGAGGAGGAGGTTCGTATCCGGTATAAAGTAGTGTCGGGTTCTATAGGGAGGAGGTTCTGATCCGGTTTAAATCAGGGTCAGGTTCTATAGGGAGCAGGTTCTGGTCCGGTTTAAAGCAGTGTCAGGTTCTATAGGGAGCATGTTCTGGTCCGGTTTAAAGCAGTGTCGGGTTCTATAGGGAGGAGGTTCTGGTTCAGTTTAAAGCAGGCTCAGGTTCTACAGGGAGGAGGTTCTGGTCCGGTTTAAAGCAGGGTCGGGTTCTATAGGGAGGTGGTTTTGATCCGGTTTTAATCAGGGTCGGGTTCTATAGGGAGCAGGTTCTTGTCCGGTTTAAAGCAGTGTCGGGTTCTATAGGGAGGAGGTTCTGGTCCGGTTTAAAGCAGTGCCAGGTTCTATAGGGAGGAGGTTCTGGTCAGGTTTAAAGCAGTGCCAGGTTCTATAGGGAGAAGGTTCTGGTCAGGTTTAAAGCAGGGTCAGGTTCCACAGGGAGGAGGTTCCGGTCCGATTTACATCAGCGTCAGGTTCTATAGGGAGCAGGTTCTGGTCAGGTTTAAAGCAGTGCCAGGTTCTATAGGGAGAAGGTTCTGGTCCGGTTTAAAGCAGGGTCGGGTTCTTTAGGGAGGAGGTTCTGGTCAGGTTTATAGCAGGGTCAGGTTCCACACGAAGGAGGTTCTGATCCGGTTAAATAAGGGTCAGGTTCTATAGGGAGCAGGTTACAGTCCGGTTTAAATCAGGGTCGGGTTCTATAGGGAGGAGGTACTGGTCCGTTTTAAATCAGGGTCGGGTTCTATAGGGAGGAGGTTTTGATCCGGTTTAAATCAGGGTTGGGTTCTATAGGGAGCAGGTTCTTGTCCGGTTTAAAGCAGGGTCAGGTTCTAGAGAGGAGGAGGTTCGGGTCCGGTATAAAGTACTGTCGGGTTCTATAGGGAGGAGGTTCTGATCCGGTTTAAATCAGGGTCAGGTTCTATAGGGAGCAGGTTCTGGTCCGGCTTAAAGCAGTGTCAGGTTCTATAGGGAGGAGGTTCTGGTTCAGTTTAAAGCAGGCTCAGGTTCTACAGGGAGGAGGTTCTGGTCCGGTTTAAAGCAGGGTCGGGTTCTATAGGGAGGAGGTTTTTATCCGGTTTAAATCAGGGTCAGGTTCTATAGGGAGCAGGTTCTTGTCCGGTTTAAAGCAGTGTCGGGTTCTATAGGGAGGAGGTTCTGGTCCGGTTTAAAGCAGTGCCAGGTTCTATAGGGAGGAGGTTCTGGTTCAGTTTAAAGCAGGCTCAGGTTCTACAGGGAGGAGGTTCTGGTCCGGTTTAAAGATGGTTCGGGTTCTATAGGGAGGAGGTTCTGGTCTGGATTAAAGCAGGGTCGGGTTTTAAAGGGAGGAGGTTCTGGTCCAGTTTAAAGATGGGTCGGGTTGTATAGGGAGGAGGTTCTGGTCCAGTTTAAAGATGGGTCAGGTTGTATAGAGAGGAGGTTCTGGTCCGGTTTAAATCAGGGTCGGATTCTAAAGGGAGGAGGTTCTGATCCGGTTGAAAGCAGTGTCGGGTTCTATAGGGAGGAGGTCTGTTCAGGTTTAAAGCAGGGTCGGGTTCTAGAGGGAGAAGGTTCCGGTCCGGTATAAAGTAGTGTCGGGTTTTATAGGGAGGAGGTTCTGATCCGATTTAAATACGGGTCAGGTTCTATAGGGAGCAGGTTCCGGTCCGGTTTAAATCAGGGTCGGGTTCTACAAGGAGGAGGTTTTGGTCCGGTTTAAAGTAGGGTTAGGTTCTGCTGGGAGGTGGTTCTGATCCGGTTAAAAGCAGGGTCGGATTCTTCAAGGGGGCGGTTTTGGTCAGTTTTAAAGCTTGATCGGGTTCTATAGGGAGGAGGTTCTGGTCTGGTTTAAAGCAGAGTCGAGTTCTACGGGGCGGTGGTTCTGATCCGGTTTAAATCAGGGTCTTGTTTAACAGGGAGGAGGTTCTGGTCCGGTTTAAAGATGGGTCGGGTTCTATAGGGAGGAGGTTCTGGTCCGGTTTAAAGCAGGGTCTGGTTCTACAGGTAGGAGGTTCTGATCCGGTTTAAATCAGGGTCTTGTTTAACAGGGAGGAGGTTCTGGTCCGGTTTAAAGCAGGGTCGGGTTCTAGAGAGGAGGAGGTTCGTATCCGGTATAAAGTAGTGTCGGGTTCTATAGGGAGGAGGTTCTGATCCGGTTTAAATCAGGGTCAGGTTCTATAGGGAGCAGGTTCTGGTCCGGTTTAAAGCAGTGTCAGGTTCTATAGGGAGGAGGTTCTGGTCCGGTTTAAAGCAGTGTCGGGTTCTATAGGGAGGAGGTTCTGGTTCAGTTTAAAGCAGGCTCAGGTTCTACAGGGAGGAGGTTCTGGTCCGGTTTAAAGCCGGGTCGGGTTCTATAGGGAGGTGGTTTTGATCCGGTTTTAATCAGGGTCGGGTTCTATAGGGAGCAGGTTCTTGTCCGGTTTAAAGCAGTGTCGGGTTCTATAGGGAGGAGGTTCTGGTCCGGTTTAAAGCAGTGCCAGGTTCTATAGGGAGGAGGTTCTGGTTCAGTTTAAAGCAGGCTCAGGTTCTACAGGGAGGAGGTTCTGGTCCGGTTTAAAGATGGGTCGGGTTCTATAGGGAGGAGGTTCTGGTCTGGTTTAAAGCAGGGTCGGGTTTTAAAGGGAGGAGGTTCTGGTCCAGTTTAAAGATGGGTCGGGTTGTATAGGGAGGAGGTTCTGGTCCAGTTAAAGATGGGTCAGGTTGTATAGAGAGGAGGTTCTGGTCCGGTTTAAATCAGGGTCGGATTCTAAAGGGAGGAGGTTCTGATCCGGTTGAAAGCAATGTCGGGTTCTATAGGGAGGAGGTCTGGTCAGGTTTAAAGCAGGGTCGGGTTCTAGAGGGAGAAGGTTCCGGTCCGGTATAAAGTAGTGTCGGGTTTTATAGGGAGGAGGTTCTGATCCGATTTAAATAAGGGTCAGGTTCTATAGGGAGCAGGTTCCGGTCCGGTTTAAATCAGGGTCGGGTTCTACAAGGAGGAGGTTTTGGTCCGGTTTAAAGTAGGGTTAGGTTCTACTGGGAGGTGGTTCTGATCCGGTTAAAAGCAGGGTCGGATTCTTCAAGGGGGCGGTTTTGGTCAGTTTTAAAGCTTGATCGGGTTCTATAGGGAGGAGGTTCTGGTCTGGTTTAAAGCAGAGTCGAGTTCTACGGGGCGGTGGTTCTGATCCGGTTTAAATCAGGGTCTTGTTTAACAGGGAGGAGGTTCTGGTCCGGTTTAAAGATGGGTCGGGTTCTATAGGGAGGAGGTTCTGGTCCGGTTTAAAGCAGGGTCTGGTTCTACAGGGAGGAGGTTCTGATCCGGTTTAAATCAGGGTCTTGTTTAACAGGGAGGAGGTTCTGGTCCGGTTTAAAGCAGGGTCGGGTTCTAGAGAGGAGGAGGTTCGGGTCCGGTATAAAGTAGTGTCGGGTTCTATAGGGAGGAGGTTCTGATCCGGTTTAAATCAGGGTCAGGTTCTATAGGGAGCAGGTTCTGGTCCGGTTTAAAGCAGTGTCAGGTTCTATAGGGAGGATGTTCTGGTCCGGTTTAAAGCAGTGTCGGGTTCTATAGGGAGGAGGTTCTGGTTCAGTTTAAAGCAGGCTCAGGTTCTACAGGGAGGAGGTTCTGGTCCGGTTTAAAGCCGGGTCGGGTTCTATAGGGAGGAGGTTTTGATCCGGTTTAAATCAGGGTCGGGTTCTATAGGGAGCAGGTTCTTGTCCGGTTTAAAGCAGTGTCGGGTTCTATAGGGAGGAGGTTCTGGTCCGGTTTAAAGCAGTGCCAGGTTCTATAGGGAGGAGGTTCTGGTCAGGTTTAAAGCAGTGCCAGGTTCTATAGGGAGAAGGTTCTGGTCCGGTTTGAAGCAGGGTCGGGTTCTTTAGGGAGGAGGTTCTGGTCAGGTTTAAAGCAGGGTCAGGTTCCACAGGGAGGAGGTTCCGGTCCGATTTACATCAGCGTCAGGTTCTATAGGGAGCAGGTTCTGGTCAGGTTTAAAGCAGTGCCAGGTTCTATAGGGAGAAGGTTCTGGTCCGGTTTAAAGCAGGGTCGGGTTCTTTAGGGAGGAGGTTCTGGTCAGGTTTAAAGCAGGGTCAGGTTCCACACGAAGGAGGTTCTGATCCGGTTAAATAAGGGTCAGGTTCTATAGGGAGCAGGTTACAGTCCGGTTTAAATCAGGGTCGGGTTCTATAGGGAGGAGGTACTGGTCCGTTTTAAATCAGGGTCGGGTTCTATAGGGAGGAGGTTTTGATCCGGTTTAAATCAGGGTTGGGTTCTATAGGGAGCAGGTTCTTGTCCGGTTTAAAGCAGTGTCGGGTTCTATAGGGAGGAGGTTCTGGTCCGGTTTAAAGCAGTGCCAGGTTCTATAGGGAGGAGGTTCTGGTTCAGTTTAAAGCGGGCTCAGGTTCTACAAGGAGGAGGTTCTGGTTCAGTTTAAAGCAGTGTCGGGTTCTACAGGGAGGAGGTTCTGGTCCGGTTTAAAGATGGGTCGGGTTCTATAGGGAGGAGGTTCTGGTCTGGTTTAAAGCAGGGTCGGGTTTTAAAGGGAGGAGGTTCTGGTCCATTTTAAAGATGGGTCGGGTTGTATAGGGAGGAGGTTCTGGTCCAGTTTAAAGAATAGTCAGGTTGTATAGAGAGGAGGTTCTGGTCCGGTTTAAATCAGGGTCGGGTTCTAAAGGGAGGAGGTTCTGATCCGGTTTAAAGCAATGTCGGGTTCTATAGGGAGGAGGTACTGGTCCGGTTTAAAGCAGTGTCGGGTTCTATAGGGAGGAGGTTCCGTCCGGTATAAAGTAGTGTCGGGTTCTATAGGGAGGAGGTTCTGATCCGATTTAAATAAGGGTCAGGTTCTATAGGGAGCAGGTTCCGGTCCGGTTTAAATCAGGGTCGGGTTCTACAAGGAGGAGGTTTTGGTCCGGTTTAAAGTAGGGTTAGGTTCTACTGGGAGGTGGTTCTGATCCGGTTAAAAGCAGGGTCGGATTCTTCAAGGGGGCGGTTCTGGTCAGTTTTAAAGCATGATCGGGTTCTATAGGGAGGAGGTTCTGGTCTGGTTTAAAGCAGAGTCGAGTTCTACGGGGAGGTGGTTCTGATCCGGTTTAAAGCAGGGTCAGGTTCTACAGGGAGGAGGTTCTGGTCCAGTTTAAAGATGGGTCGGGTTGTATAAGGAGGAGGTTCTGGTCCGGTTTAAATCAGGGTCGGGTTCTACAGGGAGGAGGTTTTGATCCGGTTTATAGCGTGATCGGATTCTACATGGAAGAGGTTCTGGTCCGGTTTAAAGTAGGCTCAGGTTGTACAGGGAGGAGGTTCCGGTCCGGTTTAAATCAGGGTCGGGTTCTACAGGGAGGAGGTTCTGTTCCGCTGTAAAGAAGGGTCAGGTTCTACAGGGAGGAGGTTCTGGTCCGGTTTAAATCGGGGTTGTATAGGGAGGAGGTTCTGGTCCGGTTTAAAGCAGGGTCGGGTTCTACAGGGAGGAGGTTCCGTTCCGGTTTAAAGCAGGGCCGGGTTCTACAGGGAGGAGGTTCTGGTCCGGTTTAAAGCAGTGTCGGGTTCTATAGGGAGGAGGTTCTGGTACAGTTTAAAGCAGGCTCAGGTTCTACAGGGAGGAAGTTCTGGTCCGGTTTAAAGCAGGGTCGGGTTCTACAGGGAGGAGGTTCTGGTCCGGTTTAAAGCAGGGTCTGGTTCTACAGGGAGGAGGTTCTGATCCGGTTTAAATCAGGGTCTTGTTTAACAGGGAGGAGGTTCTGGTCCGGTTTAAAGCAGGGTCGGGTTCTAGAGAGGAGGAGGTTCGGGTCCGGTATAAAGTAGTGTCGGGTTCTATAGGGAGGAGGTTCTGATCCGGTTTAAATCAGGGTCAGGTTCTATAGGGAGCAGGTTCTGGTCCGGTTTAAAGCAGTGTCAGGTTCTATAGGGAGGATGTTCTGGTCCGGTTTAAAGCAGTGTCGGGTTCTATAGGGAGGAGGTTCTGGTTCAGTTTAAAGCAGGCTCAGGTTCTACAGGGAGGAGGTTCTGGTCCGGTTTAAAGATGGGTCGGGTTCTATAGGGAGGAGGTTCTGGTCCGGTTTAAAGCAGGGTCTGGTTCTACAGGGAGGAGGTTCTGATCCGGTTTAAATCAGGGTCTTGTTTAATAGGGAGGAGGTTCTGGTCCGGTTTAAAGCAGGGTCGGGTTCTAGAGAGGAGGAGGTTCGGGTCCGGTATAAAGTAGTGTCGGGTTCTATAGGGAGGAGGTTCTGATCCGGTTTAAATCAGGGTCAGGTTCTATAGGGAGCAGGTTCTGGTCCGGTTTAAAGCAGTGTCAGGTTCTATAGGGAGGATGATCTGGTCCGGTTTAAAGCAGTGTCGGGTTCTATAGGGATGAGGTTCTGGTTCAGTTTAAAGCAGGCTCAGGTTCTACAGGGAGGAGGTTCTTATCCGGTTTAAAGCAGGGTCGGGTTCTATAGGGAGGAGGTTTTGATCCGGTTTAAATCAGGGTCGGGTTCTATAGGGAGCAGGTTCTTGTCCGGTTTAAAGCAGTGTCGGGTTCTATAGGGAGGAGGTTCTGGTCTGGTTTAAAGCAGGGTCGGGTTTTAAAGGGAGGAGGTTCTGGTCCAGTTTAAAGATGGGTCGGGTTGTATAGGGAGGAGGTTCTGGTCCAGTTTAAAGAATGGTCAGGTTGTATAGAGAGGAGGTTCTGGTCCGGTTTAAATCAGGGTCGGGTTCTAAAGGGAGGAGGTTCTGATCCGATTTAAAGCAGAGTCAGGTTCTACAGGGAGGAGGTTCTGGTCCGGTTTAAATCACGGTTGTATAGGGAGGAGGTTCTGGTCCGGTTTAAAGCAGGGTCGGCTTCTATAAGGAGGAGGTTCTGATCCGGTTTAAAGCAGGGTCGGGTTCTACAGGGAGGAGGTACTGGTCCGGTTTAAAGCAGTGTCGGGTTCTATAGGGAGGAGGTCTGGTCAGGTTTAAAGCAGGGTCGGGTTCTAGAGGGAGAGGGTTCCGGTCCGGTATAAAGTAGTGTCGGGTTCTATAGGGAGGAGGTTCTGATCCGATTTAAATAAGGGTCAGGTTCTATAGGGAGCATGTTCCGGTCCGGTTTAAATCAGGGTCGGGTTCTACAAGGAGGAGGTTTTGGTCCGGTTTAAAGTAGGGTTAGGTTCTACTGGGAGGTGGTTCTGATCCGGTTAAAAGCAGGGTCGGGTTCTACGAGGGGGCGGTTCTGGTCAGTTTTAAAGCATGATCGGGTTCTATAGGGAGGAGGTTCTGGTCTGGTTTAAAGCAGAGTCGGGTTCCACGGGGAGGTGGTTCTGATCCGGTTTAAAGCAGGGTCATGTTCTACAGGGAGGAGGTTCTGGTCCAGTTTAAAGATGGGTCGGGTTGTATAAGGAGGAGGTTCTGGTCCGGTTTAAATCAGGGTCGGGTTCTACAGGGAGGAGGTTTTGATCCGGTTTATAGCGTGATCGGATTCTACATGGAAGAGGTTCTGGTCCGGTTTAAAGTAGGCTCAGGTTGTACAGGGAGGAGGTTCCGGTCCGGTTTAAATCAGGGTCGGGTTCTACAGGGAGGAGGTTCTGTTCCGGTGTAAAGAAGGGTCAGGTTCTACAGGGAGGAGGTTCTGGTCCGGTTTAAATCGGGGTTGTATAGGGAGGAGGTTCTGGTCCCGTTTAAAGCAGGGTCGGCTTCTACAAGGAGGAGGTTCTGATCCGGTTTAAAGCAGGGTCGGGTTCTACAGGCAGGATGTTCTGGTCCGGTTTAAAGCAGTGTCGGGTTCTATAGGGAGGAGGTTCTGGTTCAGTTTAAAGCAGGCTCAGGTTCTACAGGGAGGAGGTTCTGGTCCGGTTTAAAGATGGGTCGGGTTCTATAGGGAGGAGGTTCTGGTCCGGTTTAAAGCAGGGTCTGGTTCTACAGGGAGGAGGTTCTGATCCGGTTTAAATCAGGGTCTTGTTTAACAGGGAGGAGGTTCTGGTCCGGTTTAAATCAGGGTCGTGTTCTAGAGAGGAGGAGGTTCGGGTCCGGTATAAAGTAGTGTCGGGTTCTATAGGGAGGAGGTTCTGATCCGGTTTAAATCAGGGTCAGGTTCTATAGGGACCAGGTTCTGGTCCGGTTTAAAGCAGTGTCAGGTTCTATAGGGAGGATGTTCTGGTCCGGTTTAAAGCAGTGTCGGGTTCTATAGGGAGGAGGTTCTGGTTCAGTTTAAAGCAGGCTCAGGTTCTACAGGGAGGAGGTTCTGGTCCGGTTTAAAGATGGGTCGGGTTCTATAGGGAGGAGGTTCTGGTCCGGTTTAAAGCAGGGTCGGGTTCTACAGGGAGGAGGTTCTGGTCCGGTTTAAATCAGGGTCGGGTTCTATAGGGAGGAGGTTCTGGTCCGGTTTAAAGCAGGGTCGGGTTCTATAAGGAGGAGGTTCTGGTCTGGTTTAAAGCAGGGTCGGGTTCTACAGGGAGGAGGTTCTGGTTCAGTTTAAAGCAGGCTCAGGTTCTACAGGGAGGAGGTTCTGGTCCGGTTTAAATCAGGGACGGGTTCTACAGGGAGGAGGTTCTGATCCGGTTTATAGCGTGATCGGATTCTACATGGAAGAGGTTCTGGTCCGGTTTAAAGTAGGCTCAGGTTGTACAGGGAGGAGGTTCCGGTCCGGTTTAAATCAGGGTCGGATTCTACAGGGAGGAGGTTCTGTTCCGGTGTAAAGAAGGGTAAGGTTCTACAGGGAGGAGGTTCTGGTCCGGTTTAAATCGGGGTTGTATAGGGAGGAGGTTCTGGTCCGGATTAAAGCAGGGTCGGGTTCTACAGGGAGGAGGTTCTGTTCCGGTGTAAAGAAGGGTCAGGTTCTACAGGGAGGAGGTTCTGGTCCGGTTTAAATCGGGGTTGTATAGGGAGGAGGTTCTGGTCCCGTTTAAAGCAGGGTCGGCTTCTACAAGGAGGAGGTTCTGATCCGGTTTAAAGCAGGGTCGGGTTCTACAGGGAGGATGTTCTGGTCCGGTTTAAAGCAGTGTCGGGTTCTATAGGGAGGAGGTTCTGGTTCAGTTTAAAGCAGGCTCAGGTTCTACAGGGAGGAGGTTCTGGTCCGGTTTAAAGATGGGTCGGGTTCTATAGGGAGGAGGTTCTGGTCCGGTTTAAAGCAGGGTCTGGTTCTACAGGGAGGAGGTTCTGATCCGGTTTAAATCAGGGTCTTGTTTAACAGGGAGGAGGTTCTGGTCCGGTTTAAAGCAGGGTCGTGTTCTAGAGAGGAGGAGGTTCGGGTCCGGTATAAAGTAGTGTCGGGTTCTATAGGGAGGAGGTTCTGATCCGGTTTAAATCAGGGTCAGGTTCTATAGGGAGCAGGTTCTGGTCCGGTTTAAAGCAGTGTCAGGTTCTATAGGGAGGAGGTTCTGGTTCAGTTTAAAGCAGGCTCAGGTTCTACAGGGAGGAGGTTCTGGTCCGGTTTAAAGCAGGGTCGGGTTCTATAGGGAGGAGGTTTTTATCCGGTTTAAATCAGGGTCGGGTTCTATAGGGAGCAGGTTCTTGTCCGGTTTAAAGCAGTGTCGGGTTCTATAGGGAGGAGGTTCTGGTCCGGTTTAAAGCAGTGCCAGGTTCTATAGGGAGGAGGTTCTGGTTCAGTTTAAAGCAGGCTCAGGTTCTACAGGGAGGAGGTTCTGGTCCAATTTAAAGATTGGTCGGGTTCTATAGGGAGGAGGTTCTGGTCTGGATTAAAGCAGGGTCGGGTTTTAAAGGGAGGAGGTTCTGGTCCAGTTTAAAGATGGATCGGGTTGTATAGGGAGGAGGTTCTGGTCCAGTTTAAAGATGGGTCAGGTTGTACAGAGAGGAGGTTCTGGTCCGGTTTAAATCAGGGTCGGGTTCTAAAGGGAGGAGGTTCTGATCCGGTTTAAAGCAGTGTCGGGTTCTATAGGGAGGAGGTCTGGTCAGGTTTAAAGCAGGGTCGGGTTCTAGAGGGAGAAGGTTCCGGTCCGGTATAAAGTAGTGTCGGGTTCTATAGGGAGGAGGTTCTGATCCGATTTAAATAAGGGTCAGGTTCTATAGGGAGCAGGTTCCGGTCCGGTTTAAATCAGGGTCGGGTTCTACAAGGAGGAGGTTTTGGTCCGGTTTAAAGTAGGGTTAGGTTCTACAAGGGGGCGGTTCTGGTCAGTTTTAAAGCATGATCGGGTTCTATAGGGAGGAGGTTCTGGTCTGGTTTAAAGCAGAGTCGGGTTCTACAGGGAGGAGGTTCTGGTCTGGTTTAAAGCAGAGTCGGGTTCTACGGGGAGGTGGTTCTGATCCGGTTTAAAGCAGGGTCGGGTTCTACAGGGGGGAGGTTCTGGTCCAGTTTAAAGATGGGTCGGGTTGTATAAGGAGGAGGTTCTGGTCCGGTTTAAATCAGGGTCGGGTTCTACAGGGAGGAGGTTCTGATCCGGTTTATAGCGTGATCGGATTCTACATGGAAGAGGTTCTGGTCTGGTTTAAAGTAGGCTCAGGTTGTACAGGGAGGAGGTTCCGGTCCGGTTTAAATCAGGGTCGGATTCTACAGGGAGGAGGTTCTGTTCCGGTGTAAAGAAGGGTAAGGTTCTACAGGGAGGAGGTTCTGGTCCGGTTTAAATCGGGGTTGTATAGGGAGGAGGTTCTGGTCCGGATTAAAGCAGGGTCGGGTTCTACAGGGAGGAGGTTCTGTTCCGGTGTAAAGAAGGGTCAGGTTCTACAGGGAGGAGGTTCTGGTCCGGTTTAAATCGGGGTTGTATAGGGAGGAGGTTCTGGTCCCGTTTAAAGCAGGGTCGGCTTCTACAAGGAGGAGGTTCTGATCCGGTTTAAAGCAGGGTCGGGTTCTACAGGGAGGATGTTCTGGTCCGGTTTAAAGCAGTGTCGGGTTCTATAGGGAGGAGGTTCTGGTTCAGTTTAAAGCAGGCTCAGGTTCTACAGGGAGGAGGTTCTGGTCCGGTTTAAAGATGGGTCGGGTTCTATAGGGAGGAGGTTTTGGTCCGGTTTAAAGCAGGGTCTGGTTCTACAGGGAGGAGGTTCTGATCCGGTTTAAATCAGGGTCTTGTTTAACAGGGAGGAGGTTCTGGTCCGGTTTAAAGCAGGGTCGTGTTCTAGAGAGGAGGAGGTTCGGGTCCGGTATAAAGTAGTGTCGGGTTCTATAGGGAGGAGGTTCTGATCCGGTTTAAATCAGGGTCAGGTTCTATAGGGAGCAGGTTCTGGTCCGGTTTAAAGCAGTGTCAGGTTCTATAGGGAGGATGTTCTGGTCCGGTTTAAAGCAGTGTCGGGTTCTATAGGGAGGAGGTTCTGGTTCAGTTTAAAGCAGGCTCAGGTTCTACAGGGAGGAGGTTCTGGTCCGGTTTAAAGATGGGTCGGGTTCTATAGGGAGGAGGTTTTTATCCGGTTTAAATCAGGGTCGGGTTCTATAGGGAGCAGGTTCTTGTCCGGTTTAAAGCAATGTCGGGTTCTATAGGGAGGAGGTTCTGGTCTGGATTAAAGCAGGGTCGGGTTTTAAAGGGAGAAGGTTCTGGTCCAGTTTAAAGATGGATCGGGTTGTATAGGGAGGAGGTTCTGGTCCAGTTTAAAGATGGGTCGGGTTCTAAAGGGAGGAGGTTCTGATCCGGTTTAAAGCAGTGTCGGGTTCTATAGGGAGGAGGTCTGGTCAGGTTTAAAGCAGGGTCGGGTTCTAGAGGGAGAAGGTTCCGGTCCGGTATAAAGTAGTGTCGGGTTCTATAGGGAGGAGGTTCTGATCCGATTTAAATAAGGGTCAGGTTCTATAGGGAGCAGGTTCCGGTCCGGTTTAAATCAGGGTCGGGTTCTACAAGGAGGAGGTTTTGGTCCGGTTTAAAGTAAGGTTAGGTTCTACAAGGGGGCGGTTCTGGTCAGTTTTAAAGCATGATCGGGTTCTATAGGGAGGAGGTTCTGGTCTGGTTTAAAGCAGAGTCGGGTTCTACAGGGAGGAGGTTCTGGTCTGGTTTAAAGCAGAGTCGGGTTCTACGGGGAGGTGGTTCTGATCCGGTTTAAAGCAGGGTCGGGTTCTACAGAGGGGAGGTTCTGGTCCAGTTTAAAGATGGGTCGGGTTGTATAAGGAGGAGGTTCTGGTCCGGTTTAAATCAGGGTCGGGTTCTACAGGGAGGAGGTTCTGATCCGGTTTATAGCGTGATCGGATTCTACATGGAAGAGGTTCTGGTCCGGTTTAAAGTAGGCTCAGGTTGTACAGGGAGGAGGTTCCGGTCCGGTTTAAATCAGGGTCGGGTTCTACAGGGAGGAGGTTCTGTTCCGGTGTAAAGAAGGGTCAGGTTCTACAGGGAGGAGGTTCTGGTCCGGTTTAAATCGGGGTTGTATAGGGAGGAGGTTCTGGTCCGGATTAAAGCAGGGTCGGCTTCTACAAGGAGGAGGTTCTGATCCGGTTTAAAGCAGGGTCGGGTTTTACAGGGAGGATTTTCTGGTCCGGTTTAAAGCAGTGTCGGGTTCTATAGGGAGGAGGTTCTGGTTCAGTTTAAAGCAGGCTCAGGTTCTACAGGGAGGAGGTTCTGGTCCGGTTTAAAGATGGGTCGGGTTCTATAGGGAGGAGGTTCTGGTCCGGTTTAAAACAGGGTCGGGTTCTATAGGGAGGAGGTCTGGTCAGGTTTAAAGCAGGGTCAGGTTCCACAGGGAGGAGGTTCTGATCCGGTTTAAATCAGGGTCGGGTTCTATAGGGAGGAGGTTCTGGTCCGGTTTAAAGCAGTGTCGGGTTCTATAGGGAGGATGTTCTGATCCGGTTTAAAGCAGGGTCAGGTTCTTCAGGGAGGAGGTTCTGGTCCGGTTTAAAGCAGTGTCGGGTTCTATAGGGAGGAGGTTCTGGTCCGGTTTAAAGCAGTGTCAGGTTCTACTGGGAGGAGCTTTTGATCCAGTTTAAAGCAGGATCGGGTTCTACAGGGAGGAGGTTCTGGTCCGGTTTAAATCTGGGTTCTAAAGGGAGGAGGTTCTGGTCTGGTTTAAAGCAGGGTCGGGTTCTATAGGGAGGATGTTCTGGTCCGGTTTAAAGTAGGGTTAGGTTCTACTGGGAGGTGGTTCTGATCCGGTTAAAAGCAGGGTCGGGTTCTACGAGGGGGCGGTTCTGGTCAGTTTTAAAGCATGATCGGGTTCTATAGGGAGGAGGTTCTGGTCTGGTTTAAAGCAGAGTCGGGTTCCACGGGGAGGTGGTTCTGATCCGGTTTAAAGCAGGGTCAGGTTCTACAGGGAGGAGGTTCTGGTCCAGTTTAAAGATGGGTCGGGTTGTATAAGGAGGAGGTTCTGGTCCGGTTTAAATCAGGGTCGGGTTCTACAGGGAGGAGGTTTTGATCCGGTTTATAGCGTGATCGGATTCTACATGGAAGAGGTTCTGGTCCGGTTTAAAGTAGGCTCAGGTTGTACAGGGAGGAGGTTCCGGTCTGGTTTTAATCAGGGTCGGGTTCTACAGGGAGGAGGTTCTGTTCCGGTGTAAAGAAGGGTCAGGTTCTACAGGGAGGAGGTTCTGGTCCGGTTTAAATCGGGGTTGTATAGGGAGGAGGTTCTGGTCCGGTTTAAAGCAGGGTCGGCTTCTACAAGGAGGAGGTTCTGATCCGGTTTAAAGCAGGGTCGGGTTCTACAGGGAGGATGTTCTGGTCCGGTTTAAAGCAGTGTCGGGTTCTATAGGGAGGAGGTTCTGGTTCAGTTTAAAGCAGGCTCAGGTTCTACAGGGAGGAGGTTCTGGTCCGGTTTAAAGATGGGTCGGGTTCTATAGGGAGGAGGTTCTGGTCCGGTTTAAAGCAGGGTCTGGTTCTACAGGGAGGAGGTTCTGATCCGGTTTAAATCAGGGTCTTGTTTAACAGGGAGGAGGTTCTGGTCCGGTTTAAAGCAGGGTCGGGTTCTAGAGAGGAGGAGGTTCGGGTCCGGTATAAAGTAGTGTCGGGTTCTATAGGGAGGAGGTTCTGATCCGGTTTAAATCACGGTCAGGTTCTATAGGGAGCAGGTTCTGGTCCGGTTTAAAGCAGTGTCAGGTTCTATAGGGAGGATGTTCTGGTCCGGTTTAAAGCAGTGTCGGGTTCTATAGGGAGGAGGTTCTGGTTCAGTTTAAAGCAGGCTCAGGTTCTACAGGGAGGAGGTTCTGGTCCGGTTTAAAGATGGGTCGGGTTCTATAGGGAGGAGGTTCTGGTCCGGTTTAAAGCAGGGTCTGGTTCTACAGGGAGGAGGTTCGGATCCGGTTTAAATCAGGGTCTTGTTTAACAGGGAGGAGGTTCTGGTCCGGTTTAAAGCAGGGTCGGGTTCTACAGGGAGGAGGTTCTGGTGCGGTTTAATGCAGGGTCGGGTTCTATAGGGAGGAGGTTTTTATCCGGTTTAAATCAGGGTCGGGTTCTATAGGGAGGAGGTTCTGGTCCGGTTTAAAGCAGTGCCAGGTTCTATAGGGAGGAGGTTCTGGTTCAGTTTAAAGCAGGCTCAGGTTCTACAGGGAGGAGGTTCTGGTCCGATTTAAGATTGGTCGGGTTCTATAGGGAGGAGGTTCTGGTCTGGATTAAAGCAGGGTCGGGTTTTAAAGGGAGGAGGTTCTGGTCCAGTTTAAAGATGGGTCGGGTTGTATAGGGAGGAGGTTCTGGTCCAGTTTAAAGATGGGTCAGGTTGTATAGAGAGGAGGTTCTGGTCCGGTTTAAATCAGGGTCGGGTTCTAAAGGGAGGAGGTTCTGATCCGGTTTAAAGCAGTGTCGGGTTCTATAGGGAGGAGGTCTGGTCAGGTTTAAAGCAGGGTCGGGTTCTAGAGGGAGAAGGTTCCGGTCCGGTATAAAGTAGTGTCGGGTTCTATAGGGAGGAGGTTCTGATCCGATTTAAATAAGGGTCAGGTTCTATAGGGAGCAGGTTCCGGTCCGGTTTAAATCAGGGTCGGGTTCTACAAGGAGGAGGTTTTGGTCCGGTTTAAAGTAGGGTTAGGTTCTACTGGGAGGTGGTTCTGATCCGGTTAAAAGCAGGGTCGGGTTCTACAAGGGGCCGGTTCTGGTCAGTTTTAAAGCATGATCGGGTTCTATAGGGAGGAGGTTCTGGTCTGGTTTAAAGCAGAGTCGGGTTCTACGGGGCGGTGGTTCTGATCCGGTTTAAAGCAGGGCCAGGTTCTACAGGGAGGAGGTTCTGGTCCAGTTTAAAGATGGGTCGGGTTGTATAAGGAGGAGGTTCTGGTCCGGTTTAAATCAGGGTCGGGTTCTACAGGGAGGAGGTTTTGATCCGGTTTATAGCGTGATCGGATTCTACATGGAAGAGGTTCTGGTCCGGTTTAAAGTAGGCTCAGGTTGTACAGAGAGGAGGTTCCGGTCCGGTTTAAATCAGGGTCGGGGTCTACAGGGAGGAGGTTCTGTTCCGGTGTAAAGAAGGGTCAGGTTCTACAGGGAGGAGGTTCTGGTCCGGTTTAAATCGGGG
This sequence comes from Valencia hispanica, assembly GCA_963556495.2. Taxonomy (NCBI): domain Eukaryota; kingdom Metazoa; phylum Chordata; class Actinopteri; order Cyprinodontiformes; family Valenciidae; genus Valencia; species Valencia hispanica. The sequence continues at coordinate 46,624,457 of OY747718.1, forward strand.
TTGTATAGGGAGGAGGTTCTGATCCGGTTTAAAGCAGGGTCGGCTTCTACAAGGAGGAGGTTCTGATCCGGTTTAAAGCAGGGTCGGGTACTACAGGGAGGATGTTCTGGTCCGGTTTAAAGCAGTGTCGGGTTCTATAGGGATGAGGTTCTGGTTCAGTTTAAAGCAGGCTCAGGTTCTACAGGGAGGAGGTTCTGGTCCGGTTTAAAGATGGTTCGGGTTCTATAGGGAGGAGGTTCTGGTCCGGATTAAAGCAGGGTCTGGTTCTACAGGGAGGAGGTTCTGATCCGGTTTAAATCAGGGTCTTGTTTAACAGGGAGGAGGTTCTGGTCCGGTATAAAGTAGTGTCGGGTTCTATAGGGAGGAGGTTCTGATCCGGTTTAAATCAGGGTCAGGTTCTATAGGGAGCAGGTTCTGGTCCGGTTTAAAGCAGTGTCAAGTTCTATCGGGAGGAGGTTCTGGTTCAGTTTAAAGCAGGCTCAGGTTCTACAGGGAGGAGGTTCTGGTCCGGTTTAAAGATGGGTCGGGTTCTATAGGGAGGAGGTTTTGATCCGGTTTAAATCAGGGTCGGGTTCTATAGGGAGGAGGTTCTGGTCCGGTTTAAATCAGGGTCAGGTTCTACAAGGAGGAGGTTTTTGTCCGGTTTAAAGTAGGGTGAGATTCTACTGGGAGGTGGTTCTGATCCGGTTTAAAGCAGGGTCGGGTTCTACAAGGGGGAGCTTCTGGTCCGAATTAAATCAGGGTCGGGTTCTATAGGGAGAAGGTTCTGGTCAGTTTTAAAGCAGGGCCGTTTTCTACAGGGAGGAGGTTCTGGTCCGGTTTAAAGCAGGGTCGGGTTCTTTAGGGAGGAGGTTCTGGTCCGCTTTAAAGATGGGTCGGGTTCTATAGGGAGGAGGTTCTGGTCTGGATTAAAGCAGGGTCGGGTTTTAAAGGGAGGAGGTTCTGGTCCGGTTTAAAGATGGGTCGGGTTGTATAGGGAGGAGGTTCTGGTCCAGTTTAAAGATGGGTCAGGTTGTATAGAGAGGAGGTTCTGGTCCGGTTTAAATCAGGGTCGGGTTCTATAGGGAGGAGGTCTGGTCAGGTTTAAAGCAGGGTCGGGTTCTAGAGGGAGAAGGTTCCGGTCCGGTATAAAGTAGTGTCGGGTTCTATAAGGAGGAGGTTCTGATCCGATTTAAATAAGGGTCAGGTTCTATAGGGAGCAGGTTCCGGTCCGGTTTAAATCAGGGTCGGGTTCTACAGGGAGGAGGTTCTGATCCGGTTTATAGCGTGATCGGATTCTACATGGAAGAGGTTCTGGTCCGGTTTAAAGTAGGCTCAGGTTGTACAGGGAGGAGGTTCTGTTCCGGTGTAAAGAAGGGTCAGGTTCTACAGGGAGGAGGTTCCGGTCCGGTTTAAATCAGGGTCGGGTTCTACAGGGAGGAGGTTCTGTTCCGGTGTAAAGAAGGGTCAGGTTCTACAGGGAGGAGGTTCTGGTCCGGTTTAAATCGGGGTTGTATATGGAGGAGGTTCTGGTCCGGATTAAAGCAGGGTCGGCTTCTACAAGGAGGAGGTTCTGATCCGGTTTAAAGCAGGGTCGGGTTTTACAGGGAGGATGTTCTGGTCCGGTTTAAAGCAGTGTCGGGTTCTATAGGGAGGAGGTTCTGATCCGATTTAAATAAGGGTCAGGTTCTATAGGGAGCAGGTTCCGGTCCGGTTTAAATCAGGGTCGGGTTCTACAAGGAGGAGGTTTTGGTCCGGTTTAAAGTAGGGTTAGGTTCTACAAGGGGGCGGTTCTGGTCAGTTTTAAAGCATGATCGGGTTCTACAGGGAGGAGGTTCTGGTCTGGTTTAAAGCAGAGTCGGGTTCTACTGGGAGGTGGTTCTGATCCGGTTTAAAGCAGGGTCGGGTTCTACAGAGGGGAGGTTCTGGTCAGGTTTAAAGCAGTGCCAGGTTCTATAGGGAGAAGGTTCTGGTCCGGTTTAAAGCACGGTCGGGTTCTTTAGGGGGGAGGTTTTGGTCAAGTTTAAAGCAGGGTCAGGTTCCACACGGAGGAGGTTCTGATCCGGTTTAAATCAGGGTCGGGTTCTATAGGGAGGAGGTTCTGGTTCAGTTTAAAGCAGGCTCAGGTTCTACAGGGAGGAGGTTCTGGTCCGGTTTAAAGATGGGTCATGTTCTATAAGGAGCAGGTTCTGATCTGGTTTAAAGCAGGGTCTGGTTTTAAAGGGAGGAGGTTCTGGTCCGGTTTAAAGATGGGTCGGGTTCTATAGGGAGGAGGTTCTGGTCAAGTTTAAATCAGGGTGTGGTTCTACAGGGAGGAAGTTCTGGTCAGGTTTAAATCAGGGTCGGGTTCTATAGGGAGGAGGTTCTGGTCCGGTTTAAAGCAGGGTCGGCTTCTATAAGGAGGAGGTTCGGATCCGGTTTAAATCAGGGTCTTGTTTAACAGGGAGGAGGTTCTGGTCCAGTTTAAAGATGGGTCGGGTTGTATAGGGAGGAGGTTCTGGTCCAGTTTAAATCAGGGTCAGGTTCTACAGGGAGGAAGTTCTGGTCAGGTTTAAATCAGGGTCGGGTTCTATAGGGAGGAGGTTCTGGTCCGGTTTAAAGCAGGGTCGGCTTCTATAAGGAGGAGGTACTGGTCCGGTTTAAAACAGGGTCGGGTTCTATAGGGAGCAGGTTCTGGTCCGGTTTAAAGCAGTGTCAGGTTCTATAGGGAGGATGTTCTGGTCCGGTTTAAAGCAGTGTTGGGTTCTATAGGGAGGAGGTTCTGGTTCAGTTTAAAGCAGGCTCAGGTTCTACAGGGAGGAGGTTCTGGTCCGGTTTAAAGCAGTGCCAGGTTCTATAGGGAGGAGGTCTGGTCAGGTTTAAATCAGGGTCAGGTTCTATAGGGAGCAGGTTCTGGTCCGGTTTAAAGCAGTGTCAGGTTCTATCGGGAGGAGGTTCTGGTTCAGTTTAAAGCAGGCTCAGGTTCTACAGGGAGGAGGTTCTGGTCCGGTTTAAAGATGGGTCGGGTTCTATAGGGAGGAGGTTTTGATCCGGTTTAAATCAGGGTCGGGTTCTATAGGGAGGAGGTTCTGGTCCAGTTTAAAGATGGGTCGGGTTGTAATGGGAGGAGGTTCTGGTCCAGTTTAAAGATGGGTCAGGTTGTATAGAGAGGAGGTTCTGGTCCGGTTTAAATCAGGGTCGGGTTCTACAGGGAGGAGGTTCTGATCCGATTTAAAGCAGAGTCAGGTTCTACAGGGAGGAGGTTCTGTTCCGGTTTAAATCAGGGTTGTATAGGGAGGAGGTTCTGGTCCGGTTTAAAGCAGGGTCAGCTTCTATAAGGAGGAGGTTCTGATCCGGTTTAAACCAGGGTCGGGTTCTACAGGGAGGAGGTACTGGTCCGGTTTAAATCAGGGTTGTATAGGGAGGAGGTTCTGGTCCGGTTTAAAGCAGGGTCGGCTTCTATAAGGAGGAGGTTCTGATCCGGTTTAAAGTAGGGTTAGGTTCTACTGGGAGGTGGTTCTGATCCGGTTAAAACCAGGGTCGGGTTCTACAAAGGGGAGGTTCTGGTCTGGTTTAAAGCAGAGTCGGGTTCTACGGGGAGGTGGTTCTGATCCGGTTTAAAGCAGGGTCGGGTTCTACAGGGAGGAGGTTCTGGTCCAGTTTAAAGATGGGTCGGGTTGTATAAGGAGGAGGTTCTGGTCCGGTTTAAATCAGGGACGGGTTCTACAGGGAGGAGGTTCTGATCCGGTTTATAGCGTGATCGGATTCTACATGGAAGAGGTTCTGGTCCGTTTTAAAGTAGGCTCAGGTTGTACAGGGAGGAGGTTCTGATCCGGTTTAAATCAGGGTCAGGTTCTATAGGGAGCAGGTTCTGGTCCGGTTTAAAGCAGTGTCAGGTTCTATAGGGAGGATGTTCTGGTCCGGTTTAAAGCAGTGTTGGGTTCTATAGGGAGGAGGTTCTGGTTCAGTTTAAAGCAGGCTCAGGTTCTACAGGGAGGAGGTTCTGGTCCGGTTTAAAGCAGGGTCGGGTTCTATAGGGAGGAGGTTTTGATCCGGTTTAAATCAGGGTCGGGTTCTATAGGGAGCAGGTTCTTGTCCGGTTTAAAGCAGTGTCGGGTTCTATAGGGAGGAGGTTCTGGTCCGGTTTAAAGCAGTGTTGGGTTCTATAGGGAGGAGGTCTGGTCAGGTTTAAAGCAGTGCCAGGTTCTATAGGGAGAAGGTTCTGGTCCGGTTTCAAGCAGGGTCGGGTTCTTTAGGGAGGAGGTTCTGGTCAGGTTTAAAGCAGGGTCAGGTTCCACAAGGAGGAGGTTCCGGTCCGGTTTAAAGCAGGGTCGGGTTCTTTAGGGAGCAGGTTCTGGTCAGGTTTAAAGCAGTGCCAGGTTCTATAGGGAGAAGGTTCTGGTCCGGTTTAAAGCAGGGTCGGGTTCTTTAGGGAGGAGGTTCTGGTCAGGTTTAAAGCAGGGTCAGGTTCCACAAGGAGGAGGTTCCGGTCCTGTTTAAAGCAGTGTCGGGTTCTATAGGGAGGATGTTCTGATCCGGTTTAAAGCAGGGTCGGGTTCTTCAGGGAGGAGGTTCTGGTCCGGTTTAAATCAGGGTCTTGTTTAACAGGGAGGAGGTTCTGGTCCAGTTTAAATCAGGGTCGGGTTGTATAGGGAGGAGGTTCTGATCCGGTTTAAATCAGGGTCGGGTTCTATAGGGAGGAGGTTCTGGTCCGGTTTAAAGCAGTGTCGGGTTCTATAGGGAGGATGTTCTGATCCGGTTTAAAGCAGGGTCGGGTTCTTCAGGGAGGAGGTTCTGGTCCGGTTTAAATCAGGGTCTTGTTTAACAGGGAGGAGGTTCTGGTCCAGTTTAAATCAGGGTCGGGTTGTATAGGGAGGAGGTTCTGATCCGGTTTAAATCAGGGTCTTGTTTAACAGGGAGGAGGTTCTGGTCCAGTTTAAAGCAGTGTCGGGTTCTATAGGGAGGATGTTCTGATCCGGTTTAAAGCAGGGTCGGGTTCTTCAGGGAGGAGGTTCTGGTCCGGTTTAAATCAGGGTCTTGTTTAACAGGGAGGAGGTTCTGGTCCAGTTTAAATCAGGGTCGGGTTGTATAGGGAGGAGGTTCTGATCCGGTTTAAATCAGGGTCGGGTTCTATAGGGAGGAGGTTCTGGTCCGGTTTAAAGCAGTGTCGGGTTCTATAGGGAGGATGTTCTGATCCGGTTTAAAGCAGGGTCGGGTTCTTCAGGGAGGAGGTTCTGGTCCGGTTTAAAGCAGTGTCGGGTTCTATAGGGAGGAGGTTCTGGTCCGGTTTAAAGCAGTGTCGGGTTCTATAGGGAGGAGGTTCTGGTCCGGTTTAAAGCAGTGTCGGGTTCTATAGGGAGGAGGTTCTGGTCCGGTTTAAAGCAGTGTCGGGTTCTATAGGGAGGAGGTTCTGGTCCGGTTTAAAACAGGGTCGGGTTCTATAGGGAGGAGGTCTGGTCAGGTTTAGAGCAGGGTCAGGTTCTACACGAAGGAGGTTCTGATCCGGTTTAAATCAGGGTCGGATTCTATAGGGAGGAGGTTCTGGTTCAGTTTAAAGCAGGCTCAGGTTCTACAGGGAGGAGGTTCTGGTCCGGTTTAAAGATGGGTCATGTTCTATAAGGAGCAGGTTCTGATCCGGTTTAAATCAGGGTCTTGTTTAACAGGGAGGAGGTTCTGGTCCGGTTTAAAGCAGGGTCGGGTTCTACAGGTAAGAGGTTCTGATCCGGTTTAAATCAGGGTCTTGTTTAACAGGGAGGAGGTTCGGGTCCGGTTTAAAGCAGGGTCGGGTTCTAGAGAGGAGGAGGTTCGGGTCCGGTATAAAGTAGTGTCGGCTTCTATAGGGATGAGGTTCTGATCCGGTTTAAATCAGGGTCAGGTTCTATAGGGAGCAGGTTCTGGTCCGGTTTAAAGCAGTGTCAGGTTCTATGGGGAGGATGTTCTGGTCCGGTTTAAAGCAGTGTTGGGTTCTATAGGGAGGAGGTTCTGGTCCGGTTTAAAGTAGGCTCAGGTTCTACAGGGAGGTAGAAGGCTGTATTTCAACAGATGTCCACGAAGAAGAGTTCAGCTCTTCCTGCCAACCGTCAATAAACAGAAGAAGAAGAAGAAGTAGAAACAGGAAGCAGAATTCTTATGACTGTTAAATATAACAAATATAACCGGCTGGAAATAATTCACCAACATTATATATTTCTCCAAATACCAGTTATACTTATCTGTCATCAGAAGATGAAGATGTTTTGGTCTCCACTTTGTAGTCGATCTGCACGGGACAATGGATGATGGATCTCTGTAATCTTTAAAACTCTGGATATGGCCCTGCATGGACGTCCACCTGAACAGACAGCATTAACCAGAGGAGCTCTGGAGGAGCTGCAGAGATCCACAGCTCAGCTGGGAGGATCTGTCCAGAGGACGCATCTAGCTCTAGCATGAAGCGGTTTGTCACACAGCAAACATGTGGAAGCAGGTGCTCTGCTGAACACCCCATCCTCACTCACTGTGAATCACGGTGGCGGCAGCATCATGCTGTGGGGCAGAAAAGCTGTCAGAGTTGATGGGAGGGCGGATGGAGCTAACAGAACCATTGATCCATTTCCCTCAACTTCACGATTCTGCTTTTCTCCGTCTCTGACACAAACTCCCGATGAAAGTAGTTTGTTGTGGCGATGTGACTAGAGGTGAAACTACAGGGGTGTAAAAACTTTTCATGAAGCTTTGCTGTCAGGAGACACTGTGGAGGAACCAGTTTTGGGTCCAGCGGGGTTCAGAATGGGCGTGTGTCTGCAGCAGCGCCCCCATCAGGCGGTGCAGAGCTGATTGCGCAGATCGGTGTTTTCGGTCCAGTGATGTTCTGCAGAACCGGGTCACGTGCGGATATACAGGCTGAGGCTCGGTACCGAACAATTAACTTTTAATCAAATCCACAGCGAGCCTTCTGATTGGCTGGGATTAAAGCAGAGAGCATGCTGATTGGCTGCCCGGACCAAATAACAATTTTCAAAATGTTTTTTCATTTTCTGCACAAATTTGGAGTGAGAATGAAATTCATTTAAATATAAGTGACTTTAAAGAGTAACTAAACCCCAAAACATTTTTTTTGCTTCTAAACTGTATAAATGGGTCTTTACCAATGCAATCTTTCAGTTTCTGGGGATTTGTTTACATTTTCGTGTAAACTTGTTTAACTCTACACTTTTTGGTCTAAAAACGTCTTAGTGCTGCCCCCTTAGGGTTGAACTGTGGCTACTGCATTTGAATTTTGTGATTGGTGGAGAGCGGTACATCTCTACGTCACAGGCATCGACTGCGTCACAGCAGCCATGGTCTCACAGACACGCCCCGTGGGTTTGGGTATAAAACTATCAGACATACCGCCCCCCCCCCCCCCCCCCCGTGGCGAGTTTGGAGTTGGATTGCATTTTTCAGGTTACCATTATTATCACGTTAGCACTTAGTTAGCATAGCCAACATACTGTTTTGAACGTTAGCCTATGTTAGCATCACCACTCAGAGACCGGACCCATCCTGTCTCTCTCTCCCTCAGCAGCAGCGCCTGCCTCAGGGCGCTGACTCAGCGCCCTGAACCAGCGGCTCTAATTGATACGCCTCGCGGCCGCTGGGCTCCATTAAGCCTCCCTCTACTCCTCTATCTCCGGTGACGACGGAGGAGATCCGCTGGTTCAGGGCGCCGAGCCAGCGCCGCCCGAGGCAGAGGGAGACAGGATGGGTCCGGTCTCTGAGTGGTAATGCTAACATAGGCTAACGTTCAAAACAGATGGATGTTGATCAGATCGATCAGTCGCAAAACTGCCAACGTCGCTTTGGTCCCTGTCCATGTTTCAGTGTCACATTAAGCCTATAGCTGTCACTGTCCTCCTGAACACACCCCCACGTTCACCCCTCCGCTCATCCTCCACACTTGGCCACGCCCCTCCGTTCTTCCTGGCACCGCCCACTTTGTAGAATTTTTCAAATGTTGTCTGGGGGCGGGGTTATGATTTTTCATGGGGTTCAGTTACACTTTAAATGAATTTTCATTTTTCATTTTTTTAATATTTTAGTTTTTATAGTCTTATTTCAAGTTATTCTTTAGAATTCTTTTATAAAATTATTCATTACATTTTATTGGAATTACAACAATAAAACACTTTATTGGAGCTTCAGTTTGCCTTAACAGTTTTTATAGAGTTTAATTTTATAGAGAGTATATAATTTTATTTTTTTTATTCTTAATATTCAGATTTATTATTATTTGTTAAATATTTGATTATATTTTTTCAGTTTATAACGTTTGTGTTTTTATCGATTATTAAATGAAAGGATTTACTAATTGCAATATTATTAAATCAAATGGTTGGCCTGTTTTTGTAAGAATTTTTTATTAATATAATCCTCAGATCTTAAATGTTCAGATTTGTTTTGTTGCTTTTTGCTCTTTTTTATTTGATGATTCTTTTTTCTAATTTTTATTTTTATTTTTATATGAACTGTTTGTTTTTTGTTTTTTTCCATTTAATTATTTTTAGATGATCTCATCACTCTTTGCATATTTCTGTTTTATTTCATTTTGTTCAGTTTTTCCTGTAACCTAATTTTCCTGATGAATCTGCCGTTTATCTGAAGCGTTATCTGGTCGGCCGTCTGGTCTGTCTGTCTCCTGTTGTATCACAGATCAGCTGATTCTCTGAAGGTTATCGAGTCCTCTGCCATCACATCCTCTGTGGAGGGTTTCCACAGGGAGGGGCCCGCCCCGCGGTGCCTTCAGGGACCCTGTCTGAGTCAGACAGGGTCACTTGATGACATTCTGCTGCATTTTCTGGCCCTGAAACCTAATCCTGAGCTGAACCCTAAAACCAGATCTGCACCCTGGAAGGTTCAGGGCCGCCAGCTGACACAGTCGGAGGACAAAGAGCTGGACATTAGTGCACCGTGTTGAGTGATTTCCATTAAAACCTGCTGTTAGGAATCAGGAGGGACGCAGCGCTGCCTGCAGATCTTCGGCTCGTTAGTAATTATTTTTAATGCTGCGAATTCAAGAAGTAGAACGACCCAGTTTGAGATGAGCTGCATTTTGGCCCCAAGCGATCAGGAACAACAACCCATCTGCAGAACCGACACCCAGCTTCAGGCAGGCAGACCGGACGGACGGACGGACTGAATGTGGGTCGGTTCTTTCCACCAGATTTCATCATCCAGTAGAACTCGTTTTACTGCATAACTGAAGGTTCTTACAGGAACCAAGAACCAAGTACCGGTCTGCTTAGTGGATCTCTGAAAACTAGAAGATCCAATAGAACACCGAGAAATAAAAACTACATTTAGATCAAACATCGGAACATTTTGTTCAGTTTCATCATTCTAAGTGTTTCAGCAGCAGCCTGTTTGGGTCGGTTCTGCACGTTTGGGTTTTCAGGTAATTATCAGACTGAAGAGATCTACAGAGATCCTTGGAATGGATGAAACATTATCCCTTTATATTTGAAGCTGACTGGGTGGATTGGGTCGGGTCGGGTTAGAGATTATGTTTGTTGAAGGATAGATAAAGTTAAACTTCGCAAACCCAGTTTACTTCTGATCATCGTGACAAAACTATTGGTTCTGATCGGATCGACAGATACGTGTCCCAGGTTGGATGAAACAATCAAGAAGGTGAATTATTTCCCATCAGGCCTTGCTCCTCTGTTGAGGGTGTTGTCCCAGCAGATAATCTCCCTCTGTCAGGTGACCCGGACACAAAGAGCTGATTGTTGTGCTGATTGGAGGCAGGCGGGAGGACGATATCAGCAGAGAGCAGTCGTTTTATCCAGGTTCATGATCCTCAGAGGCTGTGTGGACGTCTGCGCCGTCTTTTCCTTCATCTTGGTTCTGAGGAAATTCAGAGTAAAATGTGTTTGAGCTGATCGTTTTAAATGTCACTGCAGGCGAAAAATCAAGAGATCCGTTTTAAACACCAAGAAACATCTTTGACAATTCAGCCTATAGAACCTCCGTTATCAGCCAGTAGAACCTCCTTTATCAGCCAGTAGAACCTCCTTTATCAGCCCATAGAACCTCCTTTATCAGCCCATAAAACCTCCTTTATCAGCCCATAAAACCTCCTTTATCAGCCCATAGAACCTCCTTTATCAGCCCATAAAACCTCCTTTATCAGCCCATAGAACCTCCTTTATCAGCCCATAAAACCTCCTTGATCAGCCCATAGAAACTCCTTTATCAGCCCATAGAACCTCCTTTATCAGCCCATAGAACCTCCTTTATCAGCCCATAGAACCTCCTTTATCAGCCCATAGAACCTCCTTTATCAGCCCATAGAACCTCCTTTATCAGCCCATAGAACCTCCTTTATCAGCCCATAAAACCTCCTTTATCAGCCCATAAAACCTCCTTTATCAGCCCATAGAACCTCCTTTATCAGCTCATAGAACCTCCTTTATCAGCCTATAAAACCTCCTTTATCAGCCCATAGAACCTCCTTTATCAGCCCATAGAACCTCCTTTATCAGCCCATAAAACCTCCTTTATCAGCCCATAGAACCTCCTTTATCAGCCCATAAAACCTCCTTTATCAGCCCATAGAACCTCCTTTATCAGCCCATAGAACCTCCTTTATCAGCCCATAGAACCTCCTTTATCAGCCCATAGAACCTCCTTTATCAGCCCATAAAACCTCCTTTATCAGCCCATAAAACCTCCTTTATCAGCCCATAGAACCTCCTTTATCAGCCAGTAGAACCTCCTTTATCATTCCATATAACCTCCTTTATCAGCCAGTAGACCCTCCTTTATCAGCCCATAGAACCTCCTTTATCAGCCCATAGAACCTCCTTTATCAGCCAGTAGAACCTCCTTTATCAGCCAGTAGAACCTCCTTTATCAGCCAGTAGAACCTCCTTTATCAGCCCATAGAACCCCCTTTATCAGCCAATAGAACCTCCTTTATCAGCCAGTAGAACCTCCTTTATCAGCCTATAGAACCTCCTTTATCAGCCAGTAGAACCTCCTTTATCAGCTTGTAGAAGCTCCTTTATCAGCCTTTAGAACCACTAATGAGTTCCCAGTTTGCTGAACTGGTCTCTTAGAACCAGGATCTTCTCAGACCTGCTGAACTTTCAGGGATGAGCGTCTCCTGGACTCACTTATTGACTTCATTGATTGTCCCATCAGACATGTAAAATATGGATTCCATTAAATTCAGTTCCGAGGTTTGAGGCTCGATACAATAATGCAGATTTCTTTGGAGGCGTAGTCTGCAGACATAATGACAGGAATAAATCCAGCTGATGGGAATCACCCTGATGTGAAGCCAGTGGTTAGTTCAGGACAAATGATCCAAACAGAGGCAGGAGGGAAACAAGGAGAAGCTTTGATCCGTCCTCCATCTCAGCAGCTTTCGGTTTCTTCTGTTTGCAGCTTTTGATCGGTTTAAACTCGTGTTCCTTTGTAATGATGTCGCAGGTTTTACCTCACCAGGAAACCAATCAGAGGTGATCAGAGCCTCACCTTCATCCTCTCCTTGTGTCTGCAGGCTAAGGACAGCGACGATGATGAAGAGGTGGTGCAAGTCGACAGGGACCACTTCATGGACGAGTTCTTCGAACAGGTGAGACGCCGATGCTGCAGCTACAGAGACAACAGCTGATCCAACTCACCTGACGGGAACACCAAGAAACTGAGTTAGTTCACAGCCTACTGAATGGTCCACTGGGAGAAGTTCTGGTTCTGGTCCTCTGGAAGCAGGACTGAGTTCTGTCTCCACATTGATCCTAATGTTATAAGTCTGCATAATGATGGGATAACATTAGGATTGTAACACTGGGATGTTTGGGCATGTTTGGATAACACCAGCATAATGTCAGGAGAAGACTGGAAACACATTAGGATTCTCTCTGGATAAAAGTGGGATCATTTTCAGAACACTGGGACAAGGCTGAGGTTATGATTGGATAATGGAATAATACTGGGAAGATGTTTAGATAGCAGAGCAGTTAGATCTGAATAATGTTAGCTAACACTGGGAAAATAATGTTGGAATACCATAACAATGATGTTAAGCTAACACAAGGTTAATATTGGGATAATTTTGGGATAATGCTGGGATAATGTTGGGCGGCTGTAGCTCAGTTGTCAGCCTTCGACCCAGAAATCATAGGTTCGATTCCTGCTTCCACCTGTTACATGTCGTTGTGTCCTTGGGCAAGACACTTCACCTAACTGCCTACTGGTGTTGGCCAGAGGGGCCGATGGCGCAATATGGCTTCTGTCAGTCTGCCCCAGGGCAGCTGTGGCTATAATCATAGCTGCTTCCACCAGTGTGTGAATGTGAGAGTGAATGAATAAGGGAGTTGTTAAGCGCTTTGAGGGTCTCGAAAAGCGCTATATAAATGTAAATGTTGGGATAACATCAGGATAATGTTGGGATAACATCAGGATAATGTTGGGATAACATCAGGATAACAACAGGATAACATCAGGATAATGTTGGGATAACAACAGGATAATGTTGGGATAACATCAGGATAATGTTGGGATAACAACAGGATAATGTTGGGATAACAACAGGATAATGTTGGGATAACAACAGGATAATGTTGGGATAACAACAGGATAATGTTGGGATAACAACAGGATAATGTTGGGATAACAACAGGATAACAACAGGATAATGTTGGGATAACATCAGGATAATGTTGGGATAACAACAGGATAATGTTGGGATAACATCAGGATAATGTTGGGATAACAACAGGATAATGTTGGGATAACAAAAGGATAATGTTGGGATAACAACAGGATAATGTTGGGATAACAACAGGATAATGTTGGGATAACATCAGGATAATGTTGGGATAACATCAGGATAATGTTGGGATAACATCAGGATAATGTTGGGATAACAACAGGATAATGTTGGGATAACAACAGGATAATGTTGGGATAACAACAGGATAACATCAGGATAATGTTGGGATAACAACAGGATAATGTCGGGATAACAACAGGATAATGTCAGGATAACAACAGGATAACATCAGGATAATGTTGGGATAACAACAGGATAATGTTGGGATAACATCAGGATAATGTTGGGATAACATCAGGATAATGTTGGGATAACATCAGGATAATGTTGGGATAACAACAGGATAATGTTGGGATAACAAAAGGATAATGTTGGGATAACAACAGGATAATGTTGGGATAACAACAGGATAATGTTGGGATAACAACAGGATAATGTTGGGATAACAACAGGATAATGTTGGGATAACAACAGGATAATCTCAGGATAATGTTGGGATAACAACAGGATAATGTTGGGATAACAACAGGATAATGTTGGGATAACAACAGGATAATGTTGGGATAACAACAGGATAATCTCAGGATAATGTTGGGATAACAACAGGATAATGTTGGGATAACAACGGGATAATGTCAGGATAACAACAGGATAACATCAGGATAATGTTGGGATAACAACAGGATAATGTTGGGATAACATCAGGATAATCTTGGGATAACATCAGGATAATGTTGGGATAACATCAGGATAATGTTGGGATAACAACAGGATAATGTTGGGATAACATCAGGATAATGTTGGGATAACATCAGGATAATGTTGGGATAACAACAGGATAATGTTGGGATAACAACAGGATAATGTTGGGATAACAACAGGATAATGTTGGGATAACAACAGGATAATGTTGGGATAACATCAGGATAATGTTGGGATAACATCAGGATAATGTTGGGATAACAACAGGATAATGTTGGGATAACAACAGGATAACATCAGGATAATGTTGGGATAACAACAGGATAATGTTGGGATAACCACAGGATAACATCAGGATAATGTTGGGATAACAACAGGATAATGTCAGGATAACAACAGGATAACATCAGGATAATGTTGGGATAACAACAGGATAATGTTGGGATAACATCAGGATAATGTTGGGATAACATCAGGATAATGTTGGGATAACAACAGGATAATGTTGGGATAACAACAGGATAATGTTGGGATAACATCAGGATAATGTTGGGATAACATCAGGATAATGTTGGGATAACAACAGGATAATGTTGGGATAACAACAGGATAACATCAGGATAATGTTGGGATAACAACAGGATAATGTTGGGATAACAACGGGATAATGTCAGGATAACAACAGGATAACATCAGGATAATGTTGGGATAACAACAGGATAATGTTGGGATAACATCAGGATAATCTTGGGATAACATCAGGATAATGTTGGGATAACATCAGGATAATGTTGGGATAACAACAGGATAATGTTGGGATAACATCAGGATAATGTTGGGATAACATCAGGATAATGTTGGGATAACAACAGGATAATGTTGGGATAACAACAGGATAATGTTGGGATAACAACAGGATAATGTTGGGATAACAACAGGATAATGTTGGGATAACATCAGGATAATGTTGGGATAACATCAGGATAATGTTGGGATAACAACAGGATAATGTTGGGATAACAACAGGATAACATCAGGATAATGTTGGGATAACAACAGGATAATGTTGGGATAACAACAGGATAACATCAGGATAATGTTGGGATAACAACAGGATAATGTCAGGATAACAACAGGATAACATCAGGATAATGTTGGGATAACAACAGGATAATGTTGGGATAACATCAGGATAATGTTGGGATAACATCAGGATAATGTTGGGATAACAACAGGATAATGTTGGGATAACAACAGGATAATGTTGGGATAACATCAGGATAATGTTGGGATAACATCAGGATAATGTTGGGATAACAACAGGATAATGTTGGTATAACAACAGGATAACATCAGGATAATGTTGGGATAACAACAGGATAATGTTGGGATAAATACAGGATAACAACAGGATAATGTTGGGATAACAACAGGATAATGTTGGGATAACAACAGGATAATGTTGGGATAACATCAGGATAATGTTGGGATAACATCAGGATAATGTTGGGATAACATCAGGATAATGTTGGGATAACAACAGGATAATGTTGGGATAACAACAGGATAACATCGGGATAACAACAGGATAACATCAGGATAATGTTGGGATAACATCAGGATAATGTTGGGATAACATCAGGATAATGTTGGGATAACATCAGGATAATGTTTGGATAACAACAGGATAATGTTGGGATAACAACAGGATAATGTTGGGATAACATCAGGATAATGTTGGGATAACAACAGGATAATGTTGGGATAACATCAGGATAATGTTGGGGTTGGGATAACAACAGGATAATGTTGGGATAACATCAGGATAATGTTGGGATAACAACAGGATAATGTTGGGATAACATCAGGATAATGTTGGGATAACATCAGGATAATGTTGGGATAACAACAGGATAATGTTGGGATAACAACAGGATAATGTTGGGATAACAACAGGATAACATCCGGATAATGTTGGGATAACATCAGGATAATGTTGGGATAACATCAGGATAATGTTGGGATAACAACAGGATAATGTTGGGATAACAACAGGATAACATCAGGATAATGTTGGGATAACAACAGGATAATGTTGGGATAACATCAGGATAATGTTGGGATAACAACAGGACAATGTTGGGATAACATCAGGATAATGTTGGGATAACATCAGGATAATGTTGGGACAACAACAGGATAATGTTGGGATAACAACAGGATAATGTTGGTATAACATCAGGATAATGTTGGTATAACATCAGGATAATGTTGGGATAACAACAGGATAATGTTGGGATAACAACAGGATAACATCAGGATAATGTTGGGATAACAACAGGATAATGTTGGGATAACATCAGGATAATGTTGGGATAACAACAGGACAATGTTGGGATAACATCAGGATAATGTTGGGATAACATCAGGATAATGTTGGGACAACAACAGGATAATGTTGGGACAACAACAGGATAATGTTGGGATAACAACAGGATAATGTTGGGATAACATCAGGATAATGTTGGGAAAACAACAGGATAATGTTGGGATAACATCAGGATAATGTTGGGATAACAACAGGATAATGTTGGGATAACAACAGGATAACATCAGGATAATGTTGGGATAACAACAGGATAATGTTGGGATAATATCAGGATAATGTTGGGATAACATCAGGATAATGTTGGGATAACAACAGGATAATGTTGGGATAACATCAGGATAATGTTGGGATAACAACAGGATAATGTTGGGATAACAACAGGATAATGTTGGGATAACAACAGGATAATGTTGGGATAACATCAGGATAATGTTGGGATAACATGAGGATAATCTTGGGATAACAACAGGATAATGTTGGGATAACATCAGGATAATGTTGGGATAATATCAGGATAATGTTGGGATAACATCAGGATAATGTCGGGATAACAACAGGATAATGTCAGGATAACAACAGGATAATGTTGGGATAATATCAGGATAATGTTGGGATAACATCAGGATAATGTCGGGATAACAACAGGATAATGTCAGGATAACAACAGGATAACATCAGGATAATGTTGGGATAACAACAGGATAATGTTGGGATAACATCAGGATAATGTTGGGATAACATCAGGATAATGTTGGGATAATATCAGGATAATGTTGGGATAACATCAGGATAATGTTGGGATAACAACAGGATAATGTTGGGATAACATCAGGATAATGTTGGGATAACAACAGGATAATGTTGGGATAACAACAGGATAACATCAGGATAATGTTGGGATAACAACAGGATAATGTTGGGATAATGTTGGGATAACATCAGGATAATGTTGGGATAACAACAGGATAACATCAGGATAATGTTGGGATAACAACAGGATATTGCTGGGATAACACTGTGGTAATGTTGTGATAATGTAGGAATGATGTTAAGCTAAGACTTGGGTAATGTTGGGATACTACAGGAAGTATGTTTGACTAACACTGGGATAATACTAGGGTAATGTTTGGATAACATTGCAATTATGTTAATCTAACACTAGGAACGCCGGAATAATGTTGGAATGCTGTTAGGCTAACACTGGAATAATACTGGGTCAATGTACATCTGATGTAAAGCCAACACTGAGTGAATTCTAGGATACAATGGGAATTATGTTAGAAAAATATTGGGATATTGTTGTTTAATATTTTTAGGTTAAACTAAACATAATGTTGGGATAACATGGGGGTTGTGGTGGAACCATGTCAGGCTAACAGTGTTTTAAAGT
Source organism: Valencia hispanica (assembly GCA_963556495.2). Classification (NCBI taxonomy): domain Eukaryota; kingdom Metazoa; phylum Chordata; class Actinopteri; order Cyprinodontiformes; family Valenciidae; genus Valencia; species Valencia hispanica. The sequence continues at coordinate 46,641,695 of OY747718.1, forward strand.
AGGGATGATGTTGGGATAAAACATGAATAATGCAAAGATAGCTCTGGGAGACAGTTGGAATCAAAGTAAAACATGAGAAAACCACATCATGATCATTTAGGATTGCACCGAGACAATGTTGGAATTACACATCAATGATGTAAAGATAGAACTGGAATAACACTGGAACTTTAGAATAACACTGAGGTAATTCTGGAATTTGTTTAGAGTCTAACTGAAAGGAAATGTTACAGTGGGAATAAGATGTTCTCGTATTATTGTAAAAGGATTTAGACCGAGATCTGTTGGAGCAACAGGAATGTTTGGACCAGGAGAACATTTGAACAGGATTTGTTTTACTGCTAGACTAAAAACAGCTGTAGCCATCCAATAATAACCAAACCTATTTTATCAAGTCTTTCAATCAATCAATAAATGGATCAGGATTTATTTGTATAGCACCTTAACAACAGCTAAATGCTGCACAAGGTGCTTCACAGTTAAAAAATAAAAAACATACAAATGCTAAAACAATAAGCTGTTTAAAGCAGAAGAACAATCTGGACTCTCCGCTGTCTCATTCCGAAGGTTTTTAAATTAAATAGCTAAAATATTTCACGTTAAGGTAAATGTAGAGCAGATTTCTGTCAGCAGGGGTCAGAGTTGTACCATTTTTTTCGTTGTTTAAACGGAAAACAAACTAAAAGCAGCTCTCCACGTGTTAGGCTGATTGATCCGCTGTGTTCCCGTCTCTCCTTCAGGTGGAGGAGATCCGAGGCTGCATAGAGAAGCTGTCAGAGGATGTGGAGCAGGTGAAGAAGCAGCACAGCGCCATCCTGGCCGCGCCGAACCCTGACGAAAGTAAGACCGCCACTTAGCTTCCTCCCCCCTGCTAACCTCTGCACCACCAGAGCACCTCCACAGAGTCCGGGTCGGCTCCGCAGCCATCCAGCTCCAGCATGGAGAAACACGGGGAAGGTTCTCCCTACGGAACCAAACAGAAACGGCACAAAGAGTGGTTGGATGTCGGTGATAGTAGGAGGGTCGCATGACCCCCTGATGACCTTTCTTTGACTGAGCTTTGACTCTGGGTCACCGGCTCCCTCAGCTGTAGCGCTGCGATGCAGCTCAGCCTCAGGTCCATAACATCCAACATGCTGAAGCTTTTATTCCTGGATGTTTTCCACACCAGGAAGTCTGCCACACAGACACCCCCCGTTCCCGTTTCGTCAGCTGACTTAGAAAACTCCCAAAGACAAATCCGATTTTTAGCTCCAACGTGGTGATTCCCAAAGAGCCGTTGTTGTCAGAAGCATTTTCCAACCCGGTGACCACAGAAGACCCGATCAGCACCAACAATCAGAAACTCAGATCCAAGTTATCCAGACAGGAACATGACAAAAGTCTGAGCGATCCCATTCAGGAAAACGTTCAGGTCCACAGATTGCTGTCGCATTTTTCCCAACCACGCGGCAGCAAGTAACCATTCCTGATCTGGTGATTTCGGAACATATCCGGTTTTCCTAGCTCCTCACTGAGATAATTCCTCCTTCTGGAGAATTTGTGGAAAATCTTCCGTTTCAGTGCTGTTCCCGGACCCAAACCAGGACTGGGCCAGACATCCGACATGGTTCTGACTTGGTTGCATCGGCAGGCATCTGGTCCAGAAGATGGTAAACGCCTGGAACCCGGTCCTGGGACCAGCTAGAGACCGTCCAGGCTCCGCCGATCGTGAACATGTCTCAGGTTGTAAAGACAGATGGAAGTTTCTCATCATCGTGTGAAAAGTCTTTTCAGCAGCTCGACCCGGAGCTTTGGAGGGAAATCCCATCCCGTTAACTGCTTCCTGATGAGCTCTGAAGCTCCGTGTCCGATCCGCCTGCTGGCAGAACGCCGCTCCATCCGTCACTCCGCTGCTCCTCCTGACACCTGAAGAAGAGATGGAAGTGTTTTGGATCGGAGGTTCCCTCGCCGACCGACTGGCTGTGACTCAGCAGGAATGACTCGGTGTCAGCGCCAATGTTGTCTGCTGCAGAGTCTCCGGCTAACGGGTCAGGTATAGCAAGGACATGCTGCGGGTCCAAAAGGGTCGGGTCGGGTGGAACCAAAACATTCTCCAGGTCTGCAGCAGGTTCTAACCAGTTCACCAACCTTTCCTGGAGCCGGAAACCCGGCATGTCAGACAGAAAACTCTCTGCATCGTTTCTGTGTCTCTGAGTGTGTTTGATATTTTTTCTCCTGCTTGTTCTGCATGTTTTCTCCATGTGTTTTTTTTTTCTTCTTCTGCATGATAAATGATGTTTATATTTTGTTTTTCCATCTTTTTCCTGTTTCTTTTCTTCCCGTCGTGTCTGCATGATCCTGCTTTTTAAACTGCATGACGTGACATTAAGCTCGGAGGAGACGCCACATGTGAGTAATGTCCACGAACCACAGCCCTGCTTTAGTCCCTTGTTGGTAGGTTTCATTATCGCTTAGAAGAGAACGGCGGTAAAAAATCGATGAGATCCAGTCAGTGGCTCGTATCGACTGAAGAATCAGTCTGAAGGACAAGGTCTCATCTTGGAACAGGTTTAAAGATTGAAGAGGTTTTGGATATTTATCAAAAACATTTCATCAATATTAGTAAAGACATAAGGATTTCTCTCTCTGAAGTTTAAAGAAAGGGCTCACAGCCTGATGAAGGTAGGAGAGGAGGAATGTAAAGCTGGACACGTCTGCTTCTCACACCAGAACATTCAGTTCCTTCTCAGTAGGTCCAGAATCAGGCTGTTGGCTCCCCACAAAAACCAACTTCGACTTTGGTTCATGTGGCTCCGACAGGAAAATCCGGTTCCACTATTTAGATCACTCTGGATCCAAATTGGATCCAAAAGGTGAAATAGGCTCTTTAGAAAGTCCCTGAGTGACACTGAGCTCATTGGATGTTTGACGGAAAAGCAGGAAAAAGTTTGCATGAACCAAAGCTTACAAAAAACAGTTATTCCAATTAAAATGTGGCACGTTGAGGAGGCTCGGTTCTGATTCGGCTGAGAGTCCTGCTTGGTCCAGTGGGCCATTTGGACTGCTGAGTCAGCATTCACACAGCCAGTATTCCCAGTATTCTGGAAGTGTTTTTGCACACAAACGAGTCCGGAGTTTCATCTCAGTGATAAAAACCCAAAGTGAGACATCGGCCGCCCGCTGACGTTTATCCGAGTCGACGTTCCTCCTCCCGGTGAAAACTCGTCTCAGTCTCTCTTTCCTTTCCCGTGTCCTCCTCGATTCTGGGTCGGCTCGTCGATATTCAGCCTGAATAATGCATGATGGGAGTTGTAGTGAGAGCGGAGGAGTACAGATGTAAACCGCAGCCGTTCAGGATCGTACCGACTCCTCGTTTCAGTTCTTCCTGCTCTCTTTATTCGTTCGGTCGCTTTAATCGTAGCTGCTGACTTCAGTCATTCATCACATAAACAAAATGTGGGTTTTAATGAAAAGTTGTTTGAACATTTTTAAAGGGACAGTTTTCCTTCAGCCGGAGACATTTAGGACATAAACAGACACATTATCGTCTCCAGAGGGAAAATAAATTCTTCATAAAACTGGAACTTTTATTTTAATTTGACATTTGAGTCTGGATTTAAAAGCTACAGTCAGTTTATATTTTACTGTAAACATTTCCTGAAATCCTATGTATGTAAGTTAAACTAACCAAAATAAAATATAAACATGGATGATTAAAGAGTGTAACAATAAAATATTTATGTTTCTAACTATTTTAATGATATTGAAAGTGAATTAAAGACGATACCCTTTTAACAATATTTTAAATAAATATAAATATTTATATGAATATTTAAAAACAAAATTAGATGGAAATAAATAAATTTAAATACGAAATAAATGTTACAATTTCTAGTGTGTATGCCAGTTGTCCCTTAACAAGTAGATTCAGTTGAGCCAGGTTAAAATGATTCATTCACGTTCATAGTTCACCACCTAAACATTCTGAACTAAGTTCACAACCCCAATATGAACCAGTTCTCATTCATCATATTCTGTATGAAATGAAGCTTTAAAAATCCATCTGCGTCGCATGTCTCCACTAATTACCTAGCGTATCGTTTACGTCATCGTTCGGCTTTAGTAACATAGTGGCTCCAATCGTATATTTAATGCGAAGACAAAAGCGGTATGGCTAAGTTTGAAGCCAGTAGAGAGGCAAACATTGTTTATAAAGGTTGGTTTCTGTGCTGCCAGTGTGTGTGCAGCAGAAAAACAGAGACACAGCAGTCACTCACTGCTCGCCTTGAGGGAAAGACTTGTTGTTGCTTTTTTTTTCTCCCCAAACAACAACACACAAATCTTTGGTTCTCTCCTGCATTGAGCGCCGATAAGTGATGTCAGAATGAGCCGTTCTCTATCATGTAAAAATGTTCGACATTTTGTTATTTTGAATATAAAAAATAATACATAATTTCTGTTCAAATAAAACTATGTATTGAATAATTAAATACAAATAAAACAAGTTAAAATACCACTTTCTTTTTTTAAGCTTAGCTAAAAAAAAAAAAAAGTTTGCGAGAATTTTACCAAATAAACTAAAGAGATTTGAGGATCCAAAAAACTGTAATATAACAGAAAGCATAAGTTAAATGGTAAATGGTAAAACGTAAGTTAAACATGTGAATCAGAGGCAGAATGTTTGCTGGTATTGATGAGAGCAGCTGCTGATTGATCATTAGTGTATTGATGAGTGTGTTAACTGTCAGCGTTTGTTGTGTATCAGATGACTCACCTGCTGATTGATGGGAAAATAAAAGTGTGACACCAGGTTTTCTCATCAATCAGGCTATTAATGTTAATTGGTTAACGACCAGCCAATTAAAATGCTCTGATGGCAGTTGGAGCTGCTACAAACGTGTTTTCTGCCTCTGTTTGTTTTGGTTTGTCTTTGATGGTCACTGAAAGAATTGTTCATCTGATAAAAGCTGATAGGTTTAATAATTCATCGGAAAATAGCTGCAGCTCGTCCGATTCGTTCACCTGCTGCATTTTAGATGCTAGATTAATTCCTCGGCATCCGCGCAGGACGTTTATACAAGTAGACATGAGCGGGTCGAATGCACAGGCAGCCTGCAGTCAGAGCTGCAGCAACGACCCGTTGGGTTTCCGAGCCGAAGCCGAGCGATGCAGCGAGGCGGTCAGACGAGGAGCAGGGTGAGTCAGAGGTAGAGGAGGCTGAATGGCACTGCAGCGCTCGTAAATCTGACTGCACTGCTGCAGTTTCAGCTCTCAGGCGCCCATTTTCCAACATGGTTGACATGATGCGATGCTACTGCTCCTCCTCCTCGTCTTCCTCGCCCTTTGACCCTCAAACAGCTCCAGGGAGAAACCGGCGTCTGAGTTTTTTTCTGCTGCAGGTCCAAATTCACAGCTTCAGTCGGCAGATGCTCACAAACTGAGTCCTCGAAAATGATGTTTACTGCTGTTCATTAAAACCAAAACAACTAAACTATCTGAAGTCTTTTTATTAAAAATGCGTTTTTAAATCGGAAATTTTTCTGTTTTCAATTTAAAATAGTACAGGTTTCTCTAAAAACTCATTCCTAAAGATGTATTTTCTAATAAATTATGGATTTCCTCATAAAAATCAGTTTGTTGAAGTAAATCAGGAGGACTTTCTGTCGTCTCCAACCTGAAACACGTCTTTCCTTCATGTTTTTCTCTGCAGAGACCAAGCAGGAATTGGAGGACCTCACAGCTGACATCAAGAAGACAGCCAATAAAGTTCGCTCAAAATTAAAAGGTACAACTCTTTCTGTTTGATAGATGATGATTAAACTGAAAGATGACTGATGGCTTCACTGGAGCGTGGTGAAAAGGTGAAGGAGGCCCAATGATGAGGATATTTAGTCTTACAGAACATCTGGATGTTTGAATTAAACCCAAATCAACCCGCTCTGATGATAACGTATTCCCTGTCTCATTCCTGGTTACTTGGATGTTCTCATTTTAGTTCCAGAATATTCCCAGGTTTTTCCAGGATTTAAACTCAGTATTTGTTCATTTTGGATCCTCCAAAGATCCAGAATGAAGTACGTGTTACCTTTCCAATTAAGGCTGCTTAATGGAGCTAACTGCACTGAAAACAGCTTTAAAAAAGCAATGGAGAGAGCTGGATGCTCTTTCAGAATGAAAGCATCATTTGTGGATATATGTGAAATATAAACCTTTACATATGTAAACCTTGTTAACATTGATCTCATGCAGGATCTTCGACTATATTGAAAAGGCTACATGGGGCCAAATAGGTCCAGGTCGGATTTAAACTGAGATGTGTCTAAATTTGGACCTAAAGTTGACGTGCCACCAGTGGAGGCTGGTGGGATTTTTTCCAGAAGGCTATGAGGATGATGGTTAGATATATACCAGCAGTAAGTCAAAATGTACTGAGGAATCACAACAGTACAAGTAATTTAGTTTTCCTGTTCTCTGGGCTAGAACATGTTTTCAAATGTGCACAGGTGTGCAGGCCTCTACAATGTTATATAAACTCTTACAACTTGTGACACTGTGTTTTATTTAAAAAGAATCTGTTTAGAGTACAACTAATTAAAAGTTATTTAAAACAGCAAAACTAACCTTTTGCTCACGTTCTTAATTAGATGCCAGCTTCAGTTTTGCCCCATTTCTTTAATGTAGGCGCTAAGATATTAGCAAACACGAAGCAGCAATGATTCTTTAGGCCTATTTAAACTTCCATAAACATTACTGTACAAAAACAATAACAGCTGTGAGCACAACACACAATGCACCAAATCATAAGGATCTAACAAAATCTAAGAATAAAAAAACTACCCACGGCTGAAGCCCATTGCTCTGTTCTGTGTCCCATTTGAGTCAAACGGTAAACAGTCTCTTTATCTGACCCCGTCGGGTTTTTACGTCCCGTTGGCGGTACATTACATGTTTCCAGGTCAAATCTGCCTTTTATTGTAACATTCTTTCTATGTACCAATAAATATTATGCATCATTGGAAAGCTGAGATTCTTGGGATTCTAATGATGTATGTCAATCAAGGTTGCAATCATAACTGTAGACACAGTAAATGCTTTCCTGATTCACACAAAGTGCGGATCTGTACGGCTTCCGCACATTGAGTCCAATCAGAGCTTTTCCATATCCCCCCCCAGCTCCACCTATTGGTGCTGGCCCTGATTTGTCCTCCAAAATGGTGAATAATGCAGGGTCCAGACCAGGAAACAGGTCTTACAATTTAACACGCCTCATTCATTGGAATCTTTGTTTGGTGTTGTCTGTAATTTTAGTATCATTTACACACTTTTAAAACACAAAATATGTTGTTGTTTTTCTGGTGCAGTAATCAGTAAGAATGAAAGTGGTCTGAATTTAGCTAAGGATAGTTAAGACTGAAAGTAGAATGAATGTAAACTCAGCAGTGAAATCACGTCTCTTGTTCGTTGGGTGAAACTGTCAGTGAAAACAGAAATTATGTTGGGGGTTTTTTTTGCGACTGCTTTATACCGGTTTTATTGATATGCTGCATTCATAGAAAAATTCCCACTTTGGGGATGAGCATGCACGTCGACCTTCAGCTGCGTCAGAAGATGGAAATATTGAGAAACTGTAGCAGCGATTTATCAAGCTATAATCTCTCCGACGGCAAGACAAACACACAGAGAGAAAGACAAGCCAATGAGCTTAAAGCTACGGAAACACGGAGAGAGAAACGGCTGCTGCAGCGCTGGTTCACGCTGAAGGTTCAAGGACATCCCTGCTTTAATGTGAACAGCCAGAAGATGGACACACATACACACTGACTGTACAGATGCAGACTCAGAATAGCTGCGATGAAGCTATAATTGGAATCCCCACGAGGCAGCAGGGTGTTATTGTCCCCACACAGACAGAAACTCTGCAGCTCCTCTTACTGTAGCTCGAAACCCCTCAGGACGGCGTTCAGTCACAGAATCCACGCGCTAAAGTGATCGTCACCGTGTATGACCTACTGACGGTGCAGATGTTTGCTTTTTAAGATCTTCCAACCTTTTACCAAGACGGCAACAATACGCTCAGCTCATAACGACAGACTTCAAAGGTCCAAATCTGATTTCAAGATCAGGTCAAAAATCCCAATAGCTAAATCCTCTTTTAACGAAATGAAAAGCAAAGTAAAAGGCACTTTGTAGCCATGGAAAGACAGGGAACAGCAGGGACCGATACGGCCTCTCTTCACTGGATGGCCACACTCCTTTTGCTGGAAAAACATAATATTTGTAAATCAAATTCTAACTTTTTAATGCATCTAATTGCACAATTCTGTCCGCATCGCTGAAATCATTACAGATCTGAGTTCAGTCTGCTGATCAAGCACAATATTACATTTATTGAACGAGTTTCTGAGAAGATTCAGAAGAATTTAAATTGTTTTGAATGTGCAAAAAAAGGTTTCATGAATCAAGTGATTTGTGATTTTATGCAACACATGATCAAAGTCCAACTGGATTTATCTTGGTGAGACAGTGCGAATTTTTCACGCTGACAAACCTGCCCAGGGTTGCATGATTAAAACTATTTGTTAAAGTAGAGGGGGTCAAAGGTCATCCACAGTGATGTTAAAGACCCTAGTGATCACAAGGTTTTAGGTTTAAGAGGAAATTTGTTTCTCATATTGTGTCAGGTTGATTGGTTTAGCCTTTTTCCCATAATAATAATAATAATAAATATTATTACATAGAATTAAAATGGTATTTAATTTCATGATCTTAAACATTTAAGTGTGACAGAAAATGACAAATCTGAGGGGAGAAAAATACTATATTTTACTACACTGTAGAGTGTAAAATTTGCCGTTTTGCAAGTTTACTGGATCTTCTATTTAGTTTGCATCTCCAATACTTCAAAAAAGTATTGAGAGTGAAGAGTGAAGCGGATGAGAAATACTTTCCAGCCAATCGACTGCTGGCAAGACTGGCATCTGCCGTGAATGTTTTCGATTTGTGGATAAGCTTTCTCTGTGTACAACGATGGACTTCAGATCGTTGGAAATGGGTTTGTAACTCTCTCCAGATTGATCTCCAGCTACATTCGATTCTCTAAGACCATTGCTGATGTCTTACCGGTTTGGCATTGTGTCAGTTTGCTGCCAGAACTCTTCCTTTTACAGAGGTGCTCCCACTGATGATGATCAGTTATTCGATGCATCTGATCAGCAGCTCTTGGTGCTAATTTCACCCCTAAATCAAATGGTAGCAAGGCAGCAAGGACAGACTTTAATCTTTGTTTAATAAATAGTGACCGGTTGGGGGGGGGCTGAACATCGGGATCTGTTCCAGGGTCGGTGGCCAGAGGGTTTTTATTCTTTTTTTCTTTTTGTACTCCAAAAGCAGCTGCGGTTGTGTGTCTGTGTGAGTGACACAACACGCGAGTGAGGGGTCTCCCTTTATAGAAGATCTTTGTGAGCGGTAGGCTACAGTTGCGGCGCACCTTGGCTGAGCTCTACCGTCAGTCTGCAGATCTGCAGTACCTGCTTCTCATGTTATGAAGACATATTTCAGCACTATTTGGACTTTCTTTGATTTGGAATGTGGGTAAAAGTTTTTTATGCAAGGCGATAACTTTTTGAAGGTGATTTATTTTCAGCTGAACTTTATCTAACATGCTGAATATAATGAATCATTTCCATTTTATTTACCCCGGAGTGTTGCTGCTCATCGCTGTCATTCATTTGATCCGGAGATTGTCCACAGCCTCTGGTTTTAAGGGGTTTACTCCATTCTTGAATCACGAATTCAGCCGCAGCAAAATCTCTCTCTCTCTTAGGTGCTCTAAATTACACAACGCTTGTTAATATTCCGGCATGTTTTTATGTCGTGACCAGAGGTGTGTAGAGTATGCAGAAATTGTTCTCAAGTAAGAGTAGTACGTTGGTGTAGGTTCTCTGCCATCCAGGACATTATATTCTTGAGAGTTTAAATGAAGGCAACTGGACTTTTCTTGTTCTCAGATTTATAAATCTAACGTTAAGGCTCACTAATGGGGCTATGGTTATACCTAACGAGCCTATCAGGGTTGCATAAGCTTCTAAGCACTAAGCAATCTTGATGATGTGTCGTTAACAGTTAAACGACACCGGTTATGTAACTATGCTATGTTTTGGTCAAATGCCTCTCATATAGGGTCAGGTTGATTGGTTTAGCCTTTTTGGTCACATGCCTCAATGTCTGAGTTTCACCAAAACTCACACATTGAGACATGTGACCAAAACAGAGCATAGTTACATAACCGGTGTCGTTTCACCGTTAACGACACTTACATCAACAAGATTGCTTAGTGCTTAGAAGCTTATGCAACCCTGATAGGCTCGTTAGGTATAACCATAGCCCCATTAGTGAGACTTAACCTTAGATTTATAAATCTGATACTCCCAATCCAGTTTTCAGAACTGAAGAAGCCTCTTGGATGAGAGACAAAACGTATTCAAGACAACAAGAAAAGTCAAGTTGCCTTCATTTAAACTCTCAAGAAGTAAGAGTAGTATTAATAAACTGTAACGAGCTGTTTGAAGAGTTTCAGTCAGGTTTTAGAGCTCATCATAGCACTGAAACAGCACTGGTGAAGGTTACTAATGATATTCTCATGGCCTCAGATAATGGACTGGTGTCTGTTCTGGTTTTGTTAGATCTCAGTGCTGCTTTTGACACAGTCGATCATAATATTCTCTTAGAAAGGCTTGAACATGTTGCAGGGATCAAAGGAACAGCACTAGGCTGGTTTATATCATATTTGTCTGATAGATTCCAGTTTGTTCATCTAAATGATCAATCTTCACTCTCAAGGGTTACTTGTGGAGTTCCACAGGGTTCTGTGTGTGAAACTTTTTAACTGATTGGAATGTTTGTATAAATGTATTGAAATGACTTCTTGTTAAGTGCCTTGAGATGAAATCTGTTGTGAATTGGCGCTATATAAATAAACTGAATTGAATTACTCCAACATATTTGTGTTTGAGTGAAAGTTAAAAGTAGCCGTCCAAGAAGTTGCTCAAGTAAGAATAAAATAGTAATGTGTAAAAATGCTGCTCAAGTAGCCCACTGAGTAACTGATCAGAACATCAGATCAGCTCTGTTAGCACTGATTTATTATTTTTATGATTTAATCAGATAGACAAAAATGCCAAGTTATGTGTAAATTCTGCTATTTTAAAGTACAATGAAAAAAATAATACATATAATTATTATTACAAAATAACAAATTTGAAGCAGAGAAAGCTTTTTCTAAATTGAAATGTTCATCATAAAAGTTATGAAACTAATAGAAGTAATGTATCCATGTTAGAACATGGGTGAGTGCTTCCAGTGACAACATATAGTGTTTGCCAAACATTAAGTTCATCTCCAAAGCTCAGTAGCTAGAAATAACATTAGAACAACAAAGCTTGTGTAGAAACAGGAGGTCTCACTTCAACATAAACTGTAGGTTTGTGTCTTTGTCTGATGCATTTTAGGTAAGAACAAATTTGTTTTGATTCAGTGAAATTACTCGCAGTAAGGTAGGATATCCAGAATTGTTTTCTCAAGAGTACCGATACTTCATAATAATTACTTTAATTATTATTTTTATTGTAGTGAACGTTAAGCTCCCGGGCTGAATTTCAATACCAGCTCAGCCCTGATAGTGACCATGTTGTCTGTTTTTGCTCACTTACATTTATATTTAAACAATTTTAGATGCTTTTAAAACTAAATCATTTGTCATTTTGTCCTGAGACATTAAACACGGCACATGAAAGAGGGTGCATTTTCTTTTTTTATCATGATTCTATGTTTTACTCACTGATATTGCAGTGATAATTGCCATTTGATGTATTTTTTAGTTTTTCTAAAGCAATGAACTCCAAATTGTACGCTCTTTTTGTTTTGTTTTTTTACTGTTTTAATATCATCACACCTCACTTCAGCTCTGCTGAGTTCTTTTAATTTGGGAGAGATTCTTACATAAGAACAAATAAGCATGCATCACCTGTTTTTTTTCTCCAACTAAATAGGCTAAACATGTCCTCAAAAATACACATGAGCACGCACAATCTGTTGCTTACTCACCCAGATTTTGTCTCACTGTCATACAGAAGAAAGACAACAACACCCAGGAATACAGTGTGCACACACAAATACACACAAAGACCATCGATGCTGGGATACTGCTGAGTCATCGCGGATCCAGCAGGGCCCTGCCGGGCCGCGGGCCAGAAAACGCACACAAACTATTCCTGTAGGAAAAAAAATGTCAGGACGTGACATTGACTCCCATCGCCACCCCTCATCGCTAGACGCTGAGCATTTCTGCAAACAGCTAATTATATTCATTAAGGAGACTCGTGAGAGCGTTGGTCCCCACAGTGTCTGTAAACTGATGTAGGACCCCAAAATGATGTTAAACAAGAATGCAAACACACACACTAACAGCTCATGAGGTATTTAATTCTTATGTAATGTAATAATGGTGATTTCTGCCTGTCTGAACTCCCTGAACTAAGGTTTAGTGGACCATAAATCTTTACTCAGAGAGTTACAATCTTTGCTGCAACCAGGTGGTGATAATGTGCCATTTATCAATACCACAAACATACTGCAAGTACATTTATGTGTGAGTTTCTACCGAGGAAAAAACAGCTGAAAGCCTGTTTCTCTTGAGGATTAAATAATGCAGTAAAGTAGTTATGGAAATGGCCAAATTAAAAAAAAATTATAATTAATTAAAATAATTAATGTAATGTAATCTTTTTTTTAATTCATAATGAATAGCGAAAAAATAATAAAATCTGGAAATGTTGATGAGACAAAATGTATGTATTTAGATAAGATTTGTCAAAATAAAATATTAGAATAGGATGGAATATTGTTATTGTCATTGTAACATGTATAATAAAATTAGGAGCAGTCCTTAGTTTGTTTCATTGGTTATAAAAACTATAGAGTGAACTGGTGGCTCGTCTCTTTATATTTTCAGACTTCTGTAGCCAGTAAACCACGATAAACTACTAAAACATAAACTGTCAACACATCTTCAGAGGACTGTTTGCTTTAAAATATATTCTGGCTGAACTAAAATAAAATTATAGATCATGACCAGATCTAGAGTTAAACAACTGACTCCTTAAATTGTGTTAGAACCAGAAGCAAGAGGAGTTTTTAAGAATGTTTTTGCCAGACCAATGATTTATTTACAGTAACTAATAAACACAGATAAATCATCGGTAAACTCATATATAATTGAAAAAAATAAGAATATTTAAAAAAAAATTAAAAATATAAGATAAAGAAATGAGCTAACAATAATAAAAACAAAAATAAAAGCTTGTATCTACAGCACCAAAAAGGTGATTCTTTTATAACTGATTTATAACAAAACAAATCACAAAATGCAGATACAGGTGGAACGGTCCTGACCCGTCCCTTTTTTCTGTACATGTTCCCGTAAATGATCCAGACTTCCCAACATCATATTAAAGCAGACGTGATCAACAGATCACAGCGCCACTACCATGAGGTTCTTTAATTCCTAAACATGCAAAACCACCTAAATGAAATATGTCATCCACGAGAATATCTCACTATTCTGCCACCGGTTGTGTCAAGAGCATCCAGTGGCGGTAAACAAACACCAGAAGGAGTGGGAGAGCATTCGTACTGAGACAGTTTTGTTGTTCAGTTCTGCTTAAATTAACATCACCCGTGTTTCACAGTCCAGCAGACTGACATGTATGTTTTTAAGTAAGTTATTAATCATACAATATTGAACTAAACTCATTTTAGCATCAGATTGGCTGTGAAGGGAGTAAGACAAAAAAAAGTCTAAAATACATTTTGTAAATGCAGCTCTATGTACAATACTAAATTAAATAAAATGTTCCTTTCACCGCAGTGGTGTTTACTGGTAGTAAGTCGAGCAATATTAAATTATAACAATGCTGATGAATCAGTCAGTCTCATGAAAATTGACGAGAGAAAATCAACAAAAATTTGCTCACAACAAACTAAAACATAACTAATCCTAATCTATGTACTTTGACAAAGAAATAATTCACAGCTCTGGGAACAAACACTCATAGCCCTTTTCCACTGAGGCTGAGCTGGAGTTCCTGACTGAGCTCCGGTGTTTTCGATTCCCGCGAGCTCCAGCTCCGAGAGCCAGAAACGGGTGCTACTCTCGCACCACTCCTGTGGGGGGGCCAAAGCTGAGCTATCCAAGCACTCACTACGTCAAGGGGGAAGGAATTTACAGCCTACACAATAGAGGACCGCCATATTTAAATCCAATCTGCTCGGAATGTTTTTTTGTTGTTGTTGTTGTTGAAAACATGGACAGCATCAAGACTACGTCGCCTACTACGACGTCGCCTTGTCGACAGTAACTGCAACAGCGATGCCTTTTTCCGCTGTATCGCAACAAATGCTTGCAAATCGACGATTAGCATCGATTTAAAGAGGTCATCCATCTTTGTGGTTATGGTTTTTCTTATTCTGCGTCTGCTTTATTTTCGGCGAGCGGCTTCCCGCGTGATTTCTGAAGTGACGCAACGCCGCAGCTCACGGTGGCTCCAAGTTGGTTCCTTGTTATGGAAAACGAAGGAGGTTTTGTGAAAGCTCTGTCTCCAGCTCCGAGCAGGCTCTCGGTTCTTTGCAATGGAAAAGGGCTATATAGCAACCGTAATTGAAACTGATGAATAATCTAAGAATTACCAGGAGCTCATAGGTTTCCTAAAAGGAAAGCGTTTTATGGCCTGATTCTGAATACTAAAACCTAACTTTGCTTTAAAAGGGAAATGTTGAGAAGGGGAAGTGATCAGTCTCAGCGTTAGCGCTGATATCAGCTCGCTTAGCCAGCACCAGAAAGCAACTACTGTACAAAGAACGGAGCGCCTTACTGGAGGTCCGACTTTAAGCGTGAAACGGGTCTGGGTCTCCTTGGATGTGTCGTTCCAGCTCCCGCCTCACCACTTGGCACGGGGGCAGTTTGATCCGCCTGGGGTTTCTCCAAGGACGGAACGAGAAGGTTCTTGGATGGCTCGTAAGTCCTAACCAGTTGCTAAGAAAAGGCAAGGACATAACATGAAACAACTAGCTGAGCAGCATGTCTCTCCACACACAGAACAGACAGGTGAACCCTTTAGATAAAAAACAAACACCTACCAAGGTCATGCTTTGGGTTCCAGTGACCACCAGCATGAATCAGAGCTTGCTGTGACTAAACCTCTGGTCCTAAAAAGCCGTTTGGACTAACCTGCAGAAAGGTAGTTCTGTAGGTTAAAGCGAACATCTGAGGTCTGTGTGGTTAATCACACACTGAGAGAAGCAATAAAAACTGTTTTCAACAGCAAAGATACACAGGGACCATCGTGGTGCGTCGGTGAGCCCAACTGGGAGCACTGGGCTGAAACATAGAAGACAGTGTAGAGTGGGTGTAGCTGAGGGCAACTATGTGTTGACTGTTTGTTTTTACCATGTGTTGTTGGCTTCTAATGTTGTTTTCTCTTCACGGTAAAACTCAGCAGAAATTGTCAGCAGTTCACTTCATTTTTGATGCAGACAAAATCTGGATTAACAGAATGTTTTAACATGAAACTTTAAAAATAAGAAAAACGAGAGATCTCTAAATTTTCTAAATTCTTTGAAAATGCTCCTTTATTTCAGGCTGCAGCACAGGTGTCTGTTCCTGCATTTAGTAGATACTTTTATCCAAAGCAACGTACAGATGAGGAAAGAAAAGTGCAGTTAATGTCAAAGCTAGCAATAAGCTAGAAGGAAGAGCGCTGGTCGGGTTCTGTCAGAGGAGGAAGTCTGGAAATAGGGAGCAAAGATAGAGGAAAGAGACAGAGCAGTCCATCCATCCATCCATTTTCTTCCGCTTATCCGGGGTCGGGTCGCGGGGGCAGCAACCGAAGCAAAGAGACCCAGACTTCCCTCTCCCCAGCCACTTGTTCCAGGTCCTCAGGAGGAATCCCAAGACGCTCCCAGGCCAGCCGAGAAACATAGTCCCTCCAGCGTGTCCTGGGCCTTCCCCTGGGCCTCCTCCCGGTGAGACCTGCCTGAAACACCTCACCAGGGAGGCGTCCAGGAGGCATCCTGACCAGATGCCCGAGCCACCTCAACTGACTCCTCTCGATGTGGAGAAGCAGCGGCTCTACTCTGAGCCCCCTCCGGATGACTGAGCTTCTCACCCTATCTCTAAGGGAGAGCCCAGACACTCTGCGGAGGAAACTCATTTCAGCCGCTTGTATCCGTGATCTCGTTCTTTCGGTCACCACCCAGAGTTCGTGACCATAGATGAGGGTAGGAACGGAGATCAACCAATAAATCCAGAGCTTCGCCTTTTGGCTCAGCTCTCTCTTCACCACGACAGACCGGTACAGCGCCCGCATAACTGTAGATGCCCCACCAATCCGTCTATCGATCTCCCGCTCCATTTTTCCCTCATTCGTGAACAAGACCCCCAGATACTTAAACTCCTCCACTTGGGGAAGGACCTCATCCCCGACCCGGAGGAGGCACCCCACCCTTTTCCGGCTCAAGACCATGGCCTCGGATTTGGAGGTGCTGATTCTCATCCCACCCGCTTGACACACTCGGCCGCGAACCGCTCCAGCGAAAGCTGTAGATCACGTTCCGAAGAAGCCAACAGGACCACGTCATCTGCAAAAAGCAGAGACCCGATCCTGAGGCCACCAAAACGGATCCCCTCAACGCCTTGGCTGCGCCTAGAAATCCTGTCCATAAAAGTTAGGAACAGGATCGGTGGCAAAGGGCAACCTTGGCGGAGTCACCGGAAACAAATCAGAGACAGAGCAGTAGAGGAGGAAATACAGGGTAATGGAGATGATCTCTGAAGAGCCGGGTCTTCAACAGTTTCTGGTTCTCGGTAGATCATTCCACCATCATGCAACGACACATGAAAAGAGTCTGGATTGTGCAGAGCGTGGTGTCGGCGGTGCTAGCCGACCGGACGGACCGAGTCGCGACGTCTGCCTCTGGGAGAGCGTTCAGGTGATTGTGGCTAAATGGAGCTCAACAGAGGGGAACATCTGCTCTTTTAGGCTGACTGAAGACCAGAAGCAGGTTCTGGACCACCTGCGGAGGTTTCACAACACAGGCTGGGAGTGTTGGGTCGGCTGCCGCCTGATCTTTCTGATGTTTAACAATATGAAGCGCCGCAGAGGCAGCATGACCTCTAAAGGTCAGCTGTCGTCCATCATGACAGCCAAGCTTCTAGCTTCCTTTGATGGAGTCGAGGTAGAGATGGTTGGTTGGACTGCGAAAAAACCAGCAGCTCAGTTGTAGACACTCCCTGGAAACAGTGGAAAAATATGGAATATTGTATCTGGAATTAATTACTAATCACAGTAAATTTCAAACTCACTAATATTCTGACCAGCATAAAATTTTCAGATTTATTTCTCAGAGACTGTTTATTTACTCAAGCATGTGAACAATAAAGATGAATCCTTATATAATTATATAATACTTATATATACACTAGTATACATTTGTACACATACGCATATACAGTCATCCATAGACATACATATTAATGCATATACACAAGTACATACACAAACATTTTATATTTGTGGAAATACATTCATATTAATAATAGGTCAAAATATAGTTATGTTTCCAATTAGATTTAAGTAATTACAGTACTATCATCATTCATTTCCAAATACCAAATCATCGCACTCATATTTACTATATCATAGATTCATTATATCAATAACATAGAAGTATTTTACAATATCCTACTAATATGTCATAAATGAATTTCCTTGTAACAGATTAGAATCTTTTCCTGTCAGCGTCGCTGACTGGATGCTGAAAGCCTCGTTGGTCACGTGTGATTTTGCTCCAGGATGTTCCTCCTGGATGGTTTCTTTAGAAGCTGCAGTGATCACAGTGATCCTCAGTGAGGAGCTGTAATTAAGCCGGCTCTCCTGGGTAAATAATCGTAGAAGCTCCAGCAGAGAGATGAGGCTGACGGAGCAGAACGAAGGAGGAGGCTTTCTACGCTTTGAGTTAAAACTGAGGAACTTCACACCCCGTTAAAGACTGCAGCCAGCAGCATAACCTCACTGAAGATAGCAGAAAAGAATACCTTTGATTTTTAAATATTAACAGTTGAAAATAATAAAAAATAATACTTTTATAACGTCACTTGACTACACAATTATTGGCATGAACCCCTGTTAGTATTCCTCTCTGCTCTAGTTCCTCAGATGGTCCAGTGTCCTGGTTACTATCTGATGTGCTTTTCTCTTTAGCGCCCCCTGCAGGTTTTCTATAGGATTTATGGTGCCTGTAAAAAAAATATTCACCCCCTTGGATGTCTTATCTTTTTTTATTGCTTTTATAAATCAGTCAGGATCAACAAAATTTTGCTTTTTTGACAAAAAACTAAATTACAAAAGAAAAGCGATGAAACTGAACCTGATGAAACCGATTCCTACAAAAATAATTACAGATTTAAAAATAAGTAACAAAATGAGTGATTGCATAAATATGGACAGGTTTCAGCCAGGCTCCATTCATTTCTACAAGCCTCCCAAGGTCTGCTGACAGGAAGCATGATGCTGCCACCACCATGCTTCACAGTGGGGATGGTGTCCTCCAAACATAGCGTCTTGTCTGAAGCCAAAAAGCTCCATGTTGGTTTCATCAGACCAAAGAACCATGGAGTCTCCTGGACTGTCTATTTCTCACAACCCATCTAAGTTTCTGACCCAAAACTCACAGGTCCATTTAAAGTCCCAACAGAGTTGAACAAACTCCGCATGTTTTCGTCTGTGACGCTAGGACAGAAAAGTTTTTTTTCTTCCCAGCATGCCCCCAAAACCACCCGTCGGTGTGTTGATAGAGTCTACTGTTTGCCATGGAGACCCGGTGTCCTCGTCAAGCCTCGTTTGTCTCGCTTCCAGTTGGTCCGTTTGTTTAAATTATTGTTCTGACTAAATGAGCGAGCTTGGGCCAGCAGCACACATATCCGTCATACTAGGGTGGGATGTTCTCCAAGAGCAACGGACCTCCTGGTTCCTCCACAGAACCAGGAGGTTGTGGATCAGGAATCAATGTTACCTACAAAGTGGATCAACTTAATAACTATAAATCCTTTACCTTGGAGGGCTCTTGAGGCGTGTTTTGTAACTTTGTAAGGGGGGTGAATCTATGTGCTCAGATTAAAGGTTTGAGTGTTTTGAATATTCCTGGGTGAAATGATGCTGATTCATTTAGGATTTAGGTCTTCTGTGCCTCCTGGATTACGTTTCCACGTCAGCCGCCAGGATTCTGGCAAATAAAGACGATTTTCTTTTTATTTATTGTCTGCTGCTCTGACCAGGAGCAGGAAGCCGTAGACGTTCTGAGACCAGCTCCATCTTAAAACTGATCGATCTGCTCCTGTTTGAAGACATCTGCAAACACAGATGCTTGAGTCTCTCTGGGAGCGTTTAGAGCTCGTCTCTAACGGAAGAGTACATTATGCTGATTCAAACGGGCCAGAACATGGCTCAGAACCTAGAACCACTCCTGTTGTACAGGAAATTATCATGAAATTGTTTCAGCAGAACAGCTCAGATACTTTATGACATTGTCTGCATCTCTGTGTTTCTGCAGCAATCGAGCAGAGCATCGAGCAGGAGGAGGGTCTCAACAGATCATCAGCGGACCTCCGGATCCGTAAGACACAGGTGGGTCGGGTCCAGTGTTCACGAAATATTGTTGACGAAATATTTTCGTCACGGATATATTTTTGCAGACGAAAGCCAAATGGAAATAATAAAAAAAAAAAAGAGTCTTGGATAAAGAGTGAGACGATGACCGAATTGATCGACATTTTTGTTAACGAATTAAAGACGAGACGAAAATTAACAATGACGAAAATCCAAAGAACCAACGAACCACTCAACAAAAGGAACAGGCGGGACTACCTGAGAAGAGAACCAATCAGTCCGCCTTACTGAAAGGCGAAATGAAGCGAACCGTTTGAACCAACTCCCAGGAAGGCAACAGCTGATCATGTTAAGATAGGACGTAGAAAATGTCCACGGCTGGGAGAAAAAAGAAGAAAAGACTTATGGACCCATTTCACAAATGACGACAAAAAAAAAAAACCCAACTACAACATTTTCTCTTAGGTAAATTCGCTCAGACGTTGTTTTGTTTTAATGAGATCAACAAAGTTGAAGATTAGAACGCGCCAACATTGTTGTCCCAGTAAATGTGACGACATTAAAAGTACTTGCTAGGCGAATGAAATCACCGCGTCACCTTTGTCATGTTACTTAACGAAGCTGAAAGTTGGTTTCAGTTTCTAGCTTCCGATTTGGGAAATGGCTAAACCCTCTACCCTGGAGCATCTTTAATCTGCTCTAGTTTAAAAACTACATAATATAAAGATTTCAAACTTGGACTAGATTATCCTGCACTAATAGCAGAATGGTTCAAACCAAGTCTGTGGTTTGTGAAACCTTTATTTGGTTTGTGATGCTTCAATAAAAGGCCATTTTTAGTTTTCCAGATGCCCAAAAGCACATCGAAACCAGCATTAGTATTAGTATTCACAGGTTTTATATTGAAATAAAAAATATTTGGAGTTGTGTTTTTTTCTGCCCTAGTTTGATATTTTGTAATTATGTTATTTATTTCTATAATAAGTTAAATGTGTCATTTTCGTGATTCAAATATGTGCTATATCTGATTAGTGGCGGTTAGCACTGTTTGGGACCTGTGCATTAAAGTACAGCTCCAAGTAGATATGTTTTAAGTAGAATATTATTGCATTAGAAACAACATGCGCATTTTGGTCGACTGGAATAAAATAAATAAAATGACTAAATCTTGACTAAAGCTAAAATTAATTTTAGTCAAACCACTGTACAAAAACTACATTAAATCTTTGTCAAAATGAACATTGGTTGGCTTCAGACCCGCGACGAACCGAGAATAGGAACGCTTCATCACAATCAATCAGAAGGGGTCGAGTTTCATCTGAAGAGCTGCTGTGTGTTTATCTGTTCAATGGACTGCTGCTGATCACGCATGTTCAAACTGACACGTGTGTTGAAGTCAAACATCTTTGGCCTCTCAGGGTCCAACAATCCTTCTACTCTCACATGTCAGAGTTTGAATCATGTTATTTTTAGCTTTTAAATCTATTCCTGCTCAAACTAATTTCCCCATGCTGCAGAACGCTGCTCTGTGATTGGCTGCAGCCTTCAGGTCTGCTGCCACCCGGTGGACAGGAAAGGAACTGCAGTTACTCACAGATGCAGGATTAGCAGCAGTTTCCACATAAACAGAGATAACACACACTCACACACACAAATGGTATAGTTGTCAGTATGAGGACTTTGTATTGACTTCTATTCATTCTAGTAACTGCATTTATGCCTAACCCAAACACTTTCCCTTACCCTAACCTTAACCAAAACCTAATAAACATCATACCTCTAAATCTAACTAGTGGAGCTAAATTCAATTGAAACAAATTGAGGAGAAGGAAAATGTCCTCACTGTCCAAAAAAGACCTCCGTTTGTCGGTTAAACGCTTATGACAGTCATCTATTTGCAGCGTATACAAGAACACACACAGATCGAAGACCAACTCCACTTATGTCCAAACTGATTTTTCCATCAGGCATATTTACAGTCAGACTGTCTTTATTTACATATCTGCAGTTTTATTTCAGCGTTTGTTTTAATTCCAAACAAAATTATCTGCTTCACAGAAATAAGTTCAGAGCATCTGAACTGACATCGTGGACCTCCAGCTCTGGTTTACAGACCTTCCCAGTTCAACCAGTTGACATTTTCCTCCTTGTGTTCCTGCAGCATTCAACGCTGTCACGTAAATTTGTGGAGGTGATGACCGAGTACAACACCACGCAGTCCAAGTACCGCGACCGCTGCAAGGACCGCATCCAGAGACAGCTGGAGATCAGTGAGTCCAGAACACCACAGAACCAACACCACAGAACCGACACCACAGAACCGACACCACAGAACCGACATCACAGAACCAACATCACAGAACCGACACCACAGAACCAACAACACAGAACCGACACCACAGAACCAACACCACAGAACCGACACCACAGAACCAACATCACAGAACCAACACCACAGAACCAACACCACAGAACTAATCCAACAGAACCAACACCACAGAACTAACCCAACAGAGCTAACACCACAGAACCAACACCACAGAACCGACACCACAGAACCGACACCACAGAACCAACACCACAGAACTAATCCAACAGAACCAACACCACAGAACCGACACCACAGAACCAACAACACAGAACCAACACCACAGAACCAACACCACAGAACTAATCCAACAGAACCAACACCACAGAACTAACCCAACACCACAGAACCAACACCACAGAACTAATCCAACAGAACCAACACCACAGAACTAACCCAACAGAGCTAACACCACAGAACCGACACCACAGAACCAACATCACAGAACCAACATCACAGAACCGACACCACAGAACCGACACCACAGAACCAACACAACAGAACCAACACAACAGAACCGACACCACAGAACCGACACCACAGAACCGACATCACAGAACCGACACCACAGAACCAACACAACAGAACCAACATCACAGAACCAACATCACAGAACCAACTTCACAGAACCAACACCACAGAACCAACACAACAGAACCAACATCACAGAACCAACATCACAGAACCAACATCACAGAACCAACATCACAGAACCAACACCACAGAACCAACACAACAGAACCAACATCACAGAACCAACATCACAGAACCGACACCACAGAACCAACATCACAGAACCGACATCACAGAACCGACACCACAGAACCGACACCACAGAACCGACACAACAGAACCGACATCACAGAACCGACACCACAGAACCGACACCACAGAACCGACACCACAGAACCGACACCACAGAACCGACACCACAGAACCGACACCACAGAACCGACACCACAGAACCGACACCACAGAACCGACATCACAGAACCGACACCACAGAACCGACATCACAGAACCGACACCACAGAACCAACACAACAGAACCAACATCACAGAACCAACATCACAGAACCGACACAACAGAACCAACACAACAGAACCAACATCACAGAACCAACACCACAGAACCAACACAACAGAACCAACACAACAGAACCAACACAACAGAACCAACATCACAGAACCAACACCACAGAACCAACATCACAGAACCAACATCACAGAACCAACATCACAGAACCAACACCACAGAACCAACACAACAGAACCAACATCACAGAACCAACACCACAGAACCGACACCACAGAACCAACATCACAGAACCGACACCACAGAACCAACATCACAGAACCAACATCACAGAACCAACACAACAGAACCGACACCACAGAACCAACACAACAGAACCAACACCACAGAACCAACACCACAGAACTGACACCAC
This sequence comes from Valencia hispanica, assembly GCA_963556495.2. Taxonomy (NCBI): domain Eukaryota; kingdom Metazoa; phylum Chordata; class Actinopteri; order Cyprinodontiformes; family Valenciidae; genus Valencia; species Valencia hispanica. Next base: position 46,665,214 of record OY747718.1, read on the forward strand.
AGAACCGACACAACAGAACCGACACCACAGAACCAACACAACAGAACCAACATCACAGAACCAACACCACAGAACCGACACCACAGAACCGACACCACAGAACCAACACCACAGAACCGACACCACAGAACCAACATCACAGAACCGACACCACAGAACCAACATCACAGAACCAACATCACAGAACCAACACAACAGAACCGACACCACAGAACCAACACAACAGAACCAACACAACAGAACCAACATCACAGAACCAACACAACAGAACCGAAACCACAGAACCAACATCACAGAACCAACATCACAGAACCGACACCACAGAACCAACACAACAGAACCAACATCACAGAACCAACACCACAGAACCAACACAACAGAACCAACATCACAGAACCAACATCACAGAACCGACACCACAGAACCAACACAACAGAACCAACATCACAGAACCGACACCACAGAACCAACATCACAGAACCAACACCACAGAACCAACACCACAGAACCAACACCACAGAACCAACACCACAGAACCAACACAACAGAACCGACATCACAGAACCGACACCACAGAACCGACATCACAGAACCGACACCACAGAACCGACACCACAGAACCGACACCACAGAACCGACACCACAGAACCGACATCACAGAACCGACACCACAGAACCGACACAACAGAACCGACATCACAGAACCGACACCACAGAACCGACACCACAGAACCAACATCACAGAACCAACACCACAGAACCAACACCACAGAACCGACATCACAGAACCGACACCACAGAACCAACACAACAGAACCAACATCACAGAACCAACATCACAGAACCGACACAACAGAACCAACACAACAGAACCAACATCACAGAACCAACACCACAGAACCAACACAACAGAACCAACACAACAGAACCAACACAACAGAACCAACATCACAGAACCAACATCACAGAACCAACACCACAGAACCAACATCACAGAACCAACATCACAGAACCAACATCACAGAACCAACATCACAGAACCAACACCACAGAACCAACACAACAGAACCAACATCACAGAACCAACACCACAGAACCGACACCACAGAACCGACATCACAGAACCGACACCACAGAACCGACACCACAGAACCAACATCACAGAACCAACATCACAGAACCAACACAACAGAACCGACACCACAGAACCAACACAACAGAACCAACACCACAGAACCAACACCACAGAACCAACATCACAGAACCAACATCACAGAACCAACATCACAGAACCAACACCACAGAACCAACACAACAGAACCGACATCACAGAACCGACACCACAGAACCGACACCACAGAACCGACATCACAGAACCGACACCACAGAACCAACATCACAGAACCAACATCACAGAACCAACACAACAGAACCGACACAACAGAACCAACACCACAGAACCAACACCACAGAACTGACACCACAGAACCGACACAACAGAACCGACACCACAGAACCAACACAACAGAACCAACATCACAGAACCAACACCACAGAACCGACACCACAGAACCGACACCACAGAACCAACACCACAGAACCGACACCACAGAACCAACATCACAGAACCGACACCACAGAACCAACATCACAGAACCAACATCACAGAACCAACACAACAGAACCGACACCACAGAACCAACACAACAGAACCAACACAACAGAACCAACATCACAGAACCAACACAACAGAACCGAAACCACAGAACCAACATCACAGAACCAACATCACAGAACCGACACCACAGAACCAACACAACAGAACCAACATCACAGAACCAACACCACAGAACCAACACCACAGAACCAACACAACAGAACCAACATCACAGAACCAACATCACAGAACCGACACCACAGAACCAACACAACAGAACCAACATCACAGAACCGACACCACAGAACCAACATCACAGAACCAACACCACAGAACCAACACCACAGAACCAACACCACAGAACCGACATCACAGAACCGACATCACAGAACCGACACCACAGAACCAACACAACAGAACCAACACAACAGAACCGACACCACAGAACCAACACCACAGAACCAACATCACAGAACCAACACAACAGAACCGACACCACAGAACCAACACAACAGAACCAACACAACAGAACCAACATCACAGAACCAACACAACAGAACCGAAACCACAGAACCAACATCACAGAACCAACATCACAGAACCGACACCACAGAACCAACACAACAGAACCAACATCACAGAACCAACACCACAGAACCAACACCACAGAACCAACACAACAGAACCAACATCACAGAACCAACATCACAGAACCGACACCACAGAACCAACACAACAGAACCAACATCACAGAACCGACACCACAGAACCAACATCACAGAACCAACACCACAGAACCAACACCACAGAACCAACACCACAGAACCGACATCACAGAACCGACATCACAGAACCGACACCACAGAACCAACACAACAGAACCAACACAACAGAACCGACACCACAGAACCAACACCACAGAACCAACACCACAGAACCAACACAACAGAACCGAAACCACAGAACCAACACAACAGAACCAACACAACAGAACCAACACAACAGAACCAACACAACAGAACCAACACAACAGAACCAACATCACAGAACCAACACCACAGAACCGACATCACAGAACCGACACCACAGAACCAACACAACAGAACCAACATCACAGAACCAACATCACAGAACCGACACCACAGAACCAACACAACAGAACCAACACAACAGAACCGACACCACAGAACCAACACCACAGAACCAACATCACAGAACCAACACAACAGAACCGAAACCACAGAACCAACACAACAGAACCAACACAACAGAACCAACACAACAGAACCAACACAACAGAACCAACACAACAGAACCAACATCACAGAACCAACACCACAGAACCGACATCACAGAACCGACACCACAGAACCAACACAACAGAACCAACATCACAGAACCAACATCACAGAACCGACACCACAGAACCAACACAACAGAACCAACACAACAGAACCGACACCACAGAACCAACACCACAGAACCAACATCACAGAACCAACACAACAGAACCGAAACCACAGAACCAACACCAAGCTGCATGACCATGGCATGTTACCACCAGTGCAGAGCTTGTCCCGTACCAGCAGCAGGCCGAAGGAGCGACCCGGAACAGTCTGGTGATGATCTGTGGCATCTTGTTCACCATATTGACTCTGAGCAGGAATTCAATGGATTTGATGATTAACACATTTAAACAGTTTTAAACCTTTAGACTGCAGAGACCAGCTGAACACACAGGAGGTCAGCGAGCATCAGCAGAAAGGATGCGCTGCCAGAGGTTTCACCATTCGTCCTGTGGAGCCACGCAGATATAACCGGCTCGTTCTTCTGCTAAACGTCACAGACAGACTCCTGCTGGGCCCAACGAAGCTAGTTTCCACTCAGCGCTTTAATTATGACCTTCCACACGTCGTGCAGCTCGGCGCTGCCGCTGCACGAGGCGCTTGGATGTTTTTGTTTTCCATCAGACAAGCTGCCTCTGATCCATCCAGGATCTAACCCACCGTGATTGATGCGCTGAACTCCTCCAGGCCGCAGGAGCCGGGAATGAGTCGCCATAGCGGCGCCGATGAACCCTGAGCAGCACGGGATCTGCTCAGAAACTGTTGAGACGGATGTTTCAGCAGCGCACGCCTGTCTCTGAAGGACGGTTTGATGTTTCCAGGAAGAAGAGAAACCCAGAAACGTTTGGACTCTCGGCTGCTTCGAGCATCAACTTACTCCTGTTAGTTGGAGCTCAATGGATGGATGCATCAAAGGTTGCCACGGTGATCTCCTTTTCTGGAAAGAAGGGCGAGGTGGGGGGGGGGGGGCCCGCAGCATCACTCTTTCCATCAGACAGGAATCTGAGCTTCAAACTGTGTCTGTGTGAAAACTCTACCAAACCTCCTGCTGGGTCCACAGGTCCATCTTTACGGGTCTGCAGTGGTTTCTGTGGGAGATCTGATGGGTTAATCAGAACCAACCAGAGGTGAACTCAATTATGAGTTAATAAGAGAGTGGGCGTGTCTCTCTGCACTCTGGGCTCTGATTGGTCAGAAAGCTGTAGGTCGTCTAGCAGTTGGAGACGGAACCAGCTACGATTGGACGAAGAAAACTGGTTAAACCCAGAACCATCATCACTCTGAGCTGAACATTCTGGAGGAGAAATCTGGAAAAATCATCAAAGTTAAACTGGAAAAGGGATCAGAACCATAACTGGGTCGGGTAGAGTCCAGCTGTCTGTGACCCGGTTAGACTCTGAATGATGGGCAGGATGGCTGAGATATGGAGGTCCAAACAAGACTGACTTAATTACTGTCTTCTGTTAAACCCGGTTATCGTCTGCTGTCAGTTTCTGTATCTCTGATCTCTGTGTTTCTCTCTCTCTGCTCTGTCTGCAGCTGGAAGAACCACCACCAACGAAGAGCTGGAGGACATGTTGGAGAGTGGCAAACTGGCCATCTTCACCGATGATGTAAGCACTGCACCTGAGGTCACCTTAACCTGCAGCATTCTGCTTCCTGTTAGCATCACCATGCGCTCAGGATGCAGAATGGCCACAAGGTGCGCTGAAACATCAAGTGAAGACGGCCTTTGTCGCATGAAATTTGTTGAGGGGGGGGGGCATGCACTGCTTTTATTTTGAAGGAGTTCTTATTGGAGGTTTTTCTCCTTCACATTAAAAGCACTCATGTCTGCAGGGACCAGAAATATGGGATATAACTAAAAACACCTGGCTGCAAACCACAACTGACCGACTTTGATTGAAGCCATGTCTGTGGTGATGTCACAGTGCCGTGGCCAATCAGTAGAGTTCAGTGGAGTTCAGGTTTACAGCAGGTGTTGAGTTGGTCTTACCAGGTAAGTCAGTCCAACCATCAACAAACGGGAGTTCAGGTCAAAAACCGTATAAGATAGATGGAGCCTCCGTGACATCATCTGTAGGTTTCTGAAGAGATGAAGTGAAGTCCTGTGGGCGGTTCCCACCACCGCCATCTTGGCCGCGTCCCGCGTCTCGTCACGCTCGGAAAATGCAAAAAAATGGGCAAAGAGGTGGAGCTGAGAGGGTGGAGGTGGATGGTCATCCTCACAGGTTTGCGCGATGCGCATATAAGTTGATCGACAGTCGACAAGGCGGAAACTCTAATGATAAACTAATTCAAGCTTGTATTTATTTTGTATTTGTGTGCTATAGCTACAAATAATCGTTCCCAACCTAGCTATAAGCCAATTCTAACTTTTAAGCTAACAGCCTTCTCATGATATACCTGGCTGGTATATTGTAAGACTATAAATGTTCTAGATGCATGTTTTTTCCAATTGCCGCTGGCTGCTCTGCTTTTTGACTACGACACTGGGGGCCGCCATTGCTGTAGTACCGCCATATAGCCACTAGTCCTCCATTGGAATGCATTGCACTTTAGACACTTAAAACAACTTTAATGCCCGGTGCCTATTTTTTTTTAAACTGTCTACAGCTACATATTGCTCCTGTGATCACGCCGAGTTAAAAAACCAGAGGCACCAGGCTGGTTAACGTAGGATAAATTTTATAAATCTTGCATAATTAATGAGGGCCTGACTTTGATTGACAGGCCGTTTACGTCGCTGCCTGGCCCATCGGCTAGGCTAATAGCTGCGCAGCCGCATGAAGCTAGCAGAGGCTATCTGGCTGTGGAGCTGAGCTCAACCTAACGCTTTCTGTCTGAGGCTTTTCACTTTGAAATATCAGTTAGACTATTGAATAATGTGTGAGTCTAAGTGAAAAATGTTTGTAATTAAAAAATTTACGTTTAATTTTTTTCCCTTGTCTGTTTGACCACGATAACATTTTACTGCTGATATGCAGTGTGCGATTTGTGAAAAAAGCAGAGGGGGGGATATTTTTGTCAACTTTTTATTCCTGAAAATAACGACAGGTTTGTGTATCCAGGCTGCAGGGCATCTTGCTCATACGCGTTTACCCTTCAAAAACTGACAGAAAATGTGAAAAACAAAATTATTGTTGACATAATTAAATTAAGATAAGATCCAATATATTAAGATGATTAAAATTAAAGATAAGAATCCACTTGACTTATCCAGTCATAGCAGGTGAGATTATTATTTCCCCGTGGCATCAGCAGCACCTTGTCCGCCGTCTCAGACCCATAACTCTCTCTGCATATTTTTCTGTGGGAAAAAAAAAATTGGAACCCAGCCGGGGTCAGGTGCAGAAATACTTTTCAGGTGTAAGAATCCCTCCATACCCTCAGTTTATTAAACCGTGGGCACAGATTTGGGGTCCTGCAGGAAAGTATAGATATTTGAGTCATTGTAGCCGGAACCATGTCCCCGGTAATATTGATCCTGATGTTCTTTTTGTTGTTTGTTTTATAAACAGTGCATCCACCAGCGCAATTTCCACATATTCAGTATCCTCTTTAATGAAGGTTAGGTAATTATGCTGCGCTACCAGCTCCATGCTTCCCAGAGGCAAGACGGACACACACTGTGCGCTTTTTGAACCATTTCCACACATTTTGTGATCGGTTTGTCTTCAAAGCCGTATAAAAACAAATATTGCATTTGTTGTGCATGGAGTTGAAACAAACCTGGTCACTAGTGAGATCTCAGTCGTATTATTTACAAGTTAAAGGAATAATACCCTTTTTTCAGTTTAAAGCTCTGAAAAGGTCCAGCACGATGCCCAAATCAGCGCACACATAAAACGTGCGTATGGATTTTATTAAACTGAGGCTACATATGAACCTCAAAAGTATTCCTGCACCTGACCCCTGCCGGGCTCCGTGCAGAGATGAAGGGAAGATTGTTGAGTGTTTTTATCATTCTTCCTCTAGTCTGTGCAGGATTCTGGGTTGATTGCGTAGAATCCCATCTTGAACTCTGCTGTGGAGACGGAACGTGTAAACTGCAGCCATTAATTTATGAAGGTGTTCGCCTATGTTGTTTAATATAAATCTTTAATTAACCTTACCTTAACCTATTATCAATTCAAAGATGCAAACTCTCTGAGGATCAGTATTATTTGTTCTGATTCTGAAGCATATGCTTGCGGGAGAAACAGAAAGGTGTTCACAATCTTTAACAACTTTTTATTTTCAAGAATAAAAAAAATAAAAAATCATCAAAAAAGCTGAAAAACGTGCTCCTGACTTGACCCCAAGCCCTCCGCCCTCGGCTGTATCAGGATATTGTCGACCGTGGCCTTATTTGTATTAATTTCTGGGGAGTAGAATTTAAATCATTATTAAATTACAATTATTACTGTATTAATCCATTCATAGCAGCACACAGGGGGCACTTTCATCCACACGCATTCAACACACATACAGTGCACAGAAAGCACTTTTCATACAGGGAATTTAATACTTGACACATTATTATACACTATATATATACAGTCAATGTTACACAGATGTAAACATATTGCAGATCAGACTAGGCTAATAAACATCCTCCACTCGGCTTTACATACATTTTGACAGCAATCTGTCTCAAGACTCTTTTTATTCAATTATCTTCGATATCACGGTGTGATAATTCAGTTTAAATTGCTGTATTTCGTTCGACTGTAATTATAGTAACACTACATCTTTATAATTATTTTAAGTTATGAGTTCTTACCTTATGAGATTGGGGGGAAAGAGAGCCATTGGAGGCGCACAGATGGCTGCAGTAGAATGAAGCGGGAGCCACATACAGTCAATGAGCGGATTAGCCTTTAGCTTAGCTAGCCAGGTTTAGCATCAGAGCTAAAGGCGCGGGAGCAGAATGGGCGGGATTACGCCCCGCGAGGGCCGAGTCTACAGCGAAGATCCCGCCCTTATGCCCTTTTTAGGAACATGCTGCCTCAGAACCGGGGAGGAGGAGTCTGTAAATCCGCCATGATTTCCCCCATAAACGTGGTCATTGTGGTAAACGGGGAGGAGTGCTGAAACGCTGTCCATTATTTATACAGTCAATGGTTTTTTCCTTCTTTGTAACCAACAGAATTAAACTGCTGACAAATATTCAGATACAGGTTGATTTTCTTTTTCTTCTTTCTTCCTCTTACAATTTCTGCCTCGGATTTGAGATTTTATTCTGTTTTCTAAAATTACTAAAGTTGGTAGTTGAAGACAGATTATCATTAAATTTATATATTTACCTTTTTTGCTGGATTTTAGAAAACTTCCTAGCCTTTCTGTACATGTTTTTTTTTTTTCATTTCAGTTTGTACATCCCCTTCATTTAGACTTTAGGTTGTTTTTTTTATTCAGTGCTCTGTAACAAAGCAGAGATACAAGAACTTGTTTCTTTAAACTTGTCGTGCAGATCAAAATGGACTCTCAGATGACCAAACAGGCGCTGAACGAGATCGAGACCCGACACACCGAGATCATCAAGCTGGAAAACAGCATCCGCGAGCTCCACGACATGTTTGTCGACATGGCCATGTTGGTCGAGAGCCAGGTAGATTACATGGTGTAAGAACATTTTCAGAACCTATTAAGGAGTTGTTTCCGATGGTCATATTAAATTCTGATATTTATTGTAGGGAGAAATGATTGACAGAATTGAGTACAACGTAGAACACTCCGTCGACTATGTGGAGCGAGCCGTCTCCGACACCAAGAAGGCCGTAAAATACCAGAGCCAGGCTCGCAAGGTAATCGATTCCTCTCTTGCTTTTCTCCTGGTGAAACTCTGCTCTGAATCAAACTGTTGCTCCAGGAGTCTCCTCTACTGGAGGCTTATTATTTTATGGACAACCGTAAAAGAAAATCCTGGAAAGGCTTAGACTGCTCTGATTGGCCAGCCCATATCGTCTAATTGGGATCTAAAAAATGTCCATGCATGTCCACCCATTTTTTGACACTTGTAAACGACTGGACTTCGTCTGAGATCCCCAGAACCTCCTTCCTATCGCTGCCGTCTTAAGATCCCTTTGAGGAACTCAAGGCTCAGGTACACCTTCCTGCACCAAATGTCTTCAAAGAACTTAGACGTCAAGAATTTCATATTGAGGTCTATAGGACATCTGAGGCACATGTCTTTTCACCACAGTTCTCATTTTAAACAGTAGGTGTCACTGCAGGTAAAATCTGCCTGTAATTGGTTGCATCAGGAGAATCTATAGCGGAAATCTGTTCCTTTTAGACAACTCTAACTACACAGATTGACCCTAAAAATGCTACTTTTAGGAGCTTTGGAAGACATCCCCCCATCTATAGCTAACTATGCATTTGCTTGAAAACACAAATGTGCTTTCAGACGGTATCCTGCAGCTCTCCCAGTTTGGCGAGTACCACTAGCTCTGCTTGTGTGAAAACTTAAATGTGAATGTGGACAACAATCAAAAGAACAACACTCACCGTCCTGACAGGGTGTGCATCAGCATGTCGCGTTGGTGAGAACAGAGACTTGAGACATTAACTACTAAGTCCTGGGTCCACCCCAAGACTTCCTCTCAGACGGACATGTCTGAAACACTTGCTGAAGTTATTTTCAGCCAGGTTCCCTAAACCACCTCTACTTGCTCTTCACAGCAACAATCTTTGACCCGTTTGAATCACCACCTAACACTGTTGGAGGGGTTTGACACTCAATGATCCCAGAAGCTATGTTTTCTGGAGCAAGTATTCTCTGTATTTCTGATATGTTCTCTCATGGGTGTTGGTTCTGGATAAGGTGCCAGAAAGCAGAAAGTGTGATTCATTACTGCCTTATGAGGACTTTAAGATCAAAGGACAACGTTCGTATAGACAAGGACTCCAGATCCTCAGGCCTTGTTGAGAAGCTGATTGATGAGTTTCTGGTGGTCCTGCTGGGTACATCCACCACCATCCCTTGCAGGACACACCATACTTGGAACTGGTGTAGCATGGATTGGGCAACATTCAGAGGCGGAGACCTTTGTGGCATAAACCCTGATCAAAGAAGGTCAATCGATAGATGTGTAAAAGTAACCTGTGATGAATTATCAGCATTTAGAACCATTTTATAGGAAATAAACTCTTGAGTTACCTTGAAGACTACTAACCAAATGACAGTTCTTAAGGTTTTGAACAGCAAAGGACAGTGAGAATAAACTGGGTCTGAATGTGTTGCATCAGTAATCCATCATTCCCTTGTCATTCATCTGTCTTTTCTGCTGTCACCCTGCAGAAGAAGATTATGATCATCATCTGCTGCGTCATCCTTGGCGTGGTCCTGGCGTCGACAATCGGCGGCACGCTGGGCTTCTAAGACGTTCCTCCACCTGCTGCCATGATGACTGATGCCGACCGACCGACCGACAGCCAGCAGAGAAAAGAAACAGCAACGACAACACAAAAACTTGAAACACAAATGCAAGACAGAAAACCAATCAGCTAGGAAGAGATAATCCAATCACAAATAAGAGGAAACACCACGGGTTTGGGCGGGGTACAAAAAGCAAAGAAGAAAACACAGTAACACCACATTATAGGTGACTTATCCACACAACGTACACAAGAGAGGGAAAAATAAAACTATGTAAATGTATTGAACATATGAAGCAACACGTGGGTTAGCTACCTGTTAAAATGATAACCTCTAATATGACGTTTACTTCGTTTGTTTGGCTGTTTTCTTATGTTTTTCTTATGTAACTTGGTTAGCTTTTTTTTCCCGGGAGTCTCCGAGGAAAGTGACGGCTGCTGGGTGGGAGTCCTGTGGGAATAATCTGTCATTCGGGTTCCTCGTGTTCATTTCAGGAAACAAACACCTAATATATTGATGTAGAAGATCCATTGCAGATGTTCCAGAAGGGAAGGTTCTAGAACTTGGGAAGGGCCGTTGGATGTGAATTTCTGAAGGGGGTCCTAGAATGACCTGCCTCGCCGTCAGTTCAGCTGCCTCTTGAGTCCACCTCCCATTGGCTGCTTTGCCCCGTCATTCACCTCGGTCAGCCTGTTACCGTAGACCGTTTAGACCGTGATAGGCACCCCGAGATGGTTTCACAGCCAGCTGACTGGTTGGGAAAACGCCGCGTTGATAAGGGGGAGGTCAGACTCCCCAGATTGTTGCATTGATTCAACCAAAGAGCTGGGGAGGGAGGGCCTCTGGTCGTACTGGTTGTTCTGATTGGCCAGTGTAGGCGACAAGGTGATAACTGATGGACAGGTGAACAGTGGGAGGATGTGGGGTAGGAGGCTTTAAAAGGGGGTGGGTGGAGATAGACAGTTAATCTATGCAGTTTAGATAAAAGAAAGACGACTTGTCCCGCCTACCAACACTGAGATAGACAATGAGAATCTTTTCAAAGCTTGATCACAGCAGGGGTGACATCCTCAAGCTATTGTTCTGGAAGGGTCTACAAAAAATAAAAGGAAACGCATCAAAACCAACAAACAAGCGAAACAAGTTGCCCGAGAGAGGCGATGGTCCTGTAGCTGTTTCGTGTTTTGATGGCGAGCGTTTGTTGCTTTTGTCGTGCTGCTGTTCCGGTGTGTGCGTGTGTGACGTATCCTGTGCTGTATCCGCTTAACATTGTGTTAACGTTGAGTTTGTGCGATCCGATGTGTCTCCGGTGTGTTTGTGTTGGAAAGCTGTGATGTTTTCGGTTGCCACACGTTAAGGCGTTCCTGTAGATTATGTGAAAGGTACAAACGGGATGCACCATTAGACTCTTTTTAGGAAGTCCTGGAATAAGAGTACGGTAGCATCTAACCAAAACCACGTCTGACGTCCAATTCACATTCTCTATTGGTGTATTTTTCCCTGGAGGGTGGATCAACGTGACACACATTCATTCACAACATGAACATGTCATAAATATTTAACTTCTGATGTAGACAGGCCCCATGAATGTTGTGTTACTGCCAGTGTTAGGATTAGTCTGAGCTGCTTTGCATGTTGTAGAATTAGCTTGTGTTTGTGTAGGTTATGTAGAAGCTTATTGGAGATTTATTGTCTGTTTTCTAGTTACTTTTTTCTAAAAGCTGTAAAAAAAATTCTGGTATCCAGCCTAGAGTCATGGAAAAGATGCCAAAAGATTTAAAAAGGGACTAATGGCTAGTAGCAAAATAGTAAGAGAAATATTTTTTTAGGTTTGTGAAAGCTAATTCTAGCTAATCATAGGCTAATCCTTGATATTCTGAAAACTAATTCGAGCTGCACACAAGTTATCCAATCTGGAAGCTAATTCTAGCTAATCATAGGCTAATCCCAATTTAAAGGGAAGCTACCTGTAAAAATGTTGTTTTACAACATAAACAGTAGCCTATGTATGTTTTGTACTATAAAGTAAGTTATTTGATTGTGTTATTTACAGCACTTGACTTTTAACCTGCAATTGTGAACCAAATTATGCTAATTTGGAAGCTAATCCTAGTTAAACTGGAGGCTAACTCTAGCTAATTTCCATCTTAGCCTATAGTTAAATACTTTTTACTAATCTTTTAAAAATTTGAATTACTTGAAGTTAAAATGTGACCTTAGCTGATTTTAAGACTATGTTAGCATAAGCAGCATACCCATTACCCAAAGAATGCTAATTGGTTTACTATATGAAAACTTTAGCTAATTCCAGCTAACTATTAGTGTTCGGGACAAATTCCAACGTGTTACAATACTAAGAGTATAAATGCTGTACACATATCTCTTTCCTTTGTTTGAAATCTGGGGTTTATTGAAAAGGTAACACAGTGTGTGCGTGTGGCGCCCCACACTGGACGAAAAGCCGAAAATGACCGAAACAAACGGTTCATTTTACAGAACAGCGGAGCCTCGTGGCAGCTCATGAAAATCTTTACCTGCATCGTTTGTAAAAGTGTCAAATTTGACAGATTTACCCAGAAAATACCAACTCTGGATCATTTAAAGAAAAGAGTCAACTCTTAATAGAAACACCAGTTAGCCTGAAGGAAAGCTTTACTCTGACTTTACTTTGGGATTTTTATTAAGGAAACATCTACTGAGTTTCAATAGCAGGAATAAGTTCAGACGTGACTTTTTATAATACATTTAAAATGTTGAATGTCTCTTAGGAGAACAGTTTGGTGAGGTGTTCATGATTTGCCATGATGCTGGGTGGGGATGAGTTTGAGGGTTTCAGGAGGACTGCGCTCAGGCTCTGTGATACGGAGGTTAATATACTTCTGTTGAGGCCTACGCTGGATGAAAAACAACCTTAAGATCCCTCTGCACTCTCTGCCAGAGCAATAAGTATAGTTTTAGTTGACAGAGTTGAGGAAGTAGTCATTGTTTAGTGTATAACGTGTTTTCTCTTGAGATGTAGAAGTTAGCCTGGTTAGCTTTAGATGTCTGTGATGCGCTTGACGTTCTAGCTTCAGATTTGGAGAAGAGTGGGGTTTATTTATTTTATTCTTTGGCTTCATTAAACTAAAAGTGTCAACCCCACAACTCCTCCCAGCAGCAAAGCCCGAGAAATCTCTTCAAACGAACCGTCTGTAGATTCCCGATGATTGGACCCTTTTCTCAGCTGTTGTCGTTGGTTTCTGTTTTTAGTGGTTTCCAACAGTTAAAGAAGAGTAAATCGAAGTGGATTTAATGACTTGTTGAGTCGAAAATGTCATTGCAACCTCATGCATCAGATTTTTTTAAATGTTAGTGAGCTGCAGTTTTCTTTATTCAGCGCCATGGTCTTCTGGTAGGTCGATGGTTGTCCTGGTGGTGATTGAGGTGGATGAACGTGAGCGGTTTAAGGATGCCGTCAAAGCACCAGCCGGTTTGTTGACAATGACGTTGTGTTTTGTGTGTCTATTTTCTTTAAAGTTCCCGTTTCATCCGTCAGGCGCCTAAAAACACATCGAACCATGAAGGCACTAACAGAATATCTCAGTGAGGGTCGGTTCGTCCGAGTGTTCGGCCCTCCCCGGTCCTCTTGTCTTGTGTTGTAGTCGTTTGGTTGTGTAAGAAGATGGCGACGAGCGTTGGGAGTCTGACCTTCCCCATCCATCCTGCTGTGTGTAATAATTATGATAATAATAAAAAAAAGGCATGCAAAAGCGTTGTGGAGTTTGCATGAAGGTGTTTTTGTACCCCACCCCAACCCTCCTTATTGTGCACTTTACCACTCATCGGACCTGTTTGATTAGCACATTAGCTACAAGATATTACCTGTTACTAATTAATCTGCGTTTCAGTATTTCTGTTAGACGCATTTTGTTGCAACATAACTTGAGTGTTTCGTTTAAATGTGAAAGGCTAAACTCCCGTCAGCTTCGGCTATTCAGGTTTGTCTGAACTTCTCGCTGGATTTCACCCCGCCTTTATCTGCTGGGCTTTTTTACTCCACCCTTTGTTTGCTGGGAAATAGCCTGTAGGAAAACGTCCAGTTGCACCTCCACCCATCTTTGTGCGTATGCAGCATGTTTCCCTTCGTCTTCGGTGAAGACGGCGTGCTTGTGAGCGTGTGTTGGCAGCACGGGTTTGTTGTTTCGACGTGCAACGCGTCAGACTGCAGTCTGCCGGGTTGCAGCTTTCACAAGTTGTTAAAATAAAAAAGATTGCGACTAAGAGGATCAGAGCCCTAAATGTACGCAACGTTCACTGTTTCTTTAATTCAAACCAAAGCCTTTTCTCTCCCACTCGTGTTCTTAAAATGTCCGCCGCTAAAATCCAAGAGCACAAAGCAAGTGAAGTTTACACAGAGACGTTCCTCATAGATACAAAAATTAAAAAATGCAAAGATAAAAATTAACAGCCTGCCCTGATCCCCCCCATGCACAACCAGGCCTCGCTGCATGTTGTTCTTTCCATTAATAAGTTGATCCAACAAATCTGAACAATGTCTGCCTCCGATTTCCTTTTCTCCTATAGTTGCTAGTTTGTGGTCTGATTAGTGGACAAATATGGCACATATTCATAACCGGAGACAAAGGTGGTGCTTTCTTTATTCTATTTAATCTTGTTCTTGTTGTTTTGTGTTATTTTGGTTTTTTTCTGTACAGCTTGTTTATCAGTCGTCTTCACACTTACGGATCAATGCGCAGCTGGAGACTGGAGATTCTTCCAGGACGGGAACTTTTTCCCCACCAGCCAAAAGCAAAATTATTTAAATTCATACTGATTATTGTTATTTATGTTATATATTTGTGTGTACAGTCTTAGGAAGAGACACAGAAATTAAATTCAAAGTGCAACGTTATTCCAGAATATTGAACAAAAGAGGCCAGTTTTCTGTTGCTTTAAGGCTGAAAACACGAGCTGCAGTTTTAGGAACTATGTTTTCGACCAATCCAAGGTCCCTTCCCGTTAAGCCATGTATCAAAATATGCTGTCACGATGCAACTTCTAACCCTCCTTACCATTAACACGGGAGAACACTTAGAAGTTGGGAAATGATAAAACGCTGTGGTGAACCAGAACAGGAATGGACCTCGGACTGTTGCGTTCAAGGACTCTGCAGTCAGATGTTCCTGGAAAATGTTCTCGTCTCTACCTGATGCGAGAGTACCGCCATGAATAAACATGGATTTATGAAAAACTTGAGCTGCGTTCATACATGCGCTTTAGTCTGAAAATGTTGCAGGTGTTCAGGTGGAGCTGCGTGTGTGAATCCAGATGTTTGCATAAGTCAGATTCGATATTCCAGCTTCCAACAGCGTTGTCCGGGGTGTGACGAAGGACTGCAGCCTCGTCAACTAATATATAAGCGACAATATATAAATATATTCATGTAAATCTTACACCAACTTACTGCGTTTGTATGACTGTATGTACGTACGTGGCCATGTGCCATTACTGCTTCTGTGGGCGTTGTACAGCTTCCGTCCGAGCAGGACACGATGAGCCGGAACCAAATCACCCGGAGAGGGTTTGGGCGTGGCGCCGAGGCTCCAAAGATCGACTCTCTGTCAGCGAAATTATCCCGGGTGTTTCTTCACACACGCCATCAATCGTTGCCGTCCCGTCAGTTAGTGTAAAAACACAACTTTTTATTGCCCTCCTCCTGAGTCGGACCGAATCCCTCTCTCGGATGATTTTTGTCTTGGTGAGACGATTTTTTCCAAAACCAAACCTGCCGAGTGTCCTGCTCCGATAACGCGAAGAAGTTTATTTTTCATTGCAGTAACGGCTGCGACTTGCTCTGAACTCATTTGGTTTTTTTTATTTATTTTTTTTTATGCTTGATCCAAACGTCTCTTTGCTCTCTTCATCAAACGAGACAGTATTTGTTTGATATCAGTGTTTCTTTTTCCTGAGTGGGAGGAGTTAGGGGAGGGGTCACATAGATAGACCACACCCACACGGTCCCTGCCATATTAAGAAATACACTTAACTGACATTATTATTATTATTATTATTGTTGTTGTTGTTATAATTCTAACCATAAAAGGCAAATAAAATGCAAAAAGAAAACATTTGCAAAAACCCAGAAGGAGAGCGACCGGCTTCACAATAAGTGATCAAACAGAAAAACTTTTAAAAAGGGAGGTTACCACGATTCCATGATCGCAATGATTTAAAGAAAAGGAGTTATGTTATCATAAATAATAGTAGTAATATTGAATATTGAATGCTCACAATTTTGTCAAACTGAAACTGGAATCTTTGTGTTCTGTAATTATTGTAAATAACTTCAAAGAGAGAAAAAATGACTTGCATGTCTATGTATAAATCTACTGAGATATTTATTCCCGTCAAAGTTGACAAGCACTTCGACGTCTGTTCTTTTTCGCTGCTTTAATTTCCCGGACGTCGCGTGTCCTAAGCCCCGCCCCCGTCCCCCTCCGGTGTCCGCCCTTGTGGATGGGAGACGGCAGCAGAGAGACGGAGCCGCGTAGCTTCCATCCATCCATCCATCGTCGCCGTCGTCGTTCTCCGCCACGCTCGGTTCGGACGCTGTGTTGACTCCGCCCTGCAGAGTCGCTCCGGCCTCCTTATTCCTGAGGGAAAGGACCCGGAGTCTCGTGGTGTGAACACAGCCACACCGCCGTCCATAACCCCAAATCCAGAGGCTCCGCCCACTGGCTCCTCTGATGAAAGTGCTTCCCTCCATATTAGGAAACTTAACCCCCGCCTCCAGGGCCTTAGAAGCCACGCCCCTGGTCACCGTGGAAGTTCTCTACGGGGTCGCCATCTCTCTGTTTGACGTCGTCTCTCAGCCACATTTCGCCAAACGACTGACCTCGGTAAAACTTTGCCTCCAGCATGTAGCCTGCACCCGGTCCTCCAGTACCAACTCCCAGTCCGACCAGTTCATAGCCATATCCAAACGCAAGTGCCCAGATAGTCTATAAACTAAAAGGTCAGTTGGACTGGTGATAACGGGTGGTGGTGATACCCATCAACTTTAGAGAAAAGCACACGATGAAACGGATCCATGGGTTGGACTTTATAGCTGATCCTCATGTTCCTCACTAACCAAACCGTCTCTGCTATCAGTAGATTGAAAGACGCCACCACAGTCTTCCTGCTTCCCAGCTTTTCCCATCGTTTTATTCCCCGGACGAGTTCCTGGAGGAGATCACGCGGCTGGGGGTTCCTCGAAGACGTCAAACGTTGAGCAGAAACAGGAGGATCTGCCGGGTAGCTAGCTTCCCAGAGAGAACCGGCCGTAGTCGTTTTAGTTCCACGTGGTCGGGAGGTTCGACGGCTTCAAGGATTGGCGGTCCCGCCCGAGTCGCCACCTAATTCCCTAATTGCCCGGTCTCCAGCCTCACACAGGCCTTTCATAACAAAGCGTGCAATATTCAGAGAAACAAGGGCTGTCCTAATCATGCAGAGGCGACCGGGCGGGCCGACCAGCTCGCGCTCTCCTGCAGGAACTCCCTTCACCTTCCAGACGCCATCAGAGAAAAACACGGCCCTGTTATTCTAGGCGGCCGGACGCTAAAGCGATGGAAGAGACGCCAGATTAAAAAATTACAAATCTGCATCGTAAAAAAAAAAAAAAAAAAAGCCGTCGACGCAGAAAGAGGACAGAGACGTCGCTTTTTGCACGCAACTTTGACCGGAAATGCAACTTGTGTCCCGTTTTTTTTGTGTGTGTGTATGTGTGCGTAGCGTAATGTAAAGCGATCTGTCCCTCCCACCCCTCCCCCTTCCTCCCCCCTGACTCCGCCCCCGCCCCCCCTCCTCTCTCTCGTACTGCTGTTGGCTGTTCTGTTTAGTTCATGTGACGTGCCAGTATCCCCCCCCCCACCTTCTTTACTTCCCGCCCCGCCCATCCTGACCCCCCCACCCTTTGCTCCTCCCCCCTCCAGCCTCGACCTTCCTCTCTTCATGGATCTTTAAGATGACAACTCTATGCAGATGCTGTCTTTTATAAGTGTGTCAAAAATTTTAATTTAAAATAAAAACTAAAAAAAAAAATAACCAAACCCTGACAGACATATTGAAATGAAACAAAAAAATTAATAAAGAAAAGGATTGTTCAGTGTACTCTGGTGTCACGGGATCATTATTGCTTTGTCTCTGTTTGCTTCAACCTCTGCGACTTTCCAGCTCGAACATCGTTGAGTTGCAGAACGAAACTCAGCATTTTCCCTCGAGGTGAGCGCCGGGTGTGGGCGTGTGACAGAACCCACATCAGGTCAATGGGTCTCCCCTCATTTTAAACCCGACTCCAGCTCCAGACTTCTACACCAGCAGGTTAAACGGTTTTATTCTTCGATCGAGCTGCAGCCGCTGGTTTTCCCCTCGGAGCGTCATCCAGGTGGGCAGCTGAACTACGAACCGAATCAACCGACTTTATAGCAGAACCTCTGATTCATTTGTTGTCTGGCAATGAAAACATTTTTTTATCTATTCAATTCAAAATTATTTTATTAATCCCAAAGTTAAAATAAATGTCATTGTAACTTATTATCCAAGTTTCTTTATAGATTTGCTGTAGATGCTGATGACCATGGATATGGATGATCTACTGTAGCAGTCTGCAGTCCTAAAGAAGCCTCTGACTGAAGACGCTCTGTAGTTGTATGACAATCTGATGTAGAGGAAGCTCAGGGTTGTCCATGATGTTCATTTTATGAAGAATCCTTTATTGCACACTAATCTCCAGAGGGTCATTAGCATCCAACCTGTTTGCCAACGATCTCACTTTGCCCATTATGATTGGAGATGATTTGAATTTCCTCCTTTTCTCTCCCCTCTTTGCTCCTGCTTCACTCGTTTTCAACTCATCAGGGTTTTGTGGCTGCAGGTGAGGCATTATTTGAGCTTTTGTTATGTTGATCAGCTGCTCCCGGTTGTAAAACACCTTGTTGCCATGGTTACGCATCATAAAGGCAGGATTTAACCTCCAGTTTAACCTCCACAGCTCCACTGACCCTCCCTTTGATTTGGTCCGGCCTCGATCACGTTTCAACTCTGTGGAATAAAATCTGCTGAAATGACTGGATCACATTATTTACACCTAAAGGGTCATTTGTTTAAAAAAAAAGAAACATATCTTTAATTTCTCAGGTAAATCAATCAGGTTTTTCCATCGTCTACACCTGCATATGGGGAGAACATCCAAGAAGTTCAGACCCAGGACCGTCTTGTGCAAGGCAACAGCGCCACCCACTGCACCACAGGGGTTTAACATCCAAGTAGAGACCATCAGACCGGATCATCCTGAGCTTCTGTTCATCTGTTCTACAGCTGTTTTCTCTAGTTTCTCTTAACTTCTACAATAAAGTCTGAGAAATGAGGGAAACTTTTGGTTATTCCCGGGGTAAAAAGTTTAATCGATGTTCTCTGCGTCAGAAGAAAAAACACTGTTATGTTCAAAAAGATCTTCCGAGCACAAGTTAATTAAATCGTGATCCAGTCAGGAGTTTATGCAGCAACAATATTAGATTCTTTTTTTAAGTAACGCCAAATTTTTTTCATTATTCTATTTACTCTTGATAAATCTCAGGTAAACATGTAATATTTTAATGAGATGATCCTAAAGATAGAAACGGTTTTCCATGTTTCTCTAATTAAAAGAAAAGTAACATTCTACATTTAGGGTCGATTGTTTTCTATTTCAGAAAAAGATTTGTAGTTTATTGTCAGGAGATGGAGTCATTCTCGCTTGTTCTAACAGGAACATCTAAATAAAAAAATAGAACAAAAGTTATTTTCTGTCCCTCATTTTAGAAAGTAGAAAGAACTATAAACACACAGAGTGAAATATTTCCAGATTCTGGTTTAAAGAGAATAAAAACCCAGAATCCAGCGTCTCATGAAATCAGAATATTGTTTAGAACCTCCTGGTGTCCCGCCCTGATCAGGTGATCAACTCCAAACACCTGCAGAGGTTCCTGAGCCTCTAGACGGTCTGGGTCAGGAGGACAGAACCAGGGACAGAGGTCCAGGAGACGGACATGGAGACACAGAAGCTCATTCCTGTTCACAGAGAGCTGTATCCAGGCAGATTTGTAGAAAGTTGAGTGGAAGGAAGAAGAAAAAAATTGTGGTAGGAGAAGATGCAGAGGTACCCGGAGCCTTGAGCGGATTGTCCAGCAGAACCCGTCCCAGAATCTGGAGGAGCTTCAGCAGGAGTGGACCGAGCCTGGAGTCAGAACATCTAGATTTGCTATGCTGAGACGGGTCCAGAAGACGGGCTGAGGAGAACCAGAACCAGACGGTAGCTCAGTGGTCCTCTTCTCAGATGACAGTTGTCTTTTCATTTGGACCTCAAGGTCCCAGAGTCTGGAGGAGAGGACCAGAACCTACGTTGCTGCTGGAGGTCCAGAGATGATCATGGTACCGTGTCATCTACTGGTTCTGGTCCACTGGGTTTTCTGAAATCAATGCAGCCGTCTATCGGGACATTTTAGAGCTCTTCATGCTTCCTTCTGCTGGCACATTTATAGAGACGCTGGTTTCATTTCCCAGCAGGACTTGGTACCGACCCACAGCACCAGAGGTACCAGAAGCTGGTCCAATGACCGTGGTGGTTCTGGGCTCCATCGGCCAGCAAACGGGCCGGACCAGAACCACACAGAGAATCTGTGGAGGAAGCCGCTATCAGCCGAACCACAGGCTGGATCTCCTCCAGGCCGCGCCGCACTGATGCAGGAATTCAGGTAAAAGGAGCCCAGACCAGAACGGAGAGCAGAGAAATGATCCTAGTTTACAGAATCCTGATTTTTCTGTTTATCGTCTACATTTTTATTAATCTGATGTTCCGAGAGTCTGAATTCTGGGTTTTCATTCTCTGTAACCAGAACCAACAATAACCAGAAGAAAAGGCTGAAATATTTCACTCTATGTGTGATAGATCTATAGAATACATGAGGGATGGAAAATATCAAAGTTTTCTATGATTTTCAGATTTTTCGGAGCTGAACCCGTCGCTACGTTTCCTGAACTTTCCTTCAACTCTTTAGATTTCATCAACATAGAAAGTACTCCTAGTTCTGTTTCTGCTCGTTCTTCTCAAACCCCCAGACGGTCGTGGCAGATGGCTGCTCCTACTGAGCCTGGTTCTGGTTCTGGTTCTGCTGGATGTTTCTTCCTGATAAAGGGGAGATTTTCCTCTCCACTGTCGCTACATGCTTGCACAGTATGAGGGATTGCTGCAAAGTCAACGATACAATGTAGGCAACTGTGTTTCCTTTAGAAAACCTTCAACCAAAGTGAGCAATAAACTGAACCTGACAGTATTGTTCAGGATCTAACTGGAACTTTGTTGAATTGAAGTTTTTAAGCCTTGATAAGACCGTTGTTATGTACTGGGAATAGATTAATAAGTCCATCTAAAAACCAATCTGACTTCTGAATGGGATCTCACCTTTCCTTCAGATCCTGGAGGAGCTGGTTGGGATTCGCCTCTCCGTTCCCTCCAGCTGCTGGTCTGTGCGATGGGAACGCCTGGAGGACATGAAGCCACCCTCTCCTTGCTCTGCTGGGAGCAGGAATGGGAACGTTCCATCCCAAAGACTGAGAAAACCGTGGACCGTGCGGAGAGCCAAACATGCCACAATCCAACAAATAAATTAACACAATTCTTTATATTATTCATTAAATATTAGAGCTGGGTATCGGTACAAATTTCATGATCCAATCTGTTCCAGTTCGATATCAATATTGGGTCAGTGCCAATAAAAAACGTTTTGAGCCGTAACCTTAATTATATGGCTGTAATTCAATGACGCACCACTGGGTGGCGTTACAGTTCACCACTGTATAAACCTCTTCAGATCTTAAAATGGCCGTCTAAATTTTTCCCTCTTTTTCTGGCTGTAAAAAGGGCGAATAATGCTAAACGATTAAATTGATTTCTGGACGTACGAATCATTTTTTTGTTGTTATATACATATATATATAAAAATATATAAATGAATTGAATCACAACTATGGTAACTTAAAGGTGTGAATAGTAATGGGCGATATAAAGGGTTTAAGGTAGAAATTATATTAATTTAGCCAAAAGGTAGAGATTTTGACTATACCGGCCTACAGCGATTGCGCACTTTGATGATGTCATCAAGCTTTGCCCACGTAGTTTGTAATTAGCTGTAAATGGCATTCTAAACTTTTTTTAAGTTGTTCTGCAGCCATGTATCTGAAAAGTGAGATTGTTCATAAACTAATTTTGTCACATATAAAGAAATGAATATTTTGCAACAGATATGGTTACTGCACACGCTTCAGATTATAATCACAATATAGATTTGATGCCGTATCACTCAGGTGTGAATAATTTATTAAATATGATATCTTAAGAGTCATGTGGAATTTCTCTTAGTTTTTATATAATTTTCATTACTCTCATTAAATAGGCCTGGCATCTGATTGGTTATGCTGTGTAGCTGTTAGCCACGCCCCCAGACTGTCTCAGATAAATCCATAGCGTGCTAAAGTGAAGGACAAGGAAATAATTTGTAAATAAAATAGCTTAATGAAACAATGACTGAATTATTTCCTGTTTTAGCTACTCGACAGTAATCACATTAAAAGCAGTTATTTATTAATGGAGTTGTGACACCTCAGGGCTTCCGTACAACGGAGGATCGTTCCTCCAGGAATCAGACTCAGAAACTTTTTTTTTTCTTTCATCTATTTAATTTCAGTACTCAGCAGTAAGGGTTATAGTATATGGACAAGTTCTCTGTTAAGAAATGAATTATCAAAACATAGTTTATAAAAGTGTATAGTAAGCATTACATCATATATACGCATGGAAACAGAAAGTTGGAGCTTCAAACGGAGGATTACAGCCGCTCTGAACTTTCTTCTTCTTCTTCTTCTCTAATCTACGGAGATGCAGGCAGGACGTGTCGGGAGGACAGACGGCGGACGGGGAATATTTCTGTGTTCTAGATCACATGGACTCCTACAGCACTTTTACGGTCACTGCACGGCTTTCACTTTATTAAAATGTTTTCCTTTTTTTTTTTTTTTTTTTTTTTTGACTAGCACCGGTGCTCCTCAACACGCTGACAGACACACAGGCTTCCAACAGTTAAATAAGGAAACGGGAAAGAAACACCAATAAATACAGGAAGCGGGACAGAGCCGGGGCGTCGCGCAGACTCGGTCGGGAAGTCCCGTTCGGAAGCAGGAGGGTCGGGTCGGGGCGACGCCCCAGTGGGGGGGGGTGAAGGCAGGATCCGGATGAGTCCGTCAGCTCCGAGCGGAGGGGTGCTTCACATCGACACGGCTCTAAGGGCACACATCCTAAACACTAGCGCGGTCCGATACACGGATTAATCATCAATAATCAATAATCAGCTTCATATAAATAAACAGGTTTCTAAAGGGTCTGCTTCCTTCCTACAAAACCGCAGAGATGCGACGACGACAGCCGGTCCGGGAGACCGGATCAGGACCGTGAGACCGGATCAGGACCGGATTGTTCACACACACGGACTCACGGCAGGATCAGCGAGACTTGAAACCCAGCTCGGTTCTGGTGAAGTTCTGGAGGTTTAGGAGGCGTCAGCAGGTGGTGCTGTAGGCTGCATCCATCACAGGCAGCAAGAGGAAGTTCTTTGTTTCACATCCGAGCAGAATCGGCGGACGCACCACGGGATCAGTCGGGTGGCCCGTGTGTTTCTGGGCTCAGAACCGGGTCAGAAAAAAAACAGTTTGGGACGAGTACTTCCAGAACCAGAACCATTTTTTTCAGTGAACTATGGTGGCTGGGAGAGTTCCCCCAGGGATGATCGGCACCGGGAGGGGCGGTTCTGGTCGTTTGGGTTCAGGTTGTTTCTGTACGTTTTCTATAAATCTGACCACATTCGCACCGATTCTGGAGAACATGGATAAAACATCCTGGACGCATCGCGGGCCCAGGAGCATCAGGGTTGGTCCGAAGGTGATCAATCAACAGAACAACCTGTTCATGAAGGGAAACAGAACCAGACCATGGAGACGTTAAACCGGACCTTTTCCACCGGCTGACAAACAAGGAGCGGGACAAACGGGTCGGATGACGACTGGTTCTGCTGTAAATGTCGTCCGGGCCACGTGGTTCCGTGTATAAAGGCGGCCCAGTTTAAGCAGCTTCGTCAGCGTTCAACTTTTAACTAAAACTCCTTAAAATTGACCTCCCTGAGCCAACGTAACAAACGTACAGGAAAATACAGGAGAAGTTTTTAGGCAGGCGTTAAAAAATGCTGTAAACAAATAAAGTATTCGAAAACAGAAGCGCTAAGCATTTATTTTCATCAACGAACAAAAAACAGGCAATGAATAAAACATCTATCTAAATCAGATCAATATTTGGTGTGACAACTGTTTGCCTTCAACACAGCCTCAATTCTTCTAGCTACACTTGCAGAGTTATTGAAGGAACTCGGCTGGTAGGTTGTTCCAACCATCTTGGAGAACCAACCACAGATCTTCTAATGTCGGCTTCCTCTCATCCTTCTGTCTCTTCATGTAATCCCAGACACACTCCATGATGCTGATATCAGGACTCTGTGGGGGTCACACCATCTCTTCCAGGACTACTTCTTCTCTACACTGAACATAGTTCTTAATGACTTTCGCTGGATGTTTGGGGTCATTGTGCTGCTGCAGGATAAATGCGGGGCCAATCATACACCTCCCTGATGGTATTGTACAATGAAGAAGTATCTGCCTGTATTTCTCAGCATTGAGAACACCATTAATCCTGACCAAATCTACATCTGCATTTGCAGAAATGTAGCCCAAAATGTTCAAGGAACCTCCACCGTGCTTCACTGTTGCCTGCAGACACGCATTATTGTATCGCTCTCCAGCCCTTTGACAAACAAACTGCCTTCTGCTACAGC
This sequence comes from Valencia hispanica, assembly GCA_963556495.2. Classification (NCBI taxonomy): domain Eukaryota; kingdom Metazoa; phylum Chordata; class Actinopteri; order Cyprinodontiformes; family Valenciidae; genus Valencia; species Valencia hispanica. Next base: position 46,690,513 of record OY747718.1, read on the forward strand.
CACATATTTCACATTTTGACTCATCAGTGCAGAGCACCTTCTGCCATTGTTCTGCATCCCAGTTCTTATGTTCTCCTTCATACTTGAGTCTCTTGGCCTTGTTTCCATATCAGAGGCGTTTTGGCTGCAACTCTTACATGAAGACCACTTCTGTCCAGGCAGTAGATGGGTGTTCCTGGGTCCTACTGGTTTCTGCCAGTTCTGAGCTCATGGATCTGCTGGACATCTTCTGATTTCTAAGGGTAATAAGCTTGATGCGTCTTTCCTCTGCTGCTCTAAGTTTCCTTGGCCGACCGCTGCGTCTACGATCCTCAACATCCTCAACATTTCTTTGTGCTTCTTTAAAAGATCTTGAACGGAACATCTAGAAACCCCAGTCTGCTTTGAACTCTTTGTCTGGGAGAGACCTTGATGATGCAGTATGACTACTTTGTGTCTTGTTGCTGTGATCAATCTCTCCATGACATGAAAGAGTTTGGATGTTCCTCGCCCAGTTTTAAGCCTCCTACACAGCTGATTCTGTTTCAGGCAATGACTGTGTTTCAACCTACATGTGACATTGATCATCATTAGCACCTTTTGGTATAATTGGTTGATTATACACCTGACTATAATCCTACAAAATCCCTGCCTTTGTGCAAGTGTACCTATAAGAATTAATGATAGTTTGAAGGCAAAAGGTAGAAACACCAAATGTTGATTTGATTTAGATTTTTCTTCTGTTTTGCTCACTTTTTATTTTGTAAATTGATAAAAACAAACAATCATTTGTATTTCTGAAAGCATTCTTTGTTTACAGCATTTTTTCCACACCTGCCTAAAACTTTTGCACGGTACTGTTTGTTCTACCAGAATCTTAAAAAGCCTGATTTTAGATCCTTCTCACTATAATTTGGGTCTAATGTACCACAGACTTGATCTGATCCAGAACCTTCAGCTCCTCCATGAACTCTGAACCTTCTGTGGAGCTTCAGTCATTTGCTTTAAACACTTAACTGGTGGATTTTTGGTAACAAAACTGCAGAGATGAGTGTGAAATGTTTTAGGAAAAGTTTGAGTGTCAACTGGTTACGGTAACGTCTGCTTCACAGTATTAAATATGAACACGTATCTGCGGTCTGACGAAAGCGCGTTATAACGAGCTCGTTAGCACCGAAACTCTGAGTCCGTGTGTGTGAACCACATAGGAAGTGTCTCTTTGCTGCAGATTACACACACACCCGTCTAAAGTCTGAAAAGTTCCCATGAGTCACTGCTGCCTGACGGCAGGGCGTGAAGGTCCGCCAGCCGAGCTCCACTCGTGCTACGTTTCCGAGTGAGAAGGCTTTAAAACACATACGAAGGCCACCATAGGAACCAGCAGCTACCCGACAACCCCACAGTCCGGGTCGGGCGCTGCAGCTGTGGGGGGTGGAGGGGGGCAACATGCAGCAGGGGGGGTGGTTCCAGAAGGTCCGTGTGTGTTTATCTGTCCTCACACACATGCTAACCACACAATGAGGAAGAGGAGGAAGGTTAGGCTACGGTTCGGCGCCAGAACCCTCCCTCAGCCTAAACGAAAGGTCCGCCGGGCATGCCCAGGTAGTTGGGCGCAGCCACGGCTGCCGGAGGCGGTGTGCTGCTGTTCCAGTGCACCTTCATGTGGTGCCGCAGGTTGGATTTGGAGGAGAAGCGCTTGTCGCACTGCTGGCAGGAGAACGGCTTCTCCTTGGTGTGGATCCGGCGGTGGCAGATGAGCTGCGTGGACACCCGGAACGACTTTCCGCAGTCGGGGCACTGGTAGCGCTTGGGCTCAGTGTGAATGCGTCGGTGGTTCTTGAGGGACATGAGGTTGGGGAACTCCTTCTGGCAGGAAGAACAGAAAAAGGTCCCCGTCTTGTGGCTGTTCTTGTGGTTGAGCAGGGAGCTAGCATGGCGGTACGAGCGCCCGCACTGGTTGCAGACGTGGGGCTTGGCGACCTCATCGTTACCCTCGCGACTGCGGGCCTTGGCCAAGCTGCCGGGATCGAGTCCTTGCTCTTGCATGAGGGTGAGGTCGAGGCCCGACCCCCAGCCCAGCTCCTGGGAGCCCCCTGGCCGGTGCTGCTGGGGTCTGGGCTGGCGGGGTTGTGCCACCTGGCCGTGGGTGATCTCCATGTGGAGACTGAAACTGGCCTGCGTAGGGAAGGCTCGCTGGCAGGACCGGCAGGTCAGCTCCCGCTGCTTTTGGTGGACGCGCCGGTGGTTGTAGAGCTGCGAGGCGACACGGAACGCCTTGCCGCAGTCGTGACAGCGGTGGCGGCGGGTCTCCGAGTGGATGCGGCGGTGGTTCTTGAGGGCGAGCAGGTTGTTGTAGGTCTTGAGGCACACGGCGCAGTGGTAGATGCCGACGGTGTGGGTGTTCTTGTGGTTGAGCAGGGAGCTGGCGTGGCGGTAGGAGCGGCCGCACTGATCACATCTGTGCAGAGACAAACGGTAAGGGGGGAGCACGGGGGAGGCCAGGGGGAGAGAAAGAGATCGATTAGTGACGTGAGGCAGACATGCGACATGACTGCTAGCACCTGATAAAGTTCACATACAGGTATATGATCTGAAATCCGGCTCAGAGCTTTCTAAAAACTGGTGCACTAGTTAACGTCTCTACACAGGTCACTGGGGGGGGGGGGGGGGGACATGGGCACACAAGCGGGAGGAAAGTGGGAAGTATCTGCTGCTTCCTGCACTGCACACACAGCCTCGTTGTGCCTCAGTTCAGACGCTACCTAAGATGACCCACTGAGCGAGTCGGTCGGCAGAATCGGTCGCAGCTACGCTAAATTATCCGGTTGGGAATGCTGACGTGTGGACATGTGCAGTGCAGCTAGCTCCAAATACTCCCTGCTCTTCCCAAACAAACATCAAAATGCAGCAGCCTCGTTGTGATGTGCTCAGCAGCCATCAGATCAGACACAGTCAAAGGAACACACACACACACAGCTTCAGTCAGAGAAGAAAACAGCATGTAAACAACATCTGAACATGACATGATTGATTTGAAGGCAGCCTACAAACTACAGTGTGTGAGATATGCTAACTGAAAGCAAACGGGGATGACTTATCTGGTCTCTAATTCAATCTGTCCAAACTTCAGAAAAATCCGAATTCCGGCACGCGTATGGTCCCAAGGAAGCCGGATTGGAGATCATATACCTGTAATAGACACGTAGAGACCTACATTTATCTGCACTACTTGTTTTTTTTCCAACTTCGAAGAATCACAAACAACTGACGAGAACTCACGTGTACCGACACTCTTCTCCCTCTCCTGGGGGTGCAGCGGCCTTCCTCCTGACCTCCATGCCTACCTGGTTGTCCCCACAGCGGTGCCGGGCCAGGCCGGACCTCCCCTGGAAACTCTTCCCGCAGCTGGGGCAGCCGAACGGGGTGGCGCCCTCCTCATGCACCTTCTGATGGTTACGCAGGAACCTTGCCAGCCGGAAAGCTTTCCCACACGTGTGGCAGATGTGCTTCTTGCGCTGTGTGTGAATGCGCATGTGGTTGCGCAAGGCCATGTAGTTGGTGTAGGGCTTGTCGCAGAAGTTGCAGCGGAAGTTGCCGGTCTTGTGGGTGTGCTTGTGGTTGAGCAGGGAGCTGGCATGTTTGTAGGTGCAGCTGCACAGATCGCAGGCGTACGGTCGCTCGTCTGAGTCCATGTCCACAGAGCTCCTCTCCATGCTGATGTTGGCCGAGCTGCTGGTGGAGGAAGATGAAGGAAGGTGCTGAGCCGGGCAGTCGTGAGCCGAGAGTTCGTCAGCCGTGGCGAAGCCTTCGCAGCAGCCGTCGCACTCAAAGTCCATTTGGGCCCCAGGGCCCTGCGGGCCTTTGCACAAGCCGGCTGTAGTGTGTGTGGCCAGCTGCCGCTGGGTGCGAAAACCTTTGCCGCACTCCTGGCAGTTGTGCTTCTTCTGGGCGAAGTGGAGACGTAGGTGGTTCTTCATGGCCAGTCGGTTGGGGTACGTGGAGTTGCAAACGTTGCAGTGGTACTCCCCGATTTTATGAAGGTTCTTGTGATTGGCCAAGCTGCCGGCGTGGCGGTACGTCTTCCCACATTCCTCACAGGCAAATGGTCTCCGCCCGCTTTCAGCAGGGTCAAACTTCTGGGGCCTGGAGGTGCCAGCTGACGAGTAGGGCTTCTTAAAGCCTTGATGGCTGTACTTGACCCCCATCACAGGGCCCTTTGAAGACTCTGCTCTCATCGTCTGCATTTGAGATGGACCAGGCTGCTGGAAGCGGGAGCCGTTTGGACCGGTCCGGACGAGACCTTTGGCCCGGTGCTCCTCGTGGAGACGGAGGTGATTGATGAGCTGCTTTTGGATCTTGAAGGCTTTGCCACATTCCTCACACTTGTGCCTGGAGCAGGGATGACAAAAGGTCAAGGAGGCACACGACAACCACAATGTTTCCACAAGTAGAAGAAGCTGTACTACATGTCTTCAAATAAGCAGAATTGTGTTTGTGATGATGCGGTTTTCTTTACACCTTATTCATCTGGTAGAAAATATAAATTTGGTCACTTCGCTTTGAATTAATACAACATGAGCAATGCCACAAACTGCAGCCACAGTTACCAACATACTTACTGAAACATTTCTTAATATGATACCCAAAGACATCAGTAATGACATTAAAGCAAGACCCGCCGGTGCAAATCAATCTAAGGTGTAGAAGGTCATTTTTAAATGACCTGAAGTTTATTATTCTACAGACAGAAAAACATCTCAGACAATGAACGTCCCAGCAGATTGAGCCCATGGTCACAGAAATGACCAAATGCAAAACTGAAGCCTGGTCTAAACTGAATCAAGACATGTAATCCAAGGTTAGGACAAAGTAAGTATTCGAACATAAGCGAAAGTAATCATTTAGCAGAACATACCTTTACACCAGAAAATATTTTCTCATTTTCCATGAACGAAAAGCCAAGGGTTTGAAGACGGCCAGATACCGTCACTGTTCCAACCAATCAACCCAGCAGTGTTTTCTCTATGACCCGCCAGGTGCGGTAGGATCTGAAACCAAAGTCTTTGGGTTCCGAAGGAAGTTGCAGAGCAGAAACCTAAAAGGGGTTAACGGAAGGCCACCAGCAGCAGCCAGGACTGTGGCTTAATTTATCTCCACACAGGAAACCTCACTTGGCCTGGACCGATTGTTCTGGTTGGCTTCTATTGTCACGTTTTTATTGAACGGTATGCTACTTTATGGTCAGGAATATTGAGGAGAGGATCTACCATCAGTTCGAGCCTCACTGGGCAGGCGGGGTTAAACCTAGTGCAGTGATGTTTGTCCTCCAATCAATAGGCTGTGTTGTGTGACACCAGTAGCTCCGCCCTCGCCGTATCATTGTTTTATAGACCTACAACTGAAGGAGGTCCAGGATAGGTGTGGTTCTGGTCAGTTGTATGGACCCCTTTTACAATGGAAACAAACAGAATAGCATACCAAAGTACGCCAACCCTTGCCGCTAAGTGGAAACGAGGTATGCAGGGTTAATCGGTTGCTCTACTGTGCATGTCGGGTGCAGAAAGAGACGCCATCATGTCTTGTTGTGCTGTTGGTTGCACAAATCGCTTTAATAAAAACAAAAAGTTCTTCAGAATCGAATCGACCCTCGCCCTTTTCAAGGTAAACAGAAGACCTCTTTGGCTGCAAGCGATCAGAAGCGATTGGAACGAGGATTCAAAATGCAACAATCTGCAACGATCACTTCATTTCAGACTTGACTAACAAATAAGCTAACATCACTAACCAACACTGCAACTCTAAGATAACCGCAAATAATAATGGGAACTAGGCCGGCGTCTCTTTCTGCAGCTAGGTTGCGCGCGCTGTGTTGATAAACAAATAATTACTCCATATAAAAGGGTGGTGTATGGTTGGTGCTGGTTCGACTAGCCCGTATGGGTGATTCCGATAACAAACGAGTAGTTCAGCAATCCTGTGCAGATGACGTCTAACTCCTTCGAGACGAGTGGCATTCAGCCACACTAGACTGAGCAACAACAGGATTGTGATGCCCTAATGTCCAGGCAAGGCAGCATGCGCACCACGAGCGGATTGGTGTGATACCATGGGTAAAACTCAGCTAAACAGCCCCTCGTTATGGAAATTGGGGATTGCAATTATTCCCAGCCACTGGCAGGGATTTCATAAAGTGATCCCTCCGTATCAACTGAAGGCTACTTTGGCATCCCTTACCACCTGCACCCCAGAATAACCAGTCTCACTGGCCTGCTCCAAGGACTTGATTTAGCTAAATGTCAGGAGGTGGTTTGGTGTGTAGCCCGCATTTCTATTAACATACTGTTCATCTATTGAAAAATAGCCTTTGGAAACAGCAAAATGTTGTAACATTTTAAAGATGTTTAGCTGAATCAGATGAAGTGATATAATTCCTAATAACAACATGTTGTAATGCAAGTAAGCCCAGGTTTTTCATGAAACTTGAAAATGAACCATAAGCGTACCTTTTCAGGTCGAAGTGGGTCCTTTGGTGGTTCTTCAGTGCCAGCAAGTTGTAGTAGCGTTTCTGACACACCAGACAGCGGAACACGCCGGTTTTATGAGACTTTTTGTGGTTGAGGAGCGAGCAGGGGTGTCTGTATCCTCGTCCACACTGGTCACATTTGTGGGGTTTGTCGCTTTGATCAACCATTGGCCTGCGCCCATCGCTGCTGCCTCCAGCCACGCCGTCACCTCCAGACATTCCTTTGCCTCCATTTAGGCCAGGCTTATTCATTGCTCGGTTCTTGCCAGGGCACAAGTGAGTGACCAGGTGGTGTTGGTCAGCAAAAAACATGCCACAGTCCACACATATGTGGTTACGTCCGTCCATCTTGTTGCCGCCGTTGGCTGAGCTGCCGGTGATACCTTGCTGCTGGCCGTCTGGCCTCTGGGGGCCGTGGATTAACTGGTGATTCAGCAGGTCCTGCTTCCTGGAGAAGCTCTGGCCACAGGTGGAGCAGATCATCCTCCAGTCCTGATCCAGATTGGAAGGTCCTGCTCCTATCGGGTTATTGGCGTGGCTGCGTAGGTGGCTTCTGAGAGCTCTGAGGCTGGCATAGTGATTGCCGCACACAGAGCATTGATACACTTCTCCGTCATCGTCGTCTTCTTTGTCGTTGCTGCCCATCCTCTTACCCCCACTCTGGGAGTACGGTCTCTGGCTGCTGCCTTCTTTAATGCTGCTGGAGCTGCCGGAGGGCATGGGTGTCCCACTGGAGCCGTGGTAGTTCATGTTCCCCATGAAGCCGTTAGACATGTTGCTTTGCTGCTGCTGCGGCGGCTGTTGCTGTCCGCGGCGAGGACACATGTGCGACTTGATGCCCGAAACATCCCCGTACATCTCGCCACAGTCGGCACACACGTGTCTGTCCGCCTGGCGGTGTGTAGAGCTGTTCTGGGAAAGCGAGCCGCTGTCAAAGCGATCGTGGAACTCCAGGGAGTCCAACCCGCTGCTGTGGCCGCCATCTGGCACAAAATGAGAGGAGTCGCCAAGGTTTCCTGGCAATGAGATCGGAGTGTTGCTGGTGTTGCCCTCCGGGACGTAGCCCTGCTGGGAGTCCAGCGTGAGCGGCTCAGGAGACAGCCAGTCGCTGCTGTCGTTGTTAATTGGCTGGTTGGAGGGGCGGCCCTTGTGGCTCCTCAGGTGGCTATGAAGTGCTGCCAGGTGGGGGTACTGCTTACAGCAGATGGTGCACTGATAGTGGCCAGTCTGATGGCAGCGTTTGTGGTTAACCAGACTCCCCGCATGCCGGTAACTTTTGCCGCATTCTCCACATTTAAAGCGGCGCTCTTCGTCATCCGGAGAATTGGCCTGAGGCACGCGGCCGCCGGAGGGTGACGCCACCGAGCCCTGCGATCCAGAGCTGAGTGTGTCCGAGTTGAGTATAGAGCTGTCCTGACTGTGGGAGGGTGGATGAGGATCATGGGTTAGATAGTGAACTTTTAAAGTCTCTAGGTCTGGGTGTCCTGCCCCACAGTATGCACATGTGTAAATGGGATTGTTGACCGGGGGACCCATGATTGGGTCATAGGGGCCCCTCTTATCTGCAGGAAGAGGGGGCAGGGGTAGGGGGTCGCCCAGCGCCGGGGTGTATGCCGGGGACCGCACGGCACTGAGGTTGTGAGGCATGATGCCTGGGAAGCTGCGTGGCAGTCCGAGCGAGGGAGAGGCCGTGTTGTGCAGCAGGATGTGCTCCTGGAAGTCCGCCTTGTTCGGCAGCGCTATCTGACACAAGTGGCAGAAACAGGAGGCGGACTCATCGCTCTGAGATGACTGCGAGCCAGCACTGCGCTCCGAATCATGGAGGCTGCTGCCGGCGCCGCTGCTCACCATGGTCGCCCCTGGGGTCTTGAACTTCGAGTGAGTCCTCTCGTGGCTGTTTAGTGCAGCCAGGTTGCTGAATTGTTTAAAACACACAGAGCACTTATAAGTTCCTTGTTGGTGACACTTTTTGTGGTTGACCAGACTACCGTGATGCCGATAGGTACGGTCACACTGGTCGCACTTGAAGGGTCTGTCCCAGGCGTCGTCAGATTCAGGGGAGCCTTTTTTCCCGTGGTCGTCTGTCTCGTGGCCAGGCAGGACACTATGTCCCATACCACTATTGTTCAAATGGGAACGACCAAACCCTTCCGAGAGGTCCTGGGCGAGGTTGAAGTTCCTCTCGTCGTGGCCCGCCTCCTCAGGGGCCTCCTCGTTCTCCTCCTCTGCGTGCGCACTGCTTGGGGACAGAGTATGGATCCGAAGGTGGTTTTTCAGAGCTACCGCGTTGGGCAGCGTACGCGTACAGACCGGACACTGGAACGAACCCACCTCGTGTGACTTCTTATGATTGGCTAGGCTGGCTGCGTGTTTGTAAATCCGTCCACACTGTTCACACTCAAAACGACCGCTCTCTTCCTGCTGATAATGTGCTTTCATATGCTCTAGAAGACTTGGAGTACTCGGGCAGACCATATCACATTCTTTACAGGGGAATCCCTTGGCACGACTCATATCATGCATTGCCATAGTACTCTACACCAGAGCAGTTGGAGGGGGGGGGGTCACGGTTCACAACGTAGTAATGAACAGTGAAGGGGAGGGGGGGAGGGGGGAAGACAAGGCTGCTTAGCTCTTTAACTGGGACTCCAGGCCATTTTCTCCCACCAAAGGACCTCCAGCCAATCACGGCCCGCCTTGGGGGTGGCGGGCCTACGGGGCAATGGGCACACCAGCCAATGAGGTATAACTGGGGAAAGAAGAAGAAGAAGAAGAAAATTGTTATTAATGGGATATCACAGGGCGTTTATCAGACTGCAGAAATACAAAGTATCTGGTACCAAAAATTCTTGATTTCTACAGTTAAACTTTAAGTTTCATTGTGAATGTGCCCACAGGTTAGGTTATAGTCTCAGGGTTAGTGCTAGGGGTGCACCATCTCTAAGGCAGGGCCCAGACACCCTGCGGAGGAAACTCATTTCACCCGCTTGTATCTGTGATCTCGTTGTTTCGTCACTACCCAGAGCTTGTGACCATAGATGAGGGTAGGAACGTAGACCGGACAGTAAATCGCTTCACCACCACAGACCGGTACAACGCTCGCGTCACTGCAGACGGCACACCAATCCGCCTATCAATCTCCCGCTTTATTTTTCCCCCATTCGTGAACAAGTCCCCCAGATACTTAAACTCTTCCACTTGGGGAAGGACCTCATCCCCGACCCAGAGAAGGCACTCTTTTTTTCTGGCTCAGTTGCTCAATCATTGTCAATAACACTGACAGTAATAAAGTATTTGCAACACAGGGGTCTCATTACCGGAATATTTTCTGTATTTGACAGGTTTTTTGTGTTTTTTTAAAATGGGGACAGAAAAATCCGGAGGTCATTTTGACTGAGTAGTGTTCACACCTTTACCAGCTTGGTGCAAATGCACACAAATTTTCAACTTTACGCACAGAGTCCAGGTAACTGAATCAATCAATAAAAGATCCCCACGAAAGCATCATCTCAGATCTGGACACCATACTCAATGCATCTCGCTAACCGGGATCTGATATCGTGTTGAAAAGTTACTGAGGCTTTGGAGCGCGTCGCTCCCAAGAGCCGGTGTCATGCAAACCACCGGTGCACGTTGGGGGATTTCCTACCGCTGAAGCGATAGCTTGCGGGTTGGGAAATGGCTCGTTCAGAGAGTCTTTCGGATCACTTCAACTGGAGAAATGTTCCCTGGATTTCCAAACTTTGGCTGAAGTGGCGCTTTAATCCCAGCCTCCAGAACAACATCTAAACCCCCATGTATGGGGATAAATCCCTGCCATAAATCAAGAGCGTATTTTGTCAATTTCATAGCATTATTTGTTTTTATCCTCAGATCTTATGCTTTTCTCCATCAAAACACTCTGTCCACACTCAAAAAGTTCCTTCTTGCATTGAACTATGTGTTCTTGGATTTAAATTGACTCTTCTGTGTTTGAGCTTCATTCCTCTGTGCTCAGATCTCTTCTGTGCACTTTCAAAACCTGTTCTGGCGGATTTCTCCTGTGCTCTTGGTATTAAGGCAAAATAACCCTGCCAAAAGTCCCCTAGCCAGTGGGAAGCCAGATATGATGCTGACAAATGAGCTCGTCACAGTCTTCTTTGGGGTGCGCTCGTTTTACTCCCACCAGCAAAAGTTTTTAATCCCATTAAACCGAGCAGGCCTGGCGCCATGGGCCGCGACAAAGGCTGTCCAAATTCAAAGACTCCTTCAAATGCGGCCCACAAATCCATCCTTCTTTTCCCCGATTTTAAGGATGGGTCCTGTGTGTCCTTCAACAAACTCCATATCCCAAAATGCATTGCGGGCCGAACGGGAGATTTTTGTTCCAGTAACAATGGCGGGCGATGCATCGGGTGGTACAAAAATAAAAAACTTAAAGCGGTTGTGCTGTTTGGCTTTTGTTGTTGGTATAGACATGTATTTTAATATTTTGTAAACCATCGCTCGTATGTTGGTCTAATGGTTCTCCGTGTATTGCCCCACTTATATACAGCTAATTTCGTTTTTTGCAAATAAAGCAAAAAGACGACTCATTTTAGGAGAAATTATTACCTCTTTACCGGGTCAAAATTGAGCCACGGTAGCATGGAGGTAGAAGAATAAATCCAGTTACACACCTTATGCTTAGGAGTCTTATTAAGCCTCAAAAACTACAGAACCTGGGATCTCATGTGTTAATTAACACAGTTGCATGTTGCTCATCTTAAAGGCGGAGCTAGAATGTCCAGGATTGTCCCTCGTTGGCGAATGTATTTCAAAGATGGAGGCTCAACATGGATTCAGCCACTCGCGCGTATGTATTCTGAATAGCAGTTTCTACACTTACGAGAATACTTTCATTAGTAGGTGGAAGTAATTACACATGAATGAGCACATATTTTTGAAAGAACAAAGGGGTTTTTGCTAAGAATTAACTCAAAAATACACAATGTAGCTTTAAGTTATTTTCTATTTATTTTATGACTACAATTCTGGTGGATCTGGAGGGGAATGTCACCCCGTGTTGGCCAAAAACAAATTTATTTTTTTGGGATGAACAAACTACTGTATGTGCATGTGCAGCAGTGCATCAATACATAATTTATTACTGATCGTGTTAAAAGTTTTTGTGTTGCTCTTTTTGTAAACAGTTTTTTGATTTCTTGTTTAGAACATGAAGCAGCAACAGGAGGCTGAGGAGAGGAGAGGAGAGGAGGGACCGGATGGATCGACTGTTTTCTGTTTGTCAATTTATGTTTTAGTCACATTTCTTGTTTAGTTGTTCGATGGTTGTTATAAATAAATTAATTAAAAGAAATGGTAAATATCAAGTCATTTTATTAACAGTTACATTATTATTAAAGTTTTTTTAAAGATATGAACGTAAGCTTACTGTAAACAATTTAAAATTACTATCAAAAAAGAAATAGCAAAAATTGACATGAGAATAAATTATTGTGTAGTTATTTGTAGTTATTCATGCAGGATTAACCTGAATGACCTGTTCCCGGACCATTCTTTAAGCTTTATTAAAATAAAAAGGCAGTTTTCCTGGATCGGCTGAATAAAGATCAGAGATGTGGATGGAGTGTTCCAACTGAGACCTCTGGCTGGTCTTTTCTGGTTGACGAGGGGAACATCAGGGCTTAGGGAAGCTTCTTCGCACTCTCCACTGCATCGTCCAGGGTGGCTCAATGGACGGCTGCCACATCCCTAAGGCGTGTTCAGAAGACAGTTTGTCCCACCAGAGAGCACCACTGATTTCTCCAAACCAGCCTCATCCTCTGCTACATCATGTTCAAGCTCATCCCCAGGGGCCACAATGTCTCCAGGACTGAGTCAGATGTTGTGAAGAAGAGCTCATGCTGTTATGACCCGCAGTGGTGTTAAAATTATTGGCGTTTCACTGGCTGTTAAAAAAAAAAATCTATTCAGTTTATTTATTCAGAAAGTGCAGATTTGCAAGACATCACCAGGTTCCTGTTGTCGCTTTTGCACTCCTTGTAAGCTGTTTGGTGTTCAGACTCTCTTGAATTGATCTTATTTTCTCTGTGCTGAGGCCTTTCTAAGTTATTTTAACATACAAGCACACTAAAACACACGTTTTGTGGTGGTGTATTTTACGTTTTGGGAACTCCTTGTGTTTCACACAGCATTTCTTGGGGTGGTAAGGTCTCGCTAGCTCAGTTAGCTTAGCTTCATTGCGGCTATGGCTACTCTACTTTCTCCTGTCTCTAACTCTTCTCTCCTCTCTTGCTCTCTCTGTCAGATGTTTAGTTACTTCCCTGCCTTCTTTAGTGATAATGGTAACTGTAATAAATGTAATATTTTTGTAGCTTTGGAGGCGAGGGTATCAGAATTAGAAGCACGGCTCCGCGCTGTTGAAAAACCAGCTGATAGCCGAAGCCCATTAGCCAGCGCAAAGCCAACAAGGATAGAACCCCTTAGTTGTCCTCCGGTAGAGCCCGCGCAGCCGGGACCTCAGGCCAGCTGGGTGACTGTACGTAGGAAGCATAGTTCTAGGACCCAGCCCCCGGGCCACCATCAACCGCTCCGCATTTCTAACAGATTTTCCCCGCTCAACGACACACCCGCTGAGAAGCCGACCCTGGTAATTGGCAGCTCCATAGTTAGAAACGTGGCATTAGAGACACCATTGACCATAGTCAAATGCTTGCCATGGGCCAGAACGGGCGACATCAAATCCTATCTGAAACTGCTGGCTAAAGATAAGCGTAAATACAGTAAGATGGTTATTCACGCTGGCGGTAATGACACCCGGTTACGCCAATCGGAGGTCACTAAAATTAGTGTTGCTTCGGTGTTTAAGTTTGCCAAAACAATGTCAGACTGTGTAATCTTTTCTGGTCCCCTGCCTGATCGGACCAGTGACGACATGTTTAGCCGCATGCTGTCATTCCATCAATGGTTGTCTAGGTGGTGTCCTGCAAACGATGTGGGTTACATTGATAACTGGCAAACATTTTGGGGAAAACCTGGTCTGATCCGGAGAGGCGGCATCCATCCCACTTTGGATGGAGCAGCTCTTCTTTCTAGGAATGTGGCAGAATTTATTAGACCTCCAAAACACTGACAACCCAGGGTCCAGACCAGGAAGCAGAGTCGTAGTTTAACCCACCTTTCTGCTGCTTCTGTACCGTTACCCCCCATTACTCTATAGAAACAGTGTCTTGCCCACAGCCAAAATTAAATGGATTAAAAGTTAAGCCAACAAAAGCAAATCATGGAAATCTCATAAAGATAAATACGACTTTGACTGAACAAAAAAATAAATCTATTAAATGTGGTTTATTAAACATAAGATCTCTCTCCTCAAAGACTTTGTTAGTAAATGACTTGATTTGTGATAATCACATTGATTTCCTCTGTCTCACAGAAACCTGGTTGCAGCAGGAGGATTATGTCAGTATAAATGAGTCAACTCCTTCCAGTCATTTACATTTTCACATTCCTAGAAATACTGGGCGAGGAGGAGGAGTTGCAACCATTTTTCATTCTGATTTACTAATTAGTCCAAGACCAATTTATAGCTACAGTTCTTTTGAACATCTAACCCTTAATTTTCCTCATCCAAGTTGCAAAACATTAAGACCATTTTTGTTTGTGGTTTTGTATCGTCCACCAGGCCCTTATTCTCAATTCTTGGATCAGATCTCACATTTTTTATCTGATTTAGTATTAAATACTGATAGGGTCATTATAGTGGGGGACTTTAATATTCATGTGGATACTGAAAGTGATAGCGTAAATGCAGCCGTTAATGCTATTTTAGACTCAATTGGCTTTACTCAAAAGTACAGGGATCGACCCACTCGGGCAAACACACTTTGGACCTTGTACTGACATACGGTATTGAGTGTGAGGAAATAACAGTCCACCCACATAACCCGGTCCTGTCTGACCACTTCTTGATAACTTTTGAATTTACTTTAACTGACCATCTTAAATCTGAAAGAAAAGTTCACTATAGTAGAGCTTTATCAGACAATGCTGTAACAATTTTTAAAGAATCTGTTCCATTCTTACTTTCCTCAGTGTCTCAGGGTAACTAACATACACACCTGGAATTCCAATAAAATTGATTCATGTTTGTGGCTGTAATGTGACAAAATGTGGAAAAGTTCATATATATATATATATATATATATATATATATATATATATATATATCTCCGGCCATTATATGCTCACAAGGCCGTATCACCATTAAAAAGAATTCTTACTTCAGGTTCCTGATTTACGTCGTTAGCCATGTTGGCTGATCATCAGCCGAGTTCAGCTAAGCTGTCAGAAAGCGCAAAAGACCGGGTATCAATGATGAGCGCGCCTACTTGAGTATATTAAAACGAGTGCACCCCAAAGAAGACTGTGACGACCTCATTGGGCAGCATCATATCTGGCTTCCTATTGGCTGGGGGACTTTTGGCAGGATTATTTCGCCTCAATACCAAGAGCACAGGAAAAATCCATGAGAGCAGGTTTTGAAAGTGCAGAGATGAGATCTGAGCACAGAGGACTGAAGCTCAAACACACAGGAGTCAATTTAAGTGCAAGAACACATATTTGAACGCAAGAAGGACCTTTGAGTGTGAACAGAGTGTTTTAAGGGCAAAAAGCATAAGATCTGAGCAAAAAAACAAATAATGCTATGAAATTGACAAAATACGCTCTTGATTAATGGCAGGGATTTATTCCCATACCCATGAGGACTGTGAACTGTTCACAGAACTGTTTTGTGAACTGTTCGTTTTTTACGTGCAATCGTTTATTTTTATTGTTTATATAGTTCTCTGTTTGGCTTGTTTATTAATTCTAATGAATAAAAAAAACAAAAAAACTATTGAAAGCGTTACTTTAAAAATTGACGGGTGAAAGTTTTGACGCCGTAGGTCAAAATGACGGAAAACAAAGAGTCAGGACATAGCAGACATATGTTGCAGAGTTCAAAGATGGCCGTGGCAGAAACTAGAGCAAATGCACTAACACTTAAGCCGCGTTCACACCGGTCAGCGCGTCCAGGCAGCAGGGCAGCTAGATTACATGCAAGTCTATGGTATCTACGCATCTAGTGGGCGCCAAACTGCCAAGCAGCAAGTCGCGCGCGTCGGCGCGGCTGATGCCCGGACGCCCTGACGGACTGTCGGGGCGTCAGCTGCGTCAAGTTGGGAAAATTGAACTTTCGGGCAGCAGACGCGCGGCGTCAACCAATCAGAGCGACTCGTTGTACTGACGTAGTAACTCCTTCCATGGGTGAATCGGCAAATTTTTTATTCAAGATGGAGGACAAACTGATCGTCGCTGTATGTAATGTCCGTGAACTGTATGACCCGTCTTCGTCTTTTTACAAAGACAGGAAGAGATCGGATCTGATTTGGAGGAAGATATCGGAGGATATTGGAGTGCCAGGTAAGCAGTTAAACATAGAAAAAAATATTTTTTCTTTTAACTTTCTTGTTATGTTAGCTAACGCTACGCTAGCTAACGCTAACGCCCCGACGCAGACCACAAGTGTGCAAGCAGCTGGGTTTTAATTTTAAAGCGTCGACTTTCGTCCGTTTGAGCGATTTGACGCCTGGACGCGCTGACCGGTGTGAACGCGGCTTTACACAGTAGGCAACTAGTCATCATATCTTGCACTCAATCAAAGACGGAATAATGCTCAGTATTGGTCCGTGTAACGCTTATCAGTTCAATTTTCTAAACACAAACGGACATTTGGAAAAACAGCAAAATAGATTCAAATATCCAATTTTTCATTTTTTTTCACCTTGACAGTTTAAAATTAGATTTTTAAACCGTTTCTCCAATTTTCTGTTTTCATTCAGAGGATCAGAAATTTACAAAATTGCAAAATTGTGTAACAATTGCGTCTGGGCTCCAATTATTCAAACCTGCAATGATATTCTTTCCCTCGTTCCACGTATTTCTATAACATTGTGCCGGTTGTTAGAATGGACCCGTTTCACGGTGACGTCAGATAACTTAATATTAAGTTTAAAGCACCAAGCTTACTTACTTTAAATATAGACACTAGGCCATCTCTGGTCGAGTCTGTGCTGGATATTGATAAGCATTTCACCTGTCGGTGAATGGTGAATGTTTTTGGATCTATGTAGTCAACTTTTCTGGCTGCTGCTGTGCTGGACTGAGGGTGGGAGCAGTGTTGTCAACTTAGCAACTTTGTCGCTATTTCCAACAACTTTTTTTTTCCAAAAAGCGCCTAGCGACATTTCTGACCACCCTTAGCCACTTTCTGTGAAACTTTGTCGCTGATATTTCCTGCAGTTTAGAGTCGCAGCTTGCTGCTTTCCAAAGGGAATGATCTGTGCATGTGTGCGCTGCATAATCAGACTATGTCCACTGACCACTTAAAAACCTTTTTCGGTTCATTTCATCCACTCACAAATAAAGTTGTTTGGTAGTTCAAATTCAATTCAATTCAATTCAAAATTACTTTATTAATCCCAAAGGGAAATTAAATGTTGTTGTAACTCATTATGCAAGTTCCTTCAAAGATTTGTTGTAGATGCTGATGGCTGTGGGTAGGGATGATCTCCTGTAGCAGTCTGCAGATCTGAAGAAGCCTCTGACTGAAGACGCTCTGTAGTTGTATGACAGTCTGATGTAGAGGATGCTCTGGATCTATGGCGTCTTCTTTTCAACTCATCAGGGTTTTGTGGCTGTAGTTGAGGTCTTATTTGAGCTTTTGTGATGTTAATCAGCTGCTGCCAGTTGTAAACCACCTTGTTGCCATGGTTATGCATCATAACAAATGTCCAAAAATAAAAAGTATCAGCAAAAATCCTTCCAGCTGCACAGCATTCAAAACCAGAGAGAACAGTTGTCCACAAAAACAATGTTTCTACCAGAAATGGAAGAATTAAAGTTTTAAAAAAGAAAAAAATATGAACCAAAGTAACAGAGCTACTCCAACATGCTGCCACCTTGAGCGGCGCAATTCCGGAATAATAATAATAGTTAGTGTTAATTCAAAAGTAAAAAATAAATCTGCATGTATATAAGACCGATCTTTCGGGAATAAAGGCAGAAGCTTGTCTGTATTACACTGCATCTCACACCTGTGGTGCATTCAAGGAACGTTCGAAAAGTATGGTGAGTTCAAAAACGTAGGACATTTAAAAATAAATAAATAATCCCATAAGCAATAAACAGCATGCTAAATATGCCCTACTTATTTTTACAAAATACAAAAAAATAAAAAACTATATTCTCTCTTCTTGAGATATCTCAGCAAATGTTTTTTTTCTTTTTCAAAACTGATATCCAGTTGCAATTTGATATCTTGTAAATTCTGTACCAGTTTTCTCCACAGTTTACTTCAGGCAAAATAATAGAACATGTTCCACCGTATCTTCTTGAAGACTGAAGTCACATTTCCCTGCAGCATGGTTTATATAATATATTGTTTAACCCTGAATGACAAAATCCTAATCTAAATACAATTATTTCCTCCTTTGTTTCATTCGTCGTCACGTGATGACATCAACATTATGCAAATTAGCGTATGACGTCATCTGGCGACATCTAGCGACTTTCTGGGGCAACTTCAGGTACTTTCTGTCGGAGACAGTTGGGAACACCGCGTGGGAGAGGGAGATAGAGAATAATAATTGAGTAATTGAAGCCCAGATGCAATCCAAATGTCTGTCTGTGTTTAGAAAATTGAACTGATAAGCGTTACACGGACCAGTAGTCCACATATAGTTCTTTAATGCGTTTGTGTTGCACTAAAATACATACATTTTCAATGGACATATTTGTAGCTGAAACAGGTAGCCTACTGCATCCCAAACTTTTCACAATTAACATTTATATACAACATTACAGTCATTATGGCCCTTAGTAAAAAGGTTTCTTTGGAGGTGTGGTAGTGCTGTGGTGCGGCTTAAGCTTTTGTCAACATTTTTTTTTTTACTTGAATAACTTTTACAAAAAAGGAAGTTGAGTTGATACTTCAACTTCTACAGAAATGTTTTTAAATCCTAGTATCTATAGTTCTATTTGAGTATTGAATGTGAATACTTTGGACACCTCTGGTCCTAATGAAAAAACATATTTTGGGGGAATTGATCAGCTGGGCTTCCTTAACAGATTTGTATAATAATAATAATAATAATAATAATAAGGATTAAATTGGGATGTATGGAAAGTGAATTAGAGACTGTTCACAAGTCAGAGATTATTTCCAAGATATATTTCTGGATAGAAGTTGGATCTGATTTGTTATGCATTGTATCCCTCAGCATGAAGGATTGCTGTGGTTGGAGTCTGCATCAACGGGGATCAACCTTTAGTCAATGACTCGATGCAATCTGCTGGGATTCCTTAGATAGAAAACCTTTAAACTGATTGGAATGTTTGGATGATTGCATTAAAATGACTTGTAAAGGGCCTTGAGATGACATCTGTTGTGAATCGGCGCTATAAAAACAAAATAAAAATCGGTGATGCATAAATTTGGCTAAATGGTGTGTTATTAAGTTAAACATGACTGGAGTACAAATAAAATGGTGCAACTAGCTGTTTTTGTACGCCTGTATTTAGGGATGTGTATTGGTAAAAATTTGGCGATATGATATGTATCACAACACAGGGGGGGAGATACAATATATATATATATATATATATATATATATATATATATATATATATATATATATATATATATATATATATATATATATATATATATATATATATAGATAGTGATTTTTAAAACTGAATTTACCTGTAGAAAAACTGTCCCATCTTTCTAAACACTCCAACCTGTTTCATACTTTAACATCCAGATGTATTACTAGATCTAGTCGATCCACTGGAACCAAGAAGGTGAAAACAGCCACAAAACTTCCGGATATACTTTTATATTTACTACAAAAATGACTTTTATCATTAATGGTTCCAATCTAATCCTAAAAGAAAAAGAAAAAAAAAAACTATATTTTGCCTTTGACTAGCGATACATCTGGAAATAAAATATCGCGTTATATCGGTGTAGCGATATTTTCTTACATCCCTACATGTGTATAAATCAAGCAGCTCTAACCTCTGTAGGCATCCATGTACCTGTAGCTTTAAAATAAAACCAGAAAAGGGTTTTTTATTAAAAAATAAAAAGCAATTTTGTGAGGATTTTTTACATTTTTATTTTTAAATATTTAGCAATAAACTTGCATCCTTTTTTTTTTGTTAAATATCAAATCAAAACCTGTTTAGAAAGACTAAACCCGATTAGTTGTTGGGGGTCTAGAGGCGAAACAGAAAGTAGGCCGATGTTTGGAAGAAGTGGATCATAGTGTCTGCTGAGTCAGCAGAAAGCCGCCGGGTTTCCAGTGTTGACCCAGCTCCTGTTTGTTCTGGATCATGTGACCCTCAGAGCTTCACCTGCGTACAGGTAAACAGGATGTGCCGGTAAAAACAACAAACAGGAGGCAGCTTCCATCCTCATCATTCTCTCAGTTTATCTGACAAAGATATGAATCTGAAATATACACTCCTCAAACTGTATCTGTAACTAAACCATTTTGTTGTCTTATATCATGTTCATAATTTAGTCATAATTATTTTGGTCATTTATTAAACTTTCCATAAAGTTCAATTAAAACAAAACTCGTTTATCCTAACTGTTAGATTTGGACGTCAGGATGACTTCAGACGTTTTCTTAACGCTTCGTTTCGACGGAGCCGTTTGGACCAATCAGAGCTTCTCTCTGCGGGTCGACTGAGCCGTTTGGACCAATCAGAGCTTCTCTCTGCGGGTCGACTGAGCCGTTTGGACCAATCAGAGCTTCTCTCTGCGGGTCGACTGAGCCGTTTGGACCAATCAGAGCTTCTCTCTGCGGGTCGACTGAGCCGTTTGGACCAATCAGAGCTTCTCTCTGCGGGTCGACTGAGCCGTTTGGACCAATCAGAGCTTCTCTCTGGGTTTCGACGGAGCCGTTTAGACCAATCAGGCTGACACTTGCAGCTCCTAGTCCCTTTTAACCAGCAGCTGCTCATCTCGTTACTCAGCCTAAACACTCTAGTCTCATCCAGCGACTCCTAAAGCAGAGAAGATCCAGAACTTCTGCTCTGAGTAACAAAACCGGTTCTACTGGGACCTTCAAACATCCCCCGGTTGAGCCAGGGCTGGGCTATATATCGATTTTATCGTTTTATCTAATCTTTCTATATAAGAAGATTTAATTTTTGGAAAATCGAGGAAAAAAACATTTTCACCAATGCATCTCTTGGGTTTCCATAGGTCGCCCAGGGGCGGCCATCTTGTTTAACAGCGCGTTTTTATTTGGACTTTGAATTCAGATCAACTCCAAGAGAGGATGATTGAAATAAGTTTTGAAAAATATTTTCTGTCATTTGTTATTTCTTTTTTTAAGAATAGAAAAGGGAATAAAATCATCCATCCATCCATCCATTTTCTGTACCCGTCCATCCTAATGCAGGGTTTCATATAAAATACAAATCGAATTTGGCATGAAAAAAAAAATGAAAAAAAGTGGAAGCTTTTATTTTTAATCCACATATTTATCCAGCTGGACAGTCTCAGGGGGTCACAGTGGACACATTGATCCAAACGCTGAAGGTCACCTGGTATCCTCATGGCAATATTTACCTGTATTATCGACGTCACGAGGTTTTCTAACGCAGCCCTAGCCTCATCGGACCAGACGCTGTTCTCCCAGTAACTCCCTGACTTTTCCAGAAGCTTCATCTTGCGTTTTCTTCAGCAGTGAGTCTGCTCCTTGCACGTAGGCCTGGGCGATATAGCCTCAAATCTGTATTGTGATTATAATCTGTAGCATGTGCGGTGACCATATCTATAGCGAAATATTGTTTTCTTCTCTTTATATATGTCAAAATGACTGTTTATGAGCGTTCTCACTTTCCAGATACATTGCAGCAGAACTTTTAAAGAATATTTATTGTGCAAAATGCATTTTTTAAAATATTAAAATCTTCTTTCCGAAAACACAGAAATTCTCACAACGTGAATAAATATTAAGATAATTTAGGTCAAATAAAAATTAAATTTTATGAAAATATAAAGTTTAAAATTGTCAGCTTTACTTGTTTATATATTTAATATCACACAAAAATAAAGTTGCACATATTTGAATTAAAAATGCTTCCAGTTCAACAGGTTTCTTTACCGTTAAATGGAAAACAACAAACTTTAAACTTGCATTATGTGGTGTAAAGACAAACACTGAACATCAGTATTTATCCTCCTCGCGTATCTGGTACAAAGCACGCCGGCAAAGCTTGATGACCTCATCAAAATGCGCAATCGCGGTTGGCTGGCATAGTCAAAATCTCAACCTTTGGCTAAACTTATATAGTTTCTACCTTTTACATCGCCCACCACAACTTGCAGGGATCTCTAAATCAATTTTAATACATTTTCAACATTTTAAGACCTTCTAACATAAGATAAAAAATTATAGCAATGCACTGATAAATTCCTAAATTGTTAGTATTAGACCATTTAGTTATTAGATTATTTTTGCAATGGTCGACTCAGGAAACAGCCTGAAAAGTTGTATTCATTCCTTCGTTAAGAGTTCAGGGAGTGGTGGTGTGTGTAAATCACCCCAGTCCGCTAGCGCCACCCTCAGGTCATATGAGGCAACGCTGAGCTTTACAAAACGCAGCGAGCCTTCAGCCACCGTTTAAAACCCTCAACCTCGAGCCAAGAATCAGGAAATTTAGGGGAAATTAATCGCTTCGATGCACTTCACTATCAATTAGCGGGATGCATCAGGTCGGCACGTCTGGAGCGATAAGGTCAAGAAAACCCGAGCAAACAGGCGACATAAAATAAAAGATTTGATTATTTTAGTTTACGAGTAGAACTGGGCGATAATGAAATCTACTGAAATATATTATTTTCTTTATATATGTCAGAATGACCGTTTATGAATATTCTCACTTTCCAGATACATCAACTTGAAAAAAGTATAGAATGCCATTTAAAGATCATTCATTGTGCAAAATGAATTTAAAAACTTTTTTAAAAATATCTGTCCAAAAACTGCAACACAAAAATTCTCATAACATAAATAAAGTTGGCGATATTTTTAAAGAATTTAAAGCTGAATGTTATGTAAACACAGAGTTCAAAATTGTCCGCATTCCTGGTTATTTGTTGTCGTTTATAGATTTAATAATCGCACGAAAAATAAAGCTGCACATATTTGAATTGAAAACGCTTCAAGTTCAACAGGTTTCTATTCCGTTAAAATGGAAAAACAACAAACCACAGTCGACCGGTATGGTCAAAATCTAAATTTCTACCTTATACCTTTTATAATCGCCCACAGCTATTTACAAGCGTCTGTTTTTGATGGATGCTCGTAGTTTGAAAACATCAATACTAACCAAATTTAAGACTTCAAAGAAAATTTTTTTTTTTACTTTTTTATATTTTCTAAGGGTCTTAATTTTCTTTAAATCAACTTTTAATACTTTTTCCAAGACGCGGCGGATACCCTGCCTTGATTCTGATTATTCTTCTGACTCCTCGGTCAGAAACCTTATGACGACTTCTTCCTTTTCTTCACGCGTTCGTCACTTATTCCCCAGATCTTCATTTACAGACTATTCAGCTTCGATGCGATGATTTGGGTTGGCGCAGACATCACTCAAGTGAAAAAATGTAAACTAAAAAAAACACTTTTTCATGATTAAAACGTTATTTTGCAGTCTTGTCTCCTGAGTTTGGGCTCCGTCCCGGAAACAAAGCAGCTAGAAGAGGCTGATCCCCTTCATGCAGCTGAATGACACCAACCAGAAATAAACTCCCAACATGGATGCAGCTCATTTAGCATTCCACCTGGTAATCAGCTGGTCAAACCAGGTCCCAAATATCCAGTTCAGGAAAACTTGTTAAGGCTCAGAAATGTCCAGAAATCCCTTCCTGCATGCCGGGTTTCATCGTTCCCAAAGCTCCTGTTGCCATACATGGAAAAATTCACTATGTTTCTACAGCTGGAGGGGTTTTCTGCGTTTTAGGGTCACTGTGGATAAAATTGGGGGGAATTGAAGGAGTAAACTTCAGTTTATTTTCTTGTAAAATTCCAACTTTACAATGTCAGAAAATGTTTTTTTTTTATGGTTTTAATCGTCCAAGTTATTTGGTTTTCTCTCGCAATTTTGAGTTTGACAAATTAAGGTTTTTTTTCTTGAAAATGTTAAATTAATCTCAAAATAAAAATTTTAAAAAAGTTTTTCGAGGCAGAAATTTACTCCAATTTTTTTTTTTTATTTTATTTTAAATTGACAGCGGCCTTAATACTCCGTCGTAGTTTTCAGTTCAATCCCAGGAACATGTCGTCATTCCTTCTGTTCAGAGGAAGATTTAGAACCAGAACTTTTACTGCAGATGGCTCTGGACCAGAACTAGAAAAAAAATATATAAACTTCAGTGTTTAATTTATGTCTGTATTAAGGTGCAGATGTTAAAAAGTCTGAAATCATGAGTAACTTTTTACTTAGAGGAAAGGAGGACGGATCTGTTCCCAGATCCAGTCTGGGTTCTGCTGATGAAGCAGGAGAACATCTAAGAGGACCCAGAAACATCTTTAATCAACAGGCGCATATATATATATATATAGTATCTTTTTTAATCAATTTTTGAAGCAACAAACGAGGAAGAGTTAAATATTTCTATTCTCATACAGGTTTTCTAACATTTAAAATGTACAAACCAAGATGCAACATCAGCTTTAGAGTCACTAAAATTTGTATTAAATATATATTTCTAACTTCTCTATGAATAAGGAGGCATGCAAATATAAATAGCACAGGCTGAAAAACAACAGGGCTGTGACTGGGACGGATGATGGTTCTGACCCAATATGAGGGGAAGCCCAGAACCGATGTTCCTCCTCCTCAGTCTGGATGAAACCTTATCTGGATCCATCCAGAATCACAACTTTCCCTTCAGATCATCATGTAAACAAACCCGCGGAGGCCCGAAACGGGCCAGGAACAACCCGGTTCCGATCAGCCCTGACCCGCTTTAAATGTCCCGCTGTTCCTTTTACTTCTCCAGACTAACATGCCGTTCCTGGCCAAACTAGAGCCGGCCCGGTCCCAGACGGCCGGCCCGGGGCCGCCTGACCTTGGCCCGTCTCCTCCCGCTCCGGTTCGGCCTCGGCTGGAACTCATCGGGACAAAGCGGGACAGTCCGACATTTCCTGCCCGGGACCCCCCACTCTGAAGTGGGAGCGCCGCGCCCCTCCATGGTCCCGCGGCCGCCCGCTCCGCTCCGGGGAGGGGAGGGGAGCGGGCGGCGGGGCTGAGGACCGTGTGTTCCCGACATGATGCCGGACACCACCTGCAGCCATCAACCCACTCCCACGGAGACCCCACGAACATCTGAAATGGCTTTCAGCCGCGGAGGTGAGCCATTTTACCGCAGCTAATGGAGTTTAGCTCGCCTTTTTTTCTTTTTAAAAGAATCACAAACACAGACCAGCCGGGCTCCAGTCGAGCTCCGGTCCCGGTCCACCGACCGGACACGGAGCCGCATCCCGGCGGAGCGTGCCGCGGTCATTTCAAACGGAAATAACGGATATTTGGAGCAGAGGAGGCGGAGGAGGGAGCTGATGCTCGACCGAGCTAACGGTTAGCGCCTGGCTAACGGCTAGCATCCCCGCGACGAGAGAAAACAGAAAAGCAGAAGTTAGAAAACATGCAGATAGTAAGAAGCCCCGCAAGCAGCGGCCCCGCAGAACTGCGTGCCCGGCTTGGAGGCTGATTTCTGGGTGTTTTCTCCACATTTGGTGACCGAAAGCTGCAGCAGCTAGCAGCGGTTAGCAGCGCAGCTAGCTCGGAGCTACACAAAGATCCCGACAAACACACCGCGGCCCCCCCCTTTCATGGAAAACATCGGCTTTCCTCCGTTTTCCGCCCCAAACTCACCCCTCGGTTGGCCTCCGCGCCCGCCAGTAGAACGATGCACGGCCCGGACCCGCAGATTGCCCACCTTTCACGGATTAGACATGCTTATTTTCTCCTGCTCACCCTCCGACTTTTTCTGCTGTGTCCCCCCGCCGCCGCTTCAGCAGCACACTTCCTGCCGCTGCCGCGCGCGGCGAGCCGAGCGGCAAGGCGCGCGTGATTCCAAACACAACAGCGTGCCGCGGGCTCCTGCGCGGCGGCAGCGGCTCCGAACCGAACCGAACCGAACCTCCGGATAAACACCTTCATACATCAAGTCTGATAATTATCTGAATGAATCTGTGCGGTCAGACACCGACAGGCGCCCATCGCTTAATCTAAAACTAAGGTTACAGGAAAGCAAGTCGGTCACAGCAAAAATAAACTAAAAAAAAAACACAACAACAACAATCTAAGCTAACACAAATATGTCCACCTATCAACACACATGATGGGAAAACTACAACTCCATAGCATACAATGTGTGCCATTCATAATCAAAGCACTCAAACAATACAAACATCAGAACCAATAAATTAAAAGCTACTATCAGTAGTAAAATGTGCACATTATGAGGGTCCATTGTTAAATAATAGAAAAAGCTGTGTACAGATAGAATATATGGACTAATACAGAACAATGCTTATTGTGTAATATTCCATAACCAACAATTTAAACAATTGTATGACCTCATCTAACATCATTTCTTTGCACCCTTCTCCAATTTCCACTATAGTCCATCAAAGTAACTTGAAAAAAATAGAAAAACTTAAGCTCAAAATAAAGTTCCAAAAGTTTTAATGAAATACTTTGAAGAATAATCCAACATCAAACGTGAGCTGAAATAACATGGCTACTTTTAGTAGCAGAGCAACAAGCGTCTAGATCAGGTGTGAAGCACTTTGAGTGCCTCAGTAGGACTAGAGAAGTCCATTGATCATTTCTGGGTCCAGTAAGCAGCAGACGCCTGGGTGGAACCTGATGGGTTAGGGTCCGGGTCTCACCGGGGCAGGAAATGGATCATTGTGGGATACAGAACATTCAGCAGACCGGGCCATGTGAGGGGTTCTCCTGCTCCTCCTCCTTCTGATGAGGAGCAGCAGCAGGAGGATGAAACTCTCCTCACCTCCGAGGCAGAACCGGGTCGACCCACAGAGATGAAGCTCACTCCAGCTGCTCACGTCCCGCTTCTGTGATTTATAGGATCATAAAATACATTGAATTTGATCATCAAATTATAGTACGGTCGGGTTATTTTTTTCCATTTGAGGCGGCTGGTGAAGGGATCCGTGCTTTTATTACGTCTGGGCTGGATTACTCTAAGTCACTTTATTTTGGCAGAGATGGAAAGTAACCAATTACATTTACTTGCGTTACAGTGTAATTGTACTTTTAAAAGTCTGTAATTTTACTTAAGTATGTTTCAAAAGTATTGTACTTCGCTACATTTTTCAATGAAATCTGTTACTGAGTATTAAAAAAAATCAAATTAATATAATAAAAAATATTGCGTCCTGGAAATGCTGCAGTGCATGATGGATAGGAGAAGTGGTGCTAATAAGGGTTAAAGATGGAGGCACCTGACATTGGTATGGATTAAAGATAAACTCAGAGAAATCGATGTTAACACCTGGTCGTATTTAAGTGACCACTTCAGCTTCAGTTCAAGAAAGGAAACGGCGTTATTATGTGTTTGTACTAATGCTGGGGGATTTGTTGGGAATTTTAGCGTGATTTAGAATATCTAAAATGTAAAAAAATTCACCTTATAGACATATTAAGATGTTAGAAGTTCATTTTCCAAAACAGAAAATGCTTTACTGCAAAGATGAACTCTACTGACTTTAATAATCAACTGCAGCAAAATGAACAGGAGCTTATAGAGGACTCTAAGTATGAACACAAATAAAGGAACTGTAACCTAGAACTCCATTAGGGCAGGGCATAACTATAGATTAAAAACTAATTTAAAACTATATTTTTAGCAGCTGTAATGTTGTTGTTTTTTGGGGGGGACAAGTTTTAAGTTTATTTAACATGTTCTAATATCTGACAGGTTTAACACAGTCTCATCAGAAACGTCGTAGTTTTGTCTTACAAACATCGTGATGGTACCGGTCCGTTTGGTCTTCTTTGGGTTATTTGGAGAAAGTACACAGCACGTTTATCTGTTAGTGTTCCCCATTTTGATTTATAAATTTGTAGTTAATCTGCAATTGCACTTTTTGAAAAAGTTTTTTTATTAAAAAGCAGCTACTTTGAGATTTTATGTCCCATTGTCTTTCTTGCTCTACTCAGGAGAGACCGTCTTCCTGCTGTCAACAAAAGTAACTTTTACTCTGAGTACATTTTAACGAAGCTACTTTTTACTTCAGTAAATTTTCAGATTGGTAAGTGAACTTGTACTTGAGTAAAAGTTAATCACACTATGTTTATCTATCTATCTATCTATCTATCTATCTATCTATCTATCTATCTATCTATCTATCTATCTATCTATCTATCTATCTGTAGTAGTACTTTTACTTGAGTAGAATATTTTAGTACTGTTTCCACCTCTGTGTTTTGGTGTGACACAGTCTGCTTCTAGCCGTCTCCAGCTGTTAGCGAGATCACATCACACCTATTTCGGCCTCCATTCACTGGCTGCCAGTGATTTTTCAGAGTAAGATTTAAAATGGGAATGTTTGTTTTTAAAATCCCTAAATGGTCCTCGCTCCACCGTATCTCGCTGAGCTTCTCTTCCCTTACAATCCGGCACGGAGCCCTCAGGTCAGCGGACCAGCTGCTGTTAGAGGTCAGGAGGTCAAGGAGGAAGCTCAGGAGGACAACGACTGTTTTCCTTTTTCGGACCCGTGCTGAGGAAAGCAGTGAGCATCAGGCGATCTCGCTGCCAGCATTTAAAACACTTGTTACAACTCATTTTCTCCGTCAGACATTTGACACGGTGTGAGATGTCGCTTTGTTTGGGCTATCTTAGTTGTTTTTATTTTGTTTGAGTTCTAAACTGAAATGTTTTTGGGGGGTTTTATTATTGTTTTATTCTTGTATTCGGTGTTGATTGTATAGCGCCTTGTTTTGAATTTTGGTCATGTGAAAGCGCTTTAAAAATAAATTGATTGATTGATTAAAATACACACAAACAGTTAGGAAAGGGCAATTCTGAAATAATAGGTGTTTAACTGGCCCTTAAAAGAGACCATAGAGTCCATTGATCCATTGGTAGGGAGTTCCCACAGCATCAGGGCCGCCGAGCATCAAGCTCTCTCTCCGTTTGTTTTTAGTCCTGTTGTAGGAACCGTCAGCAGACCCTGACCTCAGGAACAAATACATGAAAGTGCCCTCAAATATAGTTTGGTGTTTGTACACAAAGAGCTTTCCATGTCCGTGAAATGATTTTAAATTGCGCCCTAAAAAACAAAAACACCAGACGCCAATGTAGTTTCATCAGGATTGGAGTTGCTGGAGAAAACCTGGAGGATTTATATAGAGGAGTTATTACACTTCTTGTTTGTGTGAACAAACCTGGAGAATAAACTCGGTTCTGGTTCTGAACCGAATCAGACAGAATCACATCATAAACCCGAATTCATCTTTTTCTTCTTCTACTTCTTTTATTTCCGGCCTCCTCTTGGCTCTGAGGCAGAATCCGCTGCAGGGACTACGTGTCCCAGAATGCCGTGCTGTGGCGCTGACGTCATATCTCAGCGTCCAGCGCCGTGCGTTTCCCTCCCTCTCGCTGCTCCGTTGAGCTTCTTGTTCCTGAGTTCTTGGTTGTTGTTTTTTCCTGTAGTTTTGCCAGAACTCCGGAGGATTCCTGCAGCCAGGATGGGACCCGTAGAGGTGAGCTTGGTTCTGGTCCATATTCCTGTCTAAGCTATGGGAACGAAACTCTGGTTCTGGTGCTGATATTTTGGAAGCAGCACAATAAATAAGTTAATGTTTTTTTTTGTGTGTTTTTACCTAGAAGAGAAGATGAAAAGCTTTAACTGAGAATTCCTATAAGTGTTCTCCTTTTTTTGTGCGCAGAAGTTTGATTCTTCACAAAGAAACGGACCCAGTTTAAAATACAGCGAATATAAAGTTTGTTTCCTTATTAATTAAAAGCGCAGATATGAAACTAAACGTTTTAAACACATCCAGGTTCTTTTCGGTTCGGAGTTTAACTCGGCCGGGTTCTGGAGCAGTGTAGATGTTGTTTTTGGGGGAAATCGGTCGGACCAGTTCGGTCAGAGGTCGCCATCTCCCGGGGCTTTGTTTCGGCAGGGTCACGTGACCTGCTGGAACCTGGGAGCTGAGCATGCGCACTTTAAGTTGCTACCAGGGCCGTTACCGGAAGATCATGAGTAATACTGAGTATCCAATCTAAACCTCCCCAGTGTCTTTTTCTCTGTGTTTATTTTATGAAGTATTGCATTAATTTTTATCTAATCCCGGCCAAAATACCACATGTTATTTATTGAGCACATTACATTCGATAAGTATCCCAATATAAGGGGAAAATTCGATTTATTACGATATATCGCAATATTATGAGTAAGACTGTGATTTTAAAAACTGAATTTAACTGTATAAAACTGTCCCATTATTCTAAACACTTCAACCTGTTTCATATTTTAACACATCCAGATTTATTACTAGATGTAGTTGATCCACTGGAACAAAGAAGGTGAAAACAGCCACAAACTACCAGTTATACTTTTATATTTACTACAATAATTACTGTCATTAATGGTTCTATTCAAATTCATAAAAAGTAAATAAAAATCAATACATTGCTTTTGAATATCGCCACGGTATTGTGACATAAAATATCGCGATATATCGGCGTATTGATATTTTCTTGCATTCCTAGAGTACATTTCTTAATGAGTTCTTCCCTCCTGGCCACCATACTTTTTAGCATAACACAATATTTGTTTTTCTATATAATAGTTTTTATTTCTCCAGCAGGGATCAAATAAAATTTGGTCCAACTTGTTAGATTCCTCTGTAGGCATCTCTAATAAGGATGAGGAAACAGATGTGGAGATTCCTCCGGCCTTTGACTAGACCACTCTGATGTCACATCACATGTTAGGTCTGTTGGTCGGCGCTGTCTAATCGTATTAACAGGTCAGAACCAAACTGACTTCAGCCACATTAATGTCCCAATAGTTCAGTTCAATAATCGCCCAGAGGGAAATAAATGTTGTTGTAGATGCTGGTGTCTGTGAGCAGTCTTTGTTGCAGCGGCTTTGGAAAAACCTCTGACTGAAGGCTCTCTGGAAAATCTGACCTGAGATCTCCGCCTCATAACAAATCAATTTATTTCTTACAATTTCCTGAAAGTTGTTACTTTAAACGCGGGTGATTTTTACCGTAGCAACATTTCCAGGTAACCATGGTGATGTTTGGGCCTCTCCGATTGGATATGACATTAATGACTCGTTACCATGACGTCTTCTCCGCCTGCAGCTCCTCCACATGTCCGTTTTCTCCCAGAGCTTTTCTCCCTGCGGACGCTTCCTGGCGGCTGGGAACAACTACGGCGAGATCGCCCTGTTCAGGTGAGACGAAACAAGCGCACCCGATGCAGCTCACCTGTCGTCAGCGTTAAAACTCACACCTGTCCCCAACGCTGTGCTTTCAGCCTGGTCGCAGCGCTCAGTCCAGACGCCACGGCGGCCAATCAGAAGCCTGTTCTGACGTTCACAGGTGAGACCTGCACACCTGAGGGGTACGCTTGATTTTTAATTTCTCCAGCGGGTCTGTCCGTGTCTGTGAAGGCTGTGAAGGTGAAACATGGGTCATAACTCACCTGTAAATTCACCATAATAAAACACTGAGTAGCTTTTTGAAGTAGAAGAAGTTAAAAAATATCATATTTGAGTTTTATGCAGCGAAAAATCTGATATTGGAGCGTTTTATCAGCATTAATAAAACACGTTAACAGGTAAAACTTGGAGAGAATATTTAAAACAAGCTATTAAAAAAAAGATCATTTTGACCAAACTTTTGTTTCTCCTTTTTTCTCTCAAGTTGAATTAAAGAAAAAATCTCAATGGAAAACAGTTTTAGATCATAAAGCAGATTATTCTTTTAACATTTTCAGAAAGAATATTTTTATGAGGCCTTAAAATAACCAGCATCATAAATTAAAAAGCTTGAGGAGGACTTGTTTTGTTTCTGTGAAACATTAGTTTTTTGATGGTGTAAAAATCTGTGATTCTTCTTCTTCTAGATGTTATGTTAATAGTCATGATGTAAAATATGCTTTTTTTATAAGCAGGTTTATGATGTTAAAACTTGATTTTCATCATTTTTAAGCCTCAAAATGCTGATTTTTTTTTTTTTTTTTCTTCAATTGAAATACAGAAAAGTTTATTAAACCTAAAGGAAAAATTAATAAGCATTCTTCATGTAAGGCATTTTATATTCACTGGGCAGAAATACATTTCTTTTCTTATTAATTTGCACTGTAAAGGCGACTTTTTATATGTTTTCTTGTTGTTTAAAAATCAGTTTTTAATGATGTATTGTGAGATACGTTTTTCTAAAAAGGGGTTTTGATTCCAGCTGCAGAAAGTTATAATAGTATTTTAATGATTTATGCTGTAAAAAAGGTGTAAAAATAGCTTCATTGGGTAAAAGGCTGAAATAAAGGTTTGTTGTGCATCATTACTCTAACATCGCTCCGCTCATGGACAATCATTCCCTCTGGTTCTGGATGATGTGCAGCTGGAAGACCTGTCTTCACTTTTTACTTTTGTTATGATGTGTAACCGTGCGAGTTGAAAAGGAGGCTTCATGGATGCAGAGCAGGACCAGAGGGAGGAGGAGGAGGAACCGCCTGAGTTGAATCTTACCGTCTTGTCCTCTGCAGCTCACGAAGGTCCCGTCTTCTGTCTCCTGTCCAACGACGGCGTCCTGCTGAGCGCGGGAAACGGCGAGGTCAGCGCCTGGAGCTGGACCGAACTCACCAAGAAGGTAACGTCTGGCTACGGAAAGCCATCAGCGCCAAAAATCAGCGACTCTCCATCCCACCTGGTGAAGAAGACACTAAGTGAAAACTGGTGGAGGTTCTTCACCAGACGGGTTGCCATAGGCGACACACAGCGTGACGTGATGAACTTTGTGTCTCCTCAGAACGTGAAGCCGCTGTGGACGAAGAGGCCGAGCTACAGGTGAGGGACGACGAGTCGTCTGCTGCTCGCCGTCTGTCCCGGAGACGGGACCTCCTCATACTCACGTCTCTGTTGTGTCTCTGGCAGATCCGGTCTGGAGATCCCGGAGATCAACTCCATGGTCATCAACCCTCGAGTGAGTCGGCGTACACTGACCTACAACTGGATTTAGAGCACCATGATGATGATGATGATGATGATGATGTGTTGTCAGGACAACAGTCTGGCGATGGGAGCCGGGGACAACAACGTCCACATCCTGGACCTGGAGCACGGGACCTTCAAGGTGCGTCTGCTTCTTCTTCTTCTGCAGCAGCCAAAGGCCGGATGTGACTGATCATGTGACTGACGTGTCACCTGCGGTGTCCTCAGACGACCCTTCGGGGTCACACAGACTACGTTCACTGTGTGTGCGTGCGTGAGCGGGAGGCGGAGCTTCTGTCGGGCGGCGAGGACGGCGCTGTGAGGATGTGGGGTGAGTAGCCGCCGCCGTGTGTCCATTCATCGGCAGACACCGATGATGATGATGATGGTGTGTTCAGACAGCAGGACGGCTCAGTGCGTTCACTGCGTCGAGGTCCACAAGTACGAGGTGAGCGCTGACCCCAGAGCAGCCGATGACCTTAGGTGACCTTTAACCCTGACAACAGCCGCTGTGTTTCAGAGCTGCGCCAGACCTCAGTACGGGAAGTGGATCAGCTGTCTGACCACGGATTCTGATTGGATGGTAAGAAGTCATGTGACTCACGAAGCTGCAGATTCTGACTCTCCTCCCTGACCTGTTTATCCCTGGTTGCTACGGCGACCAGCTGTGTGGAGGAGGACCGTCTCTGTCCCTGTGGCATCTCCGCTCTCTGTCGCCGACCTCGGTGTTCCCTCTGAGCGGCTGCCAGCGGCAGGCCGCCTTCCACCAGGACATGGTGAGGAGACACGCCCACCCCCACCGGGCGGACAGCAAACAGCAATGCTCACTGTGTGTGTGTGTGTGTGTGTGTGTGTGTGTGTGTGTAGATCCTCGCTGTGGGGGAGGGCGCCTTCGTCTCCCACTGCCTGCTGGGAGGAGAGGTCAAAGCTCAGATCCCGTGCACCCCGCCCAGCCTGAACACGCTGCAGCTGAACACCCGGAACTCGGAGCACCGGGTGAGACCCTGAACACGACGCAGGTGTGAGGAGGAGGAGGGGGGCGGGGCGCGTTGACAGGTGTGCTTGTGTCGTTCCAGGTGCTGACGGTGGGCGGCGGCAGCTGCCACATCGACGTCTTCACCAACCTGTCCTACAGAGCCTTCTCCCTCAGCTTCTGATCTCCGGTTCTGGGACCCGGCGAAGTCTTCAGGATCTGGAGCGGATCTGGATCTGGATGCTTTCTGGTTGAACTCTAAATAAAATCCAATCTTTGTTCCACTGATTGTGTCTGTGTTAAACCCATTCAGGACGCCTGCAGCGACGCACAGAGTTAGGGTATTTATACACATTTAGTATCAGCCTTAACAGGATGATATGACCATTAGTGGGGTTTGGTTCCCCGACCTCGTGACCTTTGCTCCCTTCTCTCTGATTACTGTCAAATAAAAAACCTCCAGCCCCAGAAAACCTTTAAAAACCTGAAACATTTAATCAATAAAAGAATTTAAGACCTAAATATTAGATAAGTCACATTCTGGTGAGAAATAAACCGAACCAACCCCACAATTATTTCCTCTTAAAATGACTAAAATCACCTGAGGGGAACAGGCGACCTTCAGTCTGATGAAGCGAGCGTGAACGCTGGACGACTCGATCGGGTTCTGGTCTTAAGTTCATTTCATCAAGTATACTTCTTCGTACTAAGTTTGAACATTTTCAAGTTTATTGAAGTATAATTTAGGGCCACTTCAAGTCATTGCAGGGGGATCTGTTTATAATGAAACTTTCATACTGTGGCGTATTTCTGAACAAAAATGTTCAATTAACCAAATTCGGTGACGGAGGACACAAAGACACGCCTCCACCTGGCAGGTACAGTGACATCACAGCAGGATCACACCTGCTACTGAAGACCTCAGTTGCGCGTTTCTTTTCCTCGGTTCTTTATGTTTTAAACCAATTTTGCACAGAGAGGCATTACAATGTATTGAAAGCAATGTTGGATAATACTACACAGTAAAACTAATTTGTAATAAAATAATTAAAAAAGGTAATAAATACACTGGTGTGTCGTGAACATTTTCTTATAAACCAAAGTTAGTTTGGGAACCACTGCTTTAGGGATACTTTAAGTATACTTCAATAAACTAAAATATGAAGTACATTTCAAATACTATTCCGCTAATGAACTATGAATGTTCTTGTAGTTCACATTTTACTTTATTGAAGTATACATCACTTAATTTAAAATTTTCAAATTTAGTAGAAAGAAGTATACTTGATCAAATGAACTTCGGGTTCACTACTTTTTGCTGAGGGTCGCTTTGGAGAAGTTGATTTATGTTATTCTAAGATCTGAAAATAGTATCTGCAGCTTTCAAGATAAAACATCATTTAGTACATTTCTAGAAATCCCAGAGGAGTTGAGAAGGAAGCTTCATGGAAGCAGAGAGAGAGGAGGAGGCAGTTCAAACCATCTCTTCCTTCCATCACAACAGGTGAGATCGCTGGCTAACAAGACGGGTGACCGCCCTTACAAGGTCTCTGCAGTATGATGTGTTCTACTGAAACATGGCTGCAGCATCATATTCCTGACTCCAGTGTCTCTGACGGTATGGCCAGAGAAAAGGAGAGGCAAAAGCAAAAGAGGAGGCTTAGCAGAGGTGTGAGTCATCCAGGACGTTACTGAGGAATATCGTCTCTGCTGCCTGGATATGGAGCCGTCAGGTGGTCATCAACCTGTTTTCAGTCAGAGGGCTCTGCAGATTCGTCACAAGACTGACTGCTACTGGAGATCCTTCCTGCATCACCAATCACGACTAAAGACACTTGGATGAGCTAATTTCCCTGTGGGAGAAAGTTTTTGTGAATTTGAGTCGCAAAATAAAATTTAGTAAATAAAAATGTTTCTCCTTCTCAAACGGGTTAAATTATCTTAATAGAAATCGAATTAACTGAGCTCCTGACTGATACCTTTAAGCATGACTTTATATGGAGGACCGATCCTGCCAAAATTGAAAATAATTGTGGAAATACATAATTTGTACATACTTATTTTCAATTGTATGTACCCTTTTTTTTTTGGCATGATCAGTCCTCCATATCTTGAACTCTGACCTTGGCTGAAATGTTGACAGGATATATATATATAAACTCAGCAAAAAAAGAAACGTCTTCTGACATTCAACTGTTTTTACTTTCAGTAAACTTAATGTGTGTAAATATTTGTATGAACACTAAAAGAGTCAACACCATAAGACAAACTAAAAATGTTTCACAGACATGTGACTAACAGAAATAGAATAATGTGTCCTTGAATGAAGGGAGGCTCAAAATCAAAAGTACCAGTCAGTATCTGGTGTGGCCACCAGCTGCTTGAAGTGCTGCAGTGCATCTCCTCCTCATGGACTGGACCAGATGTGTCAGTTCTTGCTGTGAGATGTTACCCCACTCTTCCACCAAGACACTTGTGAGTTCCTGGACATTTCTGGGGGGAATGGCCCTAGCCCTCACCCTGCAATCCAACAGGTCCCAGACGTGCTCAATGGGATTGAGATCCGGGCTCTTCGCTGGCCATGGCAGAACACTGACATTGCTGTCATGCAGAAACTCACGCACAGAACGAGCAGTATGGCTGGTGGCATTGTCCTGCTGGAGGATCATGTCCGGATGAGCATGCATAAAGGGTACCACATGAGGGAGGAGGATGTCTTCCCTGTACCGCAAGGCATTGAGATTGCCTGCAATGACAACAAGCTCAGTCCGATGGTGATGTGATATACCGCCCCAGACCATGACGGACCCCCCCATCTCCAAATCGATCCCGCTCCAGGGTACAGGCCTCGGTGTAACGCTCATTCCTTCCACGTTAAACACGAATCCGTCCATCACCCCTGGTGAGACAAAACCGTGACTCATCAGTGAAGAGCACTTTTTGCCACTCCTGTCTGGTCCAGTGAAGGTGGGTTTGTGCCCATAGGCGGCGCTGTTGCTGGTGATGTCTGGTAAGGACCTGCCTTACAACAGGCCTACAAGCCCTCAGTCCAGCCTCTCTCAGCCTATTGCAGACAGTCTGAGCACTGATGGAGGGATTGTGTGTTCCTGGTGTGACTCGGGCAGTTGTTGTGGCCATCCTGTACCTGTCACGCAGGTGTGATATTGGGATGTACCGATCCTGTGCAGGTGTTGCTACACGTGGTCTTCCACTGCGAGGATGATCAGCTGTCCTTCCTGTCTCCCTGTAGCGCTGTCTTAGGCGTCTCACAGTGCGGACATTAGCCACATCAGCAGTCCTCATGCCTAATGCACGTTAACGCAGATGAGCAGGGACCCTGGGCATCTTTCTTTGGCTGTTTTTCACAGTCGGTAGACAAGTCTCTTTAGTTTCCTACGTTTTTAGAACTGTGACCTTAAATGCCGACTTTCTGTAAGCTGTTAAGGTCTTAACGACCATTCCACAGGTGCGTTAATTAATTGATTATGGTTAATTGAACATGCATGGAAAACATTGTTTAAACCCTTTACAATGAAGATCTGTAAAGTTATTTGGATTTTTACAACATTATTATTGAAATACAGAGTCCTGAAAAAGGGACGTTTCTTTTTTTGCTGAGTTTATTAAAGTTTAGACACCCCCTGTTAATAGCCAGGATGTTTATGTAAGCAGATAAGAAATATATAAAGTGTGAAAGTGAGAAGCTGCTATAAGAAGTAATGAACTGATATTTGAGTTAATGTTGAAATGGATTTTATTTATAAAAAACATTTAAACAGCAGATTAATCTTTATGAATATCAGTTGTTTTCAAACGTCTGACAGAAAACTGAAGAATGACGCATTCAGGTGAAAGACAAGCGGCTGATTGGTCGGCAGGTTGGACAGGTGAGCAGCAACGCATCGGCTCATTTTATCCTTTCGCGTTTGAACCGGATCAGAATGTAGTGTTACTGTGGTGGCCTGGGAGTGGGCGGGGTCTCAGGCCGCAGACAGGCAGGCCTGCCGGACGCTCTGGGCCCAGGTGTTGAGCAGCTCCGTCACCGAGTGTTTGTCGGGCAGCTGCAGCAGCTTGGATGTCATGTTTCTGTGCACCGTCTGCAGGAATCTGTTGGCACCTGGGAGACACAAAGAGAAAGAGAGACTGCGTCAACAACCTAGCCGCACGCTCTGCAGCGTTTTACAGCCAACATCCTGACTGATCTGGACTCTACGTGATCCAGACGTTCCCGTGTTTATCCTCACCGTACTGATCTCCATCGTTGGCCCAGTGCGGACTATGATCCGGATAGTCGGCAGGAACGCTGAGCTGCAGGGGAGGAACGCTGGGCAGGTTCTTATCATCTGACGGACAAACAGCAACAGAAACCAGGTTAAATGTTAATGTTTTGTTGGCAGCAGGTAGAGAATAAACAATAAAGGATCCTCCAGTAAAGAAAGACTGGGCAGCAATAGTAGATGACATACATAGAATGGAAAACTGGAACTTAAGAATGGAGCGGTTTAATAAATACTACTACATGATTATTGATGGTAGATTCTTGTCTTCAAAGCAAAATTATGTATTTGGACACAAACAAGGAAGTATAGGTGAACATACTGCCGGTTACACTCAAAAAACTCAAAACTTCTGGAGGCCCGTTGATCCAGTGTCAGGAATGCAGCATTATGTGTTTAATTGAAACATGGCTGCTGCATCATATCCCCGACTCAAATGTCTCTCTGACCGGCTTCCTAACCATTCAGGCCAGACAGAGAAAACTTCCAGGAGAGTCTGGATGGCAGAAAGGAGAACATGAAGACACTCTGCAACATTACAGCGGATTTTTTAGGGTAAATTAAAGTCATGAATTTTAATATCCTGCAGCATTTTATAATCAGCAACCTTCTGAATTGTTAGGATTATTTCTGTTGAACCAAAACATTTAGTAAGGTTTAAAGAGCAAACATGATATCCATTGGCGTCAGTTTTTTTTTTTTAATTGTTGGGGACAAGTATTATTAATTATTCATATAAAAAGTACTCAGCCGTTTCACATTTAATTACAATATGCACTGCAGTGTATAAACAGGTGTTGAAAACCGTATCTTTATTCAATCAATAAAAGTTGAAAGCCATGAGCTTACGTGTTTCTTTCCCCCCAAATCGTACTGAAAACTATCATTAGGCTGTTGGTTTGCAAGAATCCTTAAAATCCACATCGTAGCACAAAGACCAACGCTGGCGATATAAACTCACACAAGAAGAAAATGCGCAATAACAAAACCGTTCCATTCACTAAACCTTGATGTAAGAAAATATCAATACACCGATATGTCACGAAATTTTAATGTCCCAATATTGTATCGATATTCAAAATCGATTTTTATTTTATTTTTTAGAATCTGAATGGAACCATTCATGATGACAGTCATTTTTGTAATAAAATATAAAAGTATAACTGGCTGTTTTCACCTTCTTGGTTCCAGTGGATCAACTGGATCTAGTGATAAAACTGGATGTGTTAAAGTATGAAACAGGTTGGAGTGTTTAGAATGATGGGACAGTTTCTCTATAGTTAAATTCAGTTTTAAATATCCCAATATATATAGTCTTATTCATAGTATCGCAATATATGGTATTGTGATACATATCGTATCGCCAGATTTTTACCACTACACATCCCTAGTGCGGACAAACTTCAACTTTAACTTACAGTTCAGAGTCCTGACCCGCATAAATTTCTCTTACAGGTGGAAATATACATAAATTAAATTTCACGGGTCCGGGAGGAAGTTTCTTTATTGCGGGCGGGGATGCGAGTGAGAAAATATAAATGGTTTTAATGTTTTGTTTTAAGAACTCCCAAAGAGGATCGTGTTGATATACTGTGTTGGTGGAAAGAGCATGAGGGAATATTTCCCAACGTTGATGGATTCTTCTCGTTATCTAGGCCGACAGAGAAACTTTTCTGCGGCTGAATTTGCGATTCAGGAACAGGGAACACGGTTAAAGCCCGGGACTGTGGACGACATTTTGTTCCTGCACAGCGATCTCTGCACCAAAATAAATATCAGCTGTGCAATATTACCGATAATAAATACATCTGCAATAATGCTACTGGTAGCCATGTTGGACGTCAGCTGGTTTTTCTCTAGTATCAGTGATGTTTCCGTTCAGCTTAATGTTTCAGGTGAGTCATTCAGTTCAGTGCAGAGCGTGTTATGGACCTTATTGCTGTTGTTCTGTCCATCTTTCTTTTTCTACTGTAGCTGAATTAGAAACGATTCATGTTCCCAAATAGCAGAGTTTAGTGATAGCTGGGAGTCCTTTCTGTTTTGTTTTTGGTGTCACTTTTTAAAGCTGCCCTGTGGAAACTTTGCACAGCGCTCGGGGTTCTGCACATAAACAGCACGCTGATAAACCCCTGGTGAACCGAATGAACTCCCTTTGGAGATCAGGCTTTTCCTCCTCCCTCTTGGTTTTTAAGTCTGACTCACTTCTATTCCGCTGCTTTTAGTACCTATCCCTCAGATCTGAGCTTTTTTCATT
This sequence comes from Valencia hispanica, assembly GCA_963556495.2. Lineage (NCBI taxonomy): Eukaryota > Metazoa > Chordata > Actinopteri > Cyprinodontiformes > Valenciidae > Valencia > Valencia hispanica. The sequence goes on from OY747718.1 coordinate 46,730,834, forward strand.
TATTTGTTAGAGCAAGCTTCTTTCAACTAAGACTCCTCTCTAAGGTCAAACCCTTCCTGTGCCACGGTGACCTAAAGAAGACCATTCATGCCTTCATTAGCTATAAATTATCAGTAGGAATAAATAAAACTCTACTAAATCGCCTAGAACTTGTCCAGAATGCCGCAGCTTGTTTACTGACAGATACCCGGAAAGCGTGACCATGTTACACCTGTTCTGTTCTCCCTACACCGGCTCCAGGTAGAACACAGAATTCGGTTTAAAACATTTGTTTTTAGTGCAAAACATGATCTTGCTCCATCTTACTTGTGTGACATTTTAAAGGTTTTATTAGCCTGGAAGGGCTTTACGCTCTGCTGGATAACACCAGATGAGGAGAGCGCTCTTTTGCGGCTGCCGGCCCCCAAAATTGTGGAACGCTCTGCCTGAAAAGATCTGAATAAATTCCCGATCTGCCCCCGTTATAAATCTAAACTAAAGAGCCACTTATTTCGGGTGGCATTTGGCACTTAAGGGTCATTTCCCCTCCTATCATTTATGGCTACTCAGTTTTTATTTTTACATCTTTTATCAATATTAATTGTTTTAGTTTTTGATATGTTAGTTATTATCTTGATACTATGGGTTAAACCTTGTCTATATTAAAAACTGAAGCACTTTGGTCAACCCTGGTAGTGGAAACGTGCTATATAAAAAAAAGATAGATGGATATTCATTATTTTCTGCTGTTTTTTATGTTGTTTTTGACTGTTCATATACTGGTTTTATATACAGCACTTTGGTCAGCTCGCATGCTGTGGGAATTGTGCTTTAACAAATAAATTGGTGTGGTGTGTCTGCATGTGTTCAGGTAGAAAACAGCTGGATTCGATAAATCCGAATCGCAGTACGCAGCGACCGTGGAGAGTCTCTGTGTCGGACACACTTCCTGCTCCGGGAATCTAAAGGGAACAAACGACGGCAACCACAGAACGGGTCGAGCTGGGAATCAACAGCCAGACCATCATGCCACAACTTCTGACGTTGAAGACATTCATGAATAAATCTGACTTATTCTCTCATTATTGAGGTTTTTATCAAATACAAAAAGGATTCTGGTGATTCTGACCCGAAACAGGAGAAGTTCGGTTAGATTTAACTTCAGAAGGGATGTGTCGTTATAATCAGGTGTATGTAAACTTCTGATGGTTACTGAATGATCAGCGGAGGTGTTCAGGTCCTTCTCTAAAGAGCCCGACTGATCTGAGGGTCAGAGGTCATCAGCCAATCACGGCGTCTTACCCAGCTTGCAGATGAGGTGCACGGTGCCGTTGTTGCTGCAGAACGCCGGGTCCAGGTTCACCAGGAACTTTACGTCGAGGCGCGCCACCTCCCCCTGCAGGATGTTGGGGACGGTCTGCCGCTCGTCTTCCTCGTGTTTCCTCTTCCTCCCGCAGACGTTCGGCCCCCTGGGGAACAGACAAGTGGGTCAGATAGGGCGAGGAGAGGCGAGGCAGGGTGGCGGAGGGCGAGGCGCCTACGTGATGGGCGGCCCGTGGATGGCGCTCATGGCGGGGGCGAAGGTCCGGTAGAGCGAGTGGTTGAACACCGGAGAGCGGATGTTGGCCATGACGACGTCCAGCAGCGGCTGGCAGAGGTACTGCTGCTTGGTGGGCACCGGAGGAGGGGGGGGCGTCGGCTGAAACAGAGGAGGAAACGTATCTCATAAAAACGGCAGAAAGTCTGTCGTATGGATGCTATAAACAGAGACCTGTGCTTGGTTTAATCATAAGGTCACATGATCGGAGGGACCGCTAACGAGCCAACCAAAGCAGCCGGCTACAGGTTGACTAACTCAGCAGCCAGAGCAGAGCTGCTCCACCGACCTGATCATCAATCCAACCTGTGACCCACTCAGAAGAAACATGTGCATCCCAGCAGGAGCACAGATCTACGCTGCACAGACGGTCGTCGCCGTCGTTAATCGTCACGTCGACCAGAACGAGGAGAACCACCAGCTCTGCTCACCACGGCCATGTCGTTCTTCAGCTTCTCCAGAGCTATTTCACACTTCTGCAGCGTCTTCAGGGGACACCTGAAGGTCAGAGGGGCAGAGAGCGGCTGCAGGTGAACCAGCGAGTCTCTCTTAGGGAGCAGTGGAGGAGCTGCAGAGCAGCCGGTTACCTGATGGTTGGATCAGTGAGGATGTTCAACAGACTCTTCATCTTGCTCAGATCCTTCTTCCTGTCTGGCAGAAGACGACAAAACATCCTCTTGTTTTCATTCAACATAATAATAAATATTCATATCAATAAAACTAAACCCAGACAATCGGTTCTGCTCAGCTTCTCACTGCTTCCTCAATTTACCCCGAAAATATATTCAAATATCTAAAACCTTTATTATTTAATATTTAAAGGTTCTAAAAATGTATTTTTTCATTTTCTTCAAATTAATTAGTTTTTTTCCCCTTCTTGCATTAAAATAATTTTTTTGTAAACCCAGTTTCAGACCAGCTTCTTAAAAAAAACATTTGAAATTCTAATAACAAAAACATATTTTGTAAAGAAATTCTAAAAACATTTTAACATTTTTAACATTTGAAGAACAGACTTTAGACATTTTCCGCTTCAGAAATCATAAAGTTTTGCTTCAACACAAAAACAAACGGAGAGAGAGAGGTCAAAGGTCAGCCGCTTACCTTCGTTCTTGTCGATCTTGTTGATCATGCGGCGAAGCGGCTCGATGTATTTGGACAGCTGCTTCAGTTTCTCCATGTACTGCTGCTCCTCCAGAGACGGGGCTCCAGCCGGACTCATGGCCGAGCCGGGGTTACCTGGACACAGGTGGGAGGAGCCTATAGTCACATGACACATTCTGCTGGAGCCAATCAGCTTTTTCCATAATGAATTACAGGCTTCTTTGGCGACACCCAGAGGCTATTCTTGGAAATGGTCAGAAAACACCTTCAACAATCTTTTTTTTTTAATTATTATTATTAGATGTCGACTGGCTGATCAGCTAACCCCGTTTGGACCCAACATGGTGGTCAGGTAACCTGGAGTTTGGATCAGACTACGGTTCTGGTAGAATGCGACGTGTTTTGGAGAATCGTCAAGTTTTTGTTTCACAGATCCGAGGTCTGGCGTCACGGGGTCGGCCATCGTTATCAGGTTCAGTAAGACCCGATACCACTCCAGCAGAAAAAAAACCAATTCTCAGACTAAGACAGTCAAAACAAGAAAACATCTGTTTCCTATCGTTGGGCAGGCGGGCGTCATTGCTATCCTCTCCTTCTCCTCCTCTTACTGCATTCATTCACAGCAGCAGTCACCACAGGAGTCGAGAACATCACTGTCAAAGGTTTCTACGCGTCTCGTCAACTCGATCCACAGGGGGGCGCTGCAGAACTGACACCGTCTGCTTTCCACCGAAACAGGGAACGTTCTGGCTTCCACAGAGAGAGAAGTTCGATGCGTTCGAGCTGGGTTGGACGTCACACCCAGATAAGCTGCGGGGGGCGAAAATGTAAATCCTACCTGAATCAGCTGAGGTGGGCAGGGCTACAGTGCTCTGCTGGTCTAACGGTTTAATCACAGCTGCAGAGGAGTAATTTTGGTTTCATGTTTTATTTCACCTTTTATATCATTCCGTCTCCATGAAAACAAAAGATGACATCAGATAAATAATTTTATTTTAGTATTTATGTGGAACACTGTGGTGTGGGGGCGGAGCTCCTTCCATTCAGCTTCCAGCTGCTGCTGTAAAACGCAAACGTCACTGATTAATTCCTGGAATAAACCTTTTTAACACACATTATTACAGTCGGATGTCGAGTCTGCTTATACTTTATCGTCACGTTAAGAGACCGGCACCAACGAGGACAGCTAAGCGGGGTCTTTCGGCTCAGTGACATCTGTGGTAGCTAACAGCGACCGACGCTAACTGAAGCGGTTAACATGAAAACGCGTTGGTCCGTAACACCAGGAAGCCAAAGACCAAAGATTCGCCGGTCAGAACTTCTGCTAGCAGGAGGCCGGGCTGGATTTGTTTACAGAGTTCATGGGTGTTTCTCAATGCCAAGGAACCTCGCCTTGATGCCTTGGCCCCGCCCCGGTTGCCTAGGAGATACGTCATCAGTGATTGCTAAGGCGTGTTCCAATGTTCATGTGCTACCGAGGCGTCTGTCCTCCATTTGTCTGCCGTTTAGCTAACTGACCAAGGATACATGGGAGGTTCCTTGATGCCTTCCCTTGGTCAAAAATATCCCAGAATACATCGCGGTATTTTCGAAAAGATGGCGGATCAGGAGCCGGCAGCAGCTACTTTGGGAGCGAATTTCCAATTTAAATGTAAGTCAAGTATTTGTAGCTATCGCAAAATGTGTTTTAGATCCAAAGCATCTGCTTAGGGGTTAGGGTTAGCTACTGTACGTAGCGTAGCTACTATGCTACTACGATGGGCGGGACGTAGACAGAGCGCGTAAGCAAAAGGCGGGCCCTGGGCAGCCGCGGTCACGTGAGGTAAGTCTGTTCCATTAAACCGTTTTCTTTGACCAAGGAAAGACAGTGTCCTCGTAAGCAAGGAACCGAAGGGGTGTTTCTCACTGTCAAAGAACCTCGCTTAGCAAGGCATTGTCTTGGTAGGCGAGGCGCCTTACTTACGAGGACACTGTGCTTCCTTGGTCAAAGAAAACTGTTAAATGGTACAGACTTACGTCGAAAATACCGCGCTGTATTCTGGGAAATATTTGACAAAGGGAAGGCATCAAGGAACCTCCCATGTATACTTGGTCAGTTAGCTAAACGGCAGACAAATGGAGGACAGACGCCTTGGTGGTCCCTGATGATGTATCTCCTAGGCAACCGGGGCGGGACCAAGGCATCAAGGAGAGGCTCCTTGGCATTGAGAAACACCCAATGTGTTTCTGGCTAAAGCGCAACGCTGTTATAGTTCCGTGTGGAAACTCGGTACGTGTCTGTGCTGTACCCCCCCCCAAAATACAATAAATCTAAAACGGATACGCGTACCGTTACAACCCTAGTACACTGTGTTTCAGTTAACATAGACGGAGAAGTTGGGATTCCAATATGGCGTTCCAGTTGGAAGTCGGATTTTCCAAAGTTCAGACTACAAATGGAACGCACCGTAGACTCAACCATGGTCTGATTGCTTTGTAGCGCTGCGGCGGCCATATTGAGAGTGGCAAGTTCACCTCAGACAACCAGGCAGATCTGCTTAGGAACTGGGTTTGCTGAATTAATAAAGTTTAACTAATGATGAAGAATTGTCTTTAAATGCAATAGTATAAAAACTATGCTAAACTAAACTTGACAGTAAACCAGCAGATTAAATTTAATTGATTTTTAAAAATAATAACTCAAGCTTGTTTTTAGTTGTGAATGAGAGAAATGAACCTTGTTGTTTCCAAGTAAATATATAACTAAATAAAAGGTTAGAGGTGACTGAGGAACTTTTCATTCATATTTAAGGAAATGAAACACTAAACTAAACAAAAAATCTGTATGATTAATTGTTAGGTGATCTATTAATTTATTCATTTAACCATCTAATGTTAGAGAGCAGAAGCCAGAGCGGTTAACTCCTCGCAGCATCAGCTGAAACCTCCACTACCCTAGTCCTCTTCCAGTTAGAGGGAACTAAGAGCCACTCACAACATGGCGGCCGCAGCGGCGTTGCTGTGCGAGTCCTCCTTACCTGGAGTGTTCAGAGGTCCGGGCGAGGCCACGCCGTGGTTCTGCTGGGGGGTTCTGGAGGTGACCGGGCTCGGGGAGGGCTGAGGGGACGGGCTGGGCTGGAAGCCCCCCGGAGACGGCGTGGGGCCGGAGCTGCAGGGAGGAAAGCAAGAAGGGATTAACGGGCGGCAGGTGAGGGGGCGTGGCCTCCGAACCATTCATACCTGGCTGAGTTGGGCTGGGAGGAGGGGGGCTGCGGGGACGGCTGGGGGGGAGGCAGCATCTGCGGAGTGGCGACCATCACAGGTGAGGATGATGACATCATGGTATGCTGCGGCACCTATGGATGAAACCGGTTGGCGACAGTTTTCCCTCAATGCTTCCAGGTATTTGGGATCAGAACGGTCCAACGCAGCGGTTCTGACCCGGTTCTGACCCATCAGCTGGTGTCAGAGGAGGTAAGCCAAAACCCTCTACTGACCGCCTGTCCTGAGCTGGCTCTACACCTTCAAACCAAAAACGTTTTACTGCTCAGAGGGGGGGAAAACGCACCTGTGGGGTCATCATCTGACCTCCGACCCCTGCCGGATTGTTTGGAGGAGGGATGGAGGAGTTCAGAGGAGGCCGAGGAGGTCGAGGCAGATTATGCATGGGGGGACGGACCATCTTCAAAGGGAGACAAACAAGAGACGTCAGCAGAGCGGAAATGGGTTGGGAGCTGATGGCCCCTGAGGCGTCTGCAGAGGTCTCACCTGTCCAGGTACGGCGGCGGCTGCAGCTGCAGCGGCGGCGGCGACTGCGTTGAGTTGCGCCTGAGCTTGCTGGACTTGCTGCAGTGGCAGTGGTGCACGAGCCTGCTACACAGGAAGCAAAGCGTGAAAGCAGAGGAGGATGAGCTGCAGCTCAGGAGGCGTCAGATCTGGTTCTGCGGCGGTCCGATCAGAACTCACCTGAAAGGACTGCATCTTAAGCTGCTGCTGCTGCTGCTGGCTCAGAGGGTTGATGGGAACAGACTGAGCCGTCATCTGTCCAGCCATTGACTGAGGAACCATCCCGGATTGCTGCTGCTGGGAATGTGGAGGCATCTGCCCAGACTGAACCTGCTGCTGCTGCTGCTGCTGCTGCACCATCTGCTGAATGGACTGGGCCTGGGCTTGTGCCTGGGCTTGTACCTGGGCCTGGGCTTGAGCTTGAGCTTGAGCCTGAGCCTGCTGCTGCTGCATCAACTGCTGCTGCTGCTGCTGAAGCAGCTGCATCCTGGTCTGATGCATCTGCAGAGATAGAAAATAAAACCTGAACTAGTGCTGGGGCGATACAAAAGGTAGAAACTATATAAATTTAGCCAAAGGGTTAGATTTTGACTATACCGGCCTAGACCGATTGCGCATTTTGATGATACCATCAAGCTGTCATCAAGGATAAATACTGATGTTCAGAGTTCGTCTTTACGCTATATATTGCTAGTTTAAAATGAGTTTTCTATTTATTGGAGAGAAAAAAACCTGTTGAAATATAGGGATGTAAGAAAATATCAATACACCGATATATCACAATATTTTATTTCCCGATATTGTATCAATATTCAAAACAAAAATATATATATTTTTTTTTAAGGATTTGAATGGAACCATTAATGATGACTGCAATATGTTTGTAGTAAATATAAAAGTATAACTGGTAGTTTGTGGCTGTTTTTACTTTCTTCGTTCCAGAGGATCAACTAGATCTAGTAATAAAAACTGGTGTTAAAGTATGAAACAGGTTGGCGTGTTTAGAATGATGGGACAGTTTTCCTACTGTTACATTGAGTTTTAAAAATCACAATATATCGTCTTACTCATAGTAGCGCGATATATCGTATCGTCTCCCCTGTATCATGATACATATATCACCAGATGTTTGCCAATACACATCCCTACTGAAATATGTGCAGGTTTAATTTTGTGCGAGACTAAATTTATAAATAAGTCACCAGGAAAGAAACAATTTTGAAAAGAATAAATGTTCTTTAAATGGCCATTTAAACTTTTTTTGAAAGTGAGAATGTTAATAAATGTCATTTTGAAACATATAAAGAAAGATATATATCGCAATAGACGCCGTTATCGCACACGCTTTACATGGCCCAGGCCTAAGCTAAAGGACATGAAGGAGCAGCAGCTGCTTGGTTGACAACATTCAGCTTCACTGACAGAATCCCAAAAGGCTGATCATCTGTTGTCGGGCAGATTAAACCTTCAGGCTCCTGTATGGACGCTGTGCCTCCCCGTCTTGGATCTTCTGTCTATTATTGTTCCTGATGTCCTCAAAATTGAGAACGGCAAGACATTAAACATGCAATTATAAAATCACTTATCCAAAAAAAAAAAATCCTGGTATGGTCCCCTCAGTTTTGTCCAATTTTAGACCAATATCTAGGCTTCCTTTCCTTTCCAAAATGTTGAAAAAAAAATTTTTTTTAATCCAACTGAAGACATGTTTAGATGGTTTTCACATTCTGGAGGTGTTTCCGTCTGGTTTTAAAAATGGTCATAGTACTGAAACTGCACTAGTGAACGTTTTTAACGATATTTTATTTGCTACAGATGCTGGTGATGGTTGCTGTCAGGCTTGGAAAATTAGGTCGGAATACGAGGTTCTGCCTTAAGTTGGTTCTGATCTCGTCTTTCTGATAGAAGAGTTTTTCTTTCGGTCTTGGAGACACTGACTATATGCAGCCAATATTCGGGTTAAGGTCACTATTTAGGTTTCTGAAACATTCGGAATAACCCGTTTACATGCGTGAGCGGATAGAGTCAGGACGTAGGGACAACCTTAAGACGCAATATGCACCATTTCCGATTCTTCTTCCGCATACATGAAGTTCCTCTACACAAAAGACCAAGAGTCTTTGCGAATAGAACATGCGCAGAACACAAATCAATGTTCCTTTTGATGGGGATATGCCGTTACGTGTTTACATGACCAAATATTCGGGTTAGAAAAGGGGTACCCCAGGGGTAAGATTCGGGTTTTTGCCGGTGTTTACATGGCCGTGCCTAACCGGGTTATTGCTAATATTCCGGTTTCGAACCGGTCATTGGCTGCATTGTAAAGGCAGCCCATGTTTCTTCCTCTACGCGCCTTCATTGGGGTGTGCCGCAGGGTTCTATTCTTGGCCCTATTCTGTTTAGTTTTTATTTGCTTCCCCTTGGCATTATTTTTCGCAAATATGATTTGTCATTTCATTTTTATGCAGATGATTGCCAGATCTTTGCTCAATTAAAAAAGACAAAGGATAGTGTCCTGCAGTGCCTAAAGGACATTAAAGAGTGGATGGCCTATTAATGAACAGAAAACTGGGATTGTTTTGTTTGCCCTAGTGGTTCATCGACTCCTCTATCTGCACCTCTGGATTCATTGTCTCCTTTTGTAAAGCCAATTATTTCTAATTTAGGCGTTACGGTTGACTCTGAACTAAAATTTGACAAACAAATAAAAATTGTTGTTAAATCCAGCTTTTTTATATTGAGGCAATTGTCAAAACATCTTAAAGCTACATTGTGTAAGAACTTCTCCCATCTAATGGTGAAAAACCATCTGAATATTACGTTCTAGCCCCGCCTCCCACCCCCCCATTCCGAGCGCGTTTTAACTCCTACGGTGGCCGTTTCATGCCAAGGTTAACATGGCTTCCAGTACTACGACTTCGTCCAGTGTTCCTTCCAGTGATGAGGTCACTTTAGAAAACTACATTGCATTTAGTTATATAGTCAGACGTCTGCCGCGTCGCGAGTAGACAATCTCCCTCTGGCATTCGTCACGGTGCAACTGAGTGAAGCCAAAGCGCGAAAGGCGGAGCTAGAATTTCCAGGAATGTCCCTCGTTGGTGAATGTATTTCAAAGATGGAGGCTCAACATGGATTCAGCCATTCGCACGACTCGCTCGTATGTATTCTGAATAGCAGATTCTACACTTACGAGAATACTTTCATTAGTAGGTGGAAGTAATTACACATGAATAAGCACATATTTTTGAAAGAACAATGGGTTTTTTGCTAAGAATTAACTAAAAAAAATACACAATGTAGCTTTAACAGAGAAGGACTTTGAAAAGCTCCTTCATGCATTCATTACAACAAGGTTGAACTACTGTAATGCTCTGTATGTTCGGGGTTAGTCAAGTTTCTCTCTCCCGCCTGCAGATGGGTCAAGAATGCTGCTGCTCGCTTAATGACGGGTACCAGCAAGTCAGAGCATATCCCGCCCGTGTTGGCTTCACTTCACTGGCTGCCGGCTGCTTTTAGACTCCATTTTTAAATTCTTATTTCAGCATACAAATCCCTTAAAGGATTTGTACCTCCCTATTTATCGGACTTACTTCAGCCTTGTACTCCTTCACGTGTTTTACGGTCTGCTGACCAGCAGCTACTGGTCGTTCCTCAGACTTGGCAGAAGCTTAGAGGTGATCGGGTTTTGCCCACTTATTTTCATTGGCTTTTAATACTGATTGACTTGATCACTCGTGTTGTTGGATTTATTATATTTATGTTTTTAATTTTTTTATATTTATTTTGATCTTTGAGTGCTGTTGTCTTGATGTTCAGCACTTCTGTCGACATTGTTGTGTATTAAGTGCTTTATAAATAAAGTGGATTGGATAAACTCAGGTTATATGAAGGTAACAGAGCTTCTCCACGTCCATCAGGAGGAAATACGTGATTCGTGCTTTTAATACTAAAGTCCTGAGAGCAGCCGTCATCAGCCCTGAATGAAACATGTTTAACAGGATGAATTGCAGGAACCAATTTACACCACCAGATGGCAACACTGTACATTTGGTGAGAAAATCTCGATGGATGGGATGGGTAGATGGATGGATGGATGGATGGATGCATATTTTTTAATGTTTGCATTCAGCCACATTTTAATCAAGGTTAAAGAAGATTCCTTATGTTAGTCAAGGTGATTCGTGGGCTGTAACGTTGACAAGAATAAGGAAGATGTTGTAGAGTACTTGTCCTATTTTTGAACAGCCGACAGGTTTTTCGACTGTACACAACAAAACACCACTGTTTATTTCAATGGTATCAATGGCATCCAAATTGACCTGTCGTTTTTTTAATTTTACTTTTTACATAAACATCCAGCTGAAAAATGGATTCTCACAATGGTTCTGTCAAAACAGGGAAAACATCTGCTTCCTATCACAGGGTCCTCGTGTGTTATTAAACTAACTACAAGAGCTTGTGGTAATTAAACTAGAGAGGGGGGAAAGAAGATGGTGGCTTGTTTGGATTGACTGTATTTTGCACATATGCCTAGAGGCATGTATAATCAATGAACTGATCGGCTTCAGGCTGCATTTCAGATCAACAACGTTGTCAATATGGTTTCTCTAACTTTTCAGTTCTATTACATGCATCCATGCATGGATGGATGAACAAATGGGTGGATGAACGGATGGTTTGTTGGATGGATGGATGGATGAATTGATGGAAGGATGGATGGATGGATGGATGGCTGGATGAATGGTTTGATGCATGGATGGATGGAAGGATGGATAGATGTATGGATGTTTGATAGATGTATGGATAGATGAATGGATGGTTTGTTGGATGGATGGATGGATGAATTGATAGAAGGATGGATAGATGGATGGATGGATGGATGATGGTTTGTTGGATGGATGGATGGATGGATGAATTGATGGAAGGATGGATAGATGGATGGATGTTTGATGGATGGATGGATGGATGGATGGATGGATGGATGGATGGATGGATGGATGGATGAATTGATAGAAGGATGTATGGATGGTTTGATAGATGGTGTTGTGATTCCATGTTTTATAAGATAAACTGAACAGACTGTCGGATAACTGGGAGCCATTTCAAAGATGGACTGATCAGACCACATTTTCCAGCAATCCTAGCAGTGACCCCCTACACACTCCTATTGGTCTGTGGCCACCAATGGTGACATCAACGATGACATCACGGCCAAAAGGCTATAAGAGTAGTATTGGCGGCCATTTCAAACCGTTCTCAGCAGAGGGTCTTAGCAGAAACTCCGGCTAAACAGAGGACATCTCACCAATTCTCTTTTGTTCTGAATCGCTGGACCGGGAAGAACTCATTTCAAAGCTTCGAAGTTCTCATCCTGTTCGCGTAACCAGGTTGAGCGATATCCGGACTGTTCCAAGACAGTTCGTTACTACGTTAATCTC
>OY747718.1:47417716-47722716 GCA_963556495.2 Valencia hispanica
ACCGGCCCTGGATCCGACTTGTCGGCTGTAAGACCTGCTGGTTGAGGTTCAGGATGAGGACCTGTAAACCAGCTGGACCAGACTCTACATGTTTTACATGGTGACTTGTTGGATGACTTCATCTGAGACATGGACTGGGTCTAGGAGGCGTCTTGTCTGACCTGGAGACCTGAGATGATATTCTCCATCTGTTGGCCTCAAGGTCTCGGTATCTGAGGACCTGTTAGTAGGCTACAGACTCGTTAGACTAGACTTGAGATTTGCTGCCAGGTTGTTGGTTTAAAACCTTTCCTCTAGATGGGGGCTCCAGCTTCTCTAAAGGAATGCTTGATTGGGGACTAGGACTGGAATTAGGACTTGTTGCACAGGAAAGTTTTCTATCCAACTCAAAATGTCTTTCATGGTGACTTGTCAGGTGATTTCTGTGTGCTAGTCCTATTAATATCAAACTGATTTCCTGCCCCGCCCTCCTTAGTTACTGTTGCTAACTCGGACAAGCCATCATAGCTGTATATAACTGTCATGTTGAGTAAACTGTGTGATCTGACACAAGCTTTATCCAACGAAAACATCTGTCCAAACTGGGAGTTGAATGCTATTGGTTTGTTTGCATTTGGGGGCGGGGCTAAGTGACAGGTCAATTAGAAGCCTTGGTTGATAGGGGACTAAGACTGAATGAGGGACTTGGACTGGATGAGACTCGGACTGAATGAGGGACTCGGACTGGATGAGACTCGGACTGGATGAGACTCGGACTGAATGAGACTCGGACTGGATGAGGGACTCGGACTGGATGAGGGACTCGGTCTATATGAGACTCGAACTGGATGAGGGACTCGGACTGGATGAGGGACTCGGACTGGATGAGACTTGGACTGGATGAGACTCGGACTGGAGGAGGGACTCTGGACTGAATGAGACTCGGACCGGATGAGGGACTCGGACCGGATGAGACTCGGACTGGATGAGGGACTCGGACTGGATGAAGGACTCGGACTGGATGAGACTCGGACTGGATGAGGGACTCGGACTGGATGAGGGACTCGGACTGGATGAGCGACTCAGACTGGATGAGCGACTCGGACTGGATGAGGGACTCGGACTGGATGAGCGACTCGGACTGGATGAGGGACTCGGACTGGATGAGGGACTCGGACTGGATGAGGGACTCGGACTGGATGAGGGAATCGGACTGGATGAGGGACTCGGACTGGATGAGGGACTCGGACTGGATGAGGGACTCGGACTGGATGAGCGACTCGGACTGGATGAGGGACTCGGACTGGATGAGACTCGGACTGGATGAAGGACTCGGACTGGATGAGGGACTCGGACTGGATGAGGGACTCGGACTGGATGAGGGACTCGGACTGGATGAGGGACTCGGACTGGATGAGGGACTCGGACTGGATGAGCGACTCAGACTGGATGAGGGACTCGGACTGGATGAGGGACTCGGACTGGATGAAGGACTCGGACCGGATGCAGGACTCGGACCGGATGAGACTCGGACTGGATGAAGGACTCGGACTGGATGAAGGACTCGGACTGGATGAGACTCGGACTGGATGAGGGACTCGGACTGGATGAGGGACTCGGACTGGATGAGGGACTCGGACTGGATGAGGGACTCGGACTGGATGAGGGACTCGGACTGGATGAAGGACTCGGACTGGATGAGACTCGGACTGGATGAAGGACTCGGACTGGAGGAGGGACTCGGACTGGAGGAGGGACTCGGACTGGATGAAGGACTCTGACCGGATGAGACTCGGACTGGATGAAGGACTCGGACTGGATGAAGGACTCGGACTGGATGAAGGACTCAGACTGGATGAGACTCGGACTGGATGAGGGACTCGGACTGGATGAGGGACTCGGACTGGATGAGGGACTCGGACTGGATGAGACTCGGACTGGATGAAGGACTCTGACTGGATAAGGGACTCGGACTGGATGAGGGACTCAGACTGGATGAGGGACTCGGACTGGATGAAGGACTCGGACCGGATGAGACTCGGACTGGATGAAGGACTCGGACTGGATGAGGGACTCGGACTGGATGAGACTCGGACTGGATGAGACTCAGACTGGAGGAGGGACTCGGACCGGAGGAGGGACTCGGACTGGATGAGGGACTCGAACTGGATGAGGGACTCGGACTGGATGAAGGACTCGGACCGGATGAGACTCGGACTGGATGAAGGACTCGGACCGAATGAAGGACTCAGACTGGATGAGACTCGGACTGGATGAAGGACTCGGACTGGATGAAGGACTCGGACTGGATGAGACTCGGACTGGATGAAGGACTCTGACTGGATAAGGGACTCGGACTGGATGAGGGACTCAGACTGGATGAGGGACTCGGACTGGATGAAGGACTCGGACCGGATGAGACTCGGACTGGATGAAGGACTCGGACTGGATGAGGGACTCGGACTGGATGAGACTTGGACTGGATGAGACTCAGACTGGAGGAGGGACTCGGACCGGAGGAGGGACTCGGACTGGATGAGGGACTCGGACTGGATGAGGGACTCGGACTGGATGAAGGACTCGGACCGGATGAGACTCGGACTGGATGAAGGACTCGGACCGAATGAAGGACTCAGACTGGATGAGACTCGGACTGGATGAAGGACTCGGACTGGAGGAGGGACTCGGACTGGAGGAGGGACTCGGACTGGATGAAGGACTCTGACCGGATGAGACTCGGACTGGATGAAGGACTCGGACTGGATGAAGGACTCGGACTGGATGAAGGACTCAGACTGGATGAGGGACTCGGACTGGATGAGGGACTCGGACTGGATGAGGGACTCAGTCTGGATGAGGGACTCGGACTGGATGAGGATTTTGTTTTTTTGGTTCTGCGTGAGAATTTTGTTCTGTCTTCTTCTTCCTCCAGGAACTGATTTCGCAGACAGCGACGTTGAAGAAAATGGCAACGGATACATGTAGGTCTGATCCAAGTCCTGCTGCTCCGCCCAGGTCAGAACCAGAATCTGATCAGATCCATTTTTTCTCTGATTTCTGCAGAGAGGTCCTTCCTGAAAAAGCGCAGAGCCGAGCCTCGAGTCCCAATTCAGGTACAGTCTGCAGAAACCTGTGATTCTGACCCAGATGATCTGGGGAACCAGTGGAACCCGTTAGCGCCCCCTATTGCAGAGATGAAGTGAGACCAAAAAACATCTGACGATAATATTTCTATCCCTGAAACCCAGACGGATGTTTAAACTCTCGGCTAGAACCCAGCTGGGCGAGGAGGGTGGGTCTAGCTGTGGGGCGTTCAGGATTGGTTACAGAAACGTTTCACCAACCAATCAGAATCGCCATCAAAATACGTCATTTCTGCTGCTGACATCTTTCTGAATAAACGAACAGCACCGTAATATTTGGCTGAAACATGGAAGAGGGTCAGGCTAGAGAACATAATGAAACCTTAGCTCATATGTGCGGACTGAGAAGACATTGAACTTTGACCTTTTTTTATGTGGATTGGTGTTGAACTACAGAGAAATTAGCAATAAAGTAAGACAAGAAATCTGATTGTTCACAGTTACCAGCTGCCATCCACCCACAATGTTGTGATGTCACACGAATGCAACCTATTATGTTTTCCAATTACTTGTTTACTTTTGGCACTAGAAAACAATATTCAATCTTTATGTTCAATAAGTGTATTTTCTAAAAATGATTGTCTCTGTGTGAACGGATGCAGTCAAATAGTAGCTATGATACTAATAGTTAAAAATAATCCACTGCAGTGGTGGCACATAGTTTAGTCTTTGCACAGATTCAAGGCGTTGGTTATGACAGTGAACCGATAGTATCTATTTATCGACAGTAGCTCACGAGCGAGGAAAACGAACCAAAACATTTCTCTACTGAATTCTCGACGACAAAACATAAGCATAAAGTGCATAAAACAGGCATAAAGTGCATAAAGTGCTCGCATCCACAATTTGTGGTGACGTATCTGAGAGAAGATAAAGAACTTTACCAGTTTGTCCGTAGGTAAACTGTAACAGACTATAGTCTTGCTGTTTTTGGATGTTGCCCTTTTAAACAATGTTAATCTATTAAATATTATTACAATATCTTATTTTGAAATACTGACTGAGACAGGGCGTGAAGTTACAGTTCAGGAGCAAATAAGAAGAAGAAGAAGGAGGAGTTTCTGTTTTTGAAGGGGGTGTTTCCCGTTTACAAACCAAAACGCCCCGTTTGTCTGCTGGTCGGGTGATAATGAGTTGGACTCGTCTTCCTGCAGGTTCTGAGCATCTTCTTAGAAGTACAGGAAGCTATGCGTTCCCTGAGGTCACCAACCACAAACCATGACACTTCCACCACCGTGCTTGTGCATGTTTATTAGCCCGAGTGGCTCACCTCCACAGAGTGAGGTCTGTTCAGTAGACATGGTTAGCGTGTTCAGTTGGTCACGTATGACCTGTTTTGTTTTTACCCACAGATCACAACTACGAAAACGTTTGTAAGTTGGAAAAAGCACCAGACCCGGAGCCAGACCCGGAGTCTGACCCGGAGTCGGACCCAGAATCTGAACCGAGTAAGTTTACATCTGTCTAGCCCCTCCCCCAGGGCGCTGATTGGAGGGTCTCACCTCAGCAGAACCTTCTGGGCCAGGGTTCTGAACATCCATGAACTGTTCTCTGTCTTCTCCTCCTTCAGACTACCTGAACGTGGAGGAGATGAATCTACCAAGTGAGTTACACATCCAGCTTCTCTACTGGACCTTCTTGGTTCCAGATGGACCTAAACCCAGCAGCCTGTCGTGTTAAATTACATTTAATTTTCTTCCTAGAACCTCACTCACAGAAAACGGTTCTGAAGTTCTGCTCCTCGGTTTTTCTTCTGGGTTCCTGAAATTTCAGTTTGATTTTTTTTTTTCTAACAGACGGACTTCATGCAGGTTCAACGTCCAACCTGTCGTCTCAGGGGATGATGCAGTATGATGATGATGATGAAGACGATGATGATAACTATGTGAACCAGCCGCCTGTAGGTTGGAACTCACCTGTGAGGTAAACATCCACCTGTGGAACTGCAGCCGACCCAGTCTGTTCCCTGCTTTCAGATGATCCACTGTTAGCCCAGCGCCTGACGGGAGGAACCGCTGACCACAGCCTCATCTTCATCTTCATCAGAACCAGAACCTGGATCCTTACAGACACCTGATGTTTTATGTTTCAGCTGCTGAAGCTTCAGCACATTTTCTATTTGAGCAGCAGTTAATCATCTTAGCAGCGCCTGAAAACTTTGAGTACACACTGAGTTACCCGCCTGGCTGATTTAGGCTTTTTAATGTCACATTTTTTATTAAAATGAATATAGAGACAGGAACTCTTTGTTTTAGACGATATTCTCTTTTTTCCAATCGTCAAACAAGGTTGAATGAAAGAACTTCTAAATCTGAGAGGAGTATGAATAATTTTGTGCTGATTTGTGTGTCACTAAGAGTTACATCCTATTAGGACAGGAATAAAAGGATAAAAGGAGGTGAAGACAGGAATTTTTCCAGTTTCTGTCACAGAATAGCAAAACTTCAGGACCAAAAGAATTAACTTTGGTCATCCAATATGTCCTCCATACATGCCAGCTAGTAGCTAACAGCTAGTAGATAACAGATTGTGGCTAGTAGCTAACCAGTAGTACCTAACAGCAAGTAGCTAAGAGCTTTAGCTAAAACCTAGTAGCTAATACATAACATGTAGTACCTAACAGCTAGTAACTAATAGCTAACAAGTAGTAGCTAATAGCTAAAAGCTATTACCGAACAGCTAGTAGCTATTAGCTAACAGGTAGTAGCTAACAGCTAGTAGCTACTAGAACAGCTAGTAGCTTTTAGCTAACAGCTAGTAGCTACTAGCTAACATGTAGTAGCTAACAGGTAGTAGCTAACAGGTCGTCGCTATTAGCTAACCGGTACTAGCTAACAGCTAGTAGCTACTAGCTAACCGGTAGTAGCTAACAGCTAGCTTTGCTGTAACAAAGGGATTCAGAGCCAATGAAGAACCCACTGGACCATCATTAGAACAGGCGTGGATAGAGTTCTGAATGTTGTAGAACTGGGATCCGTTATTAAACCGCCTAACGCTGTACTTCTGATGTTAGCCAAGTTTTACAGTCTGGTTTTCTGTTGGTTGATGGTTTCCAGGTTTAACAGGAGAAGTGAAGATCTTAGTCTCTGTAATTCTCGAGGGTTACACCTTCTCACTTCTTCTAGACCGCCATGGTTTTATCTCCCTCTTTCTATGAACCCATTGATAGATTCTCGATTTCATTAAACCCGCCAGATTAACCTGCATCTGATTTATTACTGATCATTGCTGCTCTAAAGCTTCATGTTCTCCTCCTGAGAATTTCCTTTAAATGTGATTGATTTAAATCCAGAGGAAGCGTCTCGTTAAGGGTGGGAACACAAACATTTCACAATAACCCAGGTTAATCCAGATTAGCCCCGTGGTGAGGAGACTTCCTGGTGTCAGGTTAAATATTGAGTTAATTATTCATTCACTGTAATCTTTTAAATGATCCATAAGTATTTTTGGCGGTGTCGGACACCAGAGGCGCCGACACGTTTCAGCCTCATTTTGATTTTACTGACAACTCCTGAGAATGTTTTTAATCTGTTTAAATGTTGTCTGTCATCAATGTGTGATCTAGAAATGTTTTTATCTGAATTAAAGTGGAATTTACTGAAGCCTGAGACTCTGACGTCATTACTCTAGTCCAGCGCCCCCTAGGGGACAAACCAGATGAACTGGTTCCAGATCAGCAGCTTCGTCATGAATGACATGAGAACCTGAAAATCTAGACTGGCTTATTTCTCACTATGTCCTCCTTCCTTTGCTCAGCTCAGGTCCAGAACCCAGAAATCCCAGTGATCCCAGAACCAAAGGGTTCTGGTCTGACCCGGGTTCTTCACCCTGGGGGAGATATCCAGTAAAACCCACCTTCAGATGTGAAGAGATGATGGAGCTCCTCCCGGCCACTTTACAGAGGAAGAATGTTTCAGGTTCTGGTTCTTTTAGCCATGATCCAGGTCTCGGTACCACTAGAAGCTGATATTGCACAAGTGGCAGGGAACCGCTCCAGTGCCGGCCAGAATCAGAACCACATCATCTGCCAAAAAACCAAGAGGACTTAGCAAACCAGAACCATCCTCTCCACTTGATCAGCAAAATGATGCAGGTCGGGAAGAATCTAACCAGAACCCAGAACAAGCTTGACTCTAGACCAGACAGCACCACCTGCACAACGCTGTGTTGGACACAGTCAGAACTTTACTGGGTCCACAAACCAATCAAACCTCCATGGTGGTCTCCTGCAGCAGAACCTCGGCTCCAACACCCTGCAGTAACTTATCGGTACCAGGAGCTGAAGGAGGTCGGGTTGGTGAACTTATACAGAACTTGGGTCCATTTATGTTCTGACCTCCAAGCAGGGCTAGAGTGGAGCTTTTCCTCCAGCCTGTAAACTCATGCTTAAAGGAAACGGGCCATGATTCCTGATTTTTCAACATCACTGTATTTTGTAAGGGAAAGATTTGGTGTGTAAGCGTAACGTTATCTATGTCCTCAGCAGCAGCCAATGAAATGACTTGAAGTTCTGAAGTGAATCTCTGGTATCAGGAAGTGAGTCTGAATCTAATCAAGCCTGAGGAGAGAACGTTCCACGTCTGACAGTTTTCTCAGGGCAAGATAGTCAATCTGTCACAAATGACAGTTCCATAAACGGTCTCCTAACACGTGGGAACGGATGGCAGCATTCTCTCTTCATAAATGATCTAAAATCAACAAACACTTTGAAATCAAGGGAACGTGAGAACAAGTCACTTTCTTCTCTCTGATGCTCATTTTCCATCTTTATGCAAGAGCAGAGAGAGAAATGCTTTGAAATCCACTTGGTACATTTACAAGATACCACACCAAGGTGACAGCTTTGTTTTATTTTAAAATCAGACAGCTTTGATTCTGTCTGAAATCTGTTTTGTTTGGGAACAATCAGTCATTTTTGTTTCCCTTTAATTATTAAAGATATAGAAAAGATCTCCAATGGTTCTGTCTATATGCCAGAACCATTCAGGTAAATAAGATGGAGGTGTAACTAAATAGGCGATTCTCATTGGCTGAACTCCGTGATTTACTAAAAATCAATCCGTAGGGAAAAGGAAATACAGGGGCTGCCTCATAATCCTTAAAACTTCTAAAAACAGGTTGTAAAATTCATGCTTAATGTTAACAAAGAAGTTACAGTCACAATTTTAGAAAGGGAGATATCTTAGTTTGTACCTGCAGTGCCAGTTTTAATAAGTGTGTACATTGAAATTACACAGGACAAATTCTTAAACCTATTAGGTAATCACGTTATAGAGGTTTTTAAAATAATTTTCTGTATGACAGTCTAACTTATTGTGATATGATTACGTTAATGTTGAAGCTGGAACAAGGAGAACTTGGATTCTAAGATGTTTGTGAACTTTTTTCATTTGTGTGGTCATAACTTTTAACCCAGCTACAGGAGAAGCTGATGAAACAGCTTCCAACTAGGGGGAGGGGATAAATGACCCAAAAATAAAAAATTTGGAAAATGATTACGCCCACTTCAGGGATGGTGCATTGGGTCATTAAGGCGAAATTTTGTATTGGGAGTTGGTACCTATCATGAAATAAACCCCCCACCCAACCTAAAAAACTAAATCGGAGATGTTTTCTTTTGTTTGTTTTTTTTCCCCTTTTATCATTAAAAATAAAATAAAATCTTAAGAGAAGACTTTTATTCACCAGTCAGATGTAGCAGAGTTCTAATGCTCTAAAGTACATTTACATAATATATTGTGGCTCCTGGTTGACTGCAAGCAAACCATTGAAATCCCCAAGGAGACGATCATATTCAACACACCATCAAACAGTTAAACAGAGTTGTCGCAGGTGTGTTTTTTCCTTTTCAACAGAATTACATGACAATTTTAGCTTTGTGTCGGGTTCCATTCAATATTTGGCATACTTTTATCTTGCTAACTGTAGCTCAATATAGCTAACTAGCAGTTAGTTCCTTGACACCTCAAACTAGCTAGCTAGTTCGCTAGCTTAGTGGACTTAGCAATGCAAGTGGATACGGGGTTCCAAATCCTGGCGTCGGTCAGAGGTGTCAGTGTGGAGGATGTGTATAAACTTGTTGATGCACATATGACTGACAGCACAGAGCACAACAAAGGGTTTTCAAAGCTGTTGGCAGAGATGTACAGCTTGGAAACACCAGCAGGGCAGATCTTTTGTGGCACCCACACCACTGGTCTTCAGCAGTGCCATGAATAAGGTGATGCGGTTGGTGGAGGCTGATATGAAGATGGAGCAAGTGCTACAGAGTTTCATGGTGAATCATGTCCACAAACCCTGGAACCGCTACAGGGAATTCCTCCTCTTCCTTGAGCAAAGGCAGGTATCCAGTGTGCTGTTTTCCTACAAAGACAACAGGTTTGGGTGTCTCTCTAGGGCAGCAGCAGTCCTAATATACTACTTTGGCCAACTGACAGAGATCCTGAGCCAGAACCCTCACATAAACAACCGCCTGGCCTGGCCTGCCTCGTCAGAGAAGTGATGGAGCTTCCCTACCTCAAGGTGGTCCTCGTGGTGTTTGCCTGCCTGGGTGTGCACTTGGTGGAGCCCTTCTATGCTAGAACCATAGAGAAAGATGCTACCCATACTCAGCTCAGGGAGTTCTACAAGGGACTGCATACAGGCTTGGGCCAGCCAATCAGCGACAACTACATGACGTTCACAACACCTGAGTATCCTGTAGTGTCTCACAAGCTTTTCAGATGTGTAAAGAAGACCTACACAGAGGAGGTCCTGAACTCTGTGTCAGAAGTGGCTGCCGAACACTTGGATGAAGTGAAGAAGCTGACAGAAATCCTGCAGACTGTCCTGGCCAGGCAGAGGAGGGACTATGGGATTGACGAGGAGACCTTCCCAATGGACTATCCTGTCAGTGAACATGCTAGTAACATCGATGACACCCCGGTGCACAACATTGGGATGGAGAGGCAAGGTGGACTACAGGCTGAAGAAGTTAGGCACACTGAACGCAGTCAGTAGGTTTATCATTTTACAGAGGAGCCAGGAGCTTAGGAATGGACAGATTCCATCCTTCAGAGGATTCAAGGCAGCAGCCCAAGCAAAAAGAGAGGTCGAACTCAACTGGAGTAAACTTATGGAGAAATTCGAGAGGCAGACCAGAAACAGGAGATGGCTCAAAGAAAGGAGAGGAAGAGACTTGACATGCTGGACACTGAAATCTCGAGGTGGTCCCTTCACTGACAGTGGGGAAGTGGAGAAGTTCCTTGTGGATGAAAGTGTGAACAACAATACAAAGGTGCAGAGGATGAAGCTTGAGGTTCAGTTTGCAAGAGAAAGTACCACGCTTCTGCAAAAAGTCGATCCTGTCTTCAGAATCCAGGTGACACTGCCCAGTGGGAAGAGGAGGATGAAAACAGCACAGGAGTTTGGAGATGCTCTCATGGCATATCTGGGCAAGAGGAGTGACCGAAACACACTGGAATATGCAAAATTCCAAGAAAGTCTTGAAAGGCTGTCATCTGGAGAGGAGTGACAGAATAACATTGGAAAAATGTGACGTGCTACTTAAGTCTTACAAGTTAAAGTTCTTTCCATGTCAATGTGACTGAATAAAATGATTTAAATGTTTTGTATCTGAAATAAAAAATCTTATCAAATATTCCAAATGAGTTTTGTCTTTTTGTATTAGCAGACTGTGGGGCGGAACAGCCAAAAAACCCCCGCTGTTTTTGTGTTCTTTTTTCATTTAAAAGATTATTAATTAATTATCTTGAAGATACAGAGTTACTTTGAGAGGAAACAGTTCTTCTATTGGTGAATATAAATTCCCAAATGGGTTGAAAGTGTTTATTCAACAGTAATTTGGCAAACAGTAAGCTTATAGCTTATGCATACAAGGCGGAATGTGCAGAAAATGCCACTTTTTGGGTTCTTTTTTTCATTTACAAGGGGTGGGGGGTTATTTTCAAGATACAGAGATACTTTTGGTGTCAAAGTTCTTGTATTGATAGTGTTAATCAAGTCCCAAATGGGTGTGTTGAAATTTTTAGCTTGATGATCACCCCCCCCCACTCTTAACCTTGTATTGTTTCCTTTGACACAGGAACAAGGCGTCCTCATCTCGTGATGATCAAATTATTGTTTAATCACTGATTTTTTCTTTCTTGGCCAACCATTTAGGTAAATTGTAATAGCATCTTAAAATATCTCCTTTACATTTATGTTATTACTGTATATAAGCAGGCTAATAAGTGTACCAACCACTTGGATGTTTTTCAGTCTGGTTTCCGTGGTAACCAGACTGTCCTAGTCAAAGTTTTCAATGACATCTGCATAAATACAGACTGTAGTAGAACCACAGTGCTGGTTCTGTTGGACCTCAGTGTTGATCATGATATATTATTGGAACGACTGGAGAGCTGGGTCGGACTCTCTGGTACAGGACTTGGCTGGTTTGAGTCTTACCTAAAGAACAGGGACTTCTTTGTTTCAATAGGAAACTTTTCATCAGAATGAACAGAAATCACATGTGGGGTGCCCCAGGGCTCCCCTTCCCCTCTTATTTAGCATCTACATGCTCCCACTAACCCAGATTATAACAACCAATAAGATTAGCTACCATAACTATGCAGATGATACTCAGCTCTACATTATGATGTCACCAGGTGACTTTGAACCCATCCAAACCCTAAATAAATGCATCGAGCAAATCAATGGATGGATGTGCCATAACTTTCTCCAGCTGAACAGAAACAAAACAGAAGAAATTACTTTTGGACCTAAAGAGGAACGATCAACAGTCAGCACACAGCTTCAGTTAATCCAGCTAGAAACTACTGATCCAGAACGCTGCTGCTCGTGTTCCTCACTAGAACCAGGAAAGTAGAGCACATCACCCCAGTTCTAAAGTCCTTACACTGGCTCCCTGTAGCTCAGAGAATACTTTAAAATACTTTTACTAGTTTATAAATCACTGAATGGTTTAGCACCAAAATATGTTGAAGATCTACTGTTACTATACCAACCCCCCCCCACCAGACCACTCAGGTCCTCTAATTCCAGTCGACTCAACATCCCTAGAATCAGAACCAAACATGGAGAAGCAGCTTTCAGTTTCTATGCTCCTCTAATCTTGAACAAACTTCTAGAAAACTACAAACCTGCTGAAACACTGTTCTTTTAAATCACAACTAAAAACATATCTGTTTAGAGATGTCTTTGAGTAATGCTTTTATGTATCATGTTCTCTGTTTTATGCTTTATTGCTATTTTTATTTTATCCCCTAAATCATGTAAAGCACCTTCAATTACCTTGTCGTTGAAAGTGTGCTATACTAATATTACTAATGTTTTGATAGCAACGTACCAAGATGCTTAAAGGTCTGATTGACTGAGAAACCGTTTAAAGCTAACTCCTTTTTAAATAGGATCCTTCACTCTGAGTAGGAGATGTATGCTGCATGTCATGTCAGAAAAAGAAATCTGAGCTGAAAACGAGCGAGTCAGAGAAAGCCGCGTTATCTACGTAGAAAACCATACTGGCCACGCCCACCTTGGCTTGCGACCACCGACTGGAAGGCGGGGCCAGAGAGAGGTGGAAGCTAAGAGTTAGCAACTCCACAACATGGCAGGACACGGTCGGACTCGTGTTTTCTGTAGACACAGACATCAGCGTTGCATTATTACCCAAGAAAGAGGAGCTAAAGAAGAAACAGTTGGAATGTGTCTTGGAGCACCGCCGGCAAAGTAAGTTAGTTATTTGTTCGAAGGCAGAGTAACAGTCGTATTGCTGTTAGCCAATGAGAGACAAGTCGTTAACATATCGTGAATATTAATGAGTTAGACTTGGGATGATGTTTCGCCCCACCCACTCCTTCGACAAACTGCAACTTCTAAAACAGCCGCCCCATTTCATTTTTTCCACGTAAAACGGCTCTCAAGGTATAAAACAGGAAAGACCTCAGGTAACTCTTTGATTGAGACCTTTAAACAAGTGTCAGAGATGGGCGATACGTAGACGATGTTCTGATCTTGACAGATAGCTGCACGCTTCGCTGTCTGAGGCGGAAGGAAACTGCCGCTCGAATCAGAACCGGTGCCGACCGGCTCTCCAGGAGCGGAGGCTGAGCTCATGCGGATTAGAGATAAACGATTGCTATATATAATGTGGTATAATAGAAGGGTTTGAGTTTCCCTTCTGGACCTGCAAGAACTGATCCGGGCTCAGCTGAAAACACGGACTGGATGGACCAGAACCTTAAGCCCGAGCCAGGAGAGCAGAAATAAAAGTCGACACATCAGGTTCCATGTTTCACTATATTTATATTATATCATTAAATTCGATGTAGTACCTGAAACTAACCACACGGGACAGCTCCGTCTGTCCTCAACAAACGGTCCCAGCAAAGAGAGAAAAGAGACAGAGAAAGGCACGAAGAGTCTTCCAACTGAGACAAAGACAGAGGACTTGATGAAGGACAGAAGAAAGACAACGCAGGCTGATGAGCTGACAGACACGGAAAGGCACAACTAGAAATAAGTAGGTATGTTCTCTGAAATGTTCTAGAAGCGTTGATGAAGACGAGGATGAGGAGGCGAGGACAGCAGGAAGGGACACCCGTCCACCCCTTCCGTTTGTCCCCAAAATAAAAAAGGCACAAAGACATCAGAGCTGAGATGGAGACGGATCCAGAGTTAGAAAATAAAACTAGAAAACTTTAATACTATTAATCTGACCATCATCATCATCATTACTCTCCAGGCTTTATCTGAGTGGGTTCTGAGGTAAATGGTTCCGTCCCGCTCCAGACCCAAAACATCACACAGAGCCCCGCTTTCAGCCAATCACCAGCCAGCTTCTCTGATGTCAAACAATCGTCTACAAACTGAAACTTTTATCTGGATAAAGTGACTTATTGCTCAGTTTGTTCCTGAACTACAAACATCTGGAGGTCTTCTAGAAGCTTCTGGAGCGAGCGCCGGATCCACCAAGAGCTACGGATCCACTCCGGGCTATAGATCCTGATCCACCCCCCCGGGCTCCGGATCCTCCAAGAGCTATGGATCCACTCCGGGCTATAGATCCTGATCCACCCCCCCCCCGGGCTCCGGATCCACCCCCCCCCGGGCTCCGGATCCTCCAAGAGCTATGGATCCACCCCCCCGGGCTCCGGATCCACCCACCCCGGGCTCCGGATCCTCCACCCCCCCCGGGCTCCGGATCCACCCCCCCCGGGCTCCGGATCCACCCCCCCCGGGCTCCGGATCCACCCACCCCGGGCTCCGGATCCAATCAGAGCTGAAATCTGCTAGAAGAGTGGGCGTATCTCTCTGCGCTCTGATAGGTCAGAAACCTGTAGCTCCTCCAGCAGTGGTAGACAGAACCACCTATGATTGGATGAAGAACCTATTTAAATCGGAAAGTTCTAGAGATTTCACAGGGTCAGAACCATCAGTCTAAGCTAAACATTCAGAGGAAAATCCCCAAAGTTAAACTGGAAAATGGATCAGAACCATAACTGGGTCAGGTAGAGACCAGCATCCTGTGACCCGGTTAGACTCTGATGGTTCTGATGGACTGGATGACAGTTTCTCGGGTAAACGTCACCTATAATGAGAAGAACCAGAACATTTCAGAGGAGTCGGTTTCTGCTCCTGTTCAGGTCCGTCCAGAACCTCAGCTGACGGGTCAGAACCTGCTGCTTTCACTGAAGTTCATCTTTAAAACCCAAACCTGCTGTGGAGCTCCTCAGGGTCATGTTCTGGGTTACCATGGAGACAGGGTGAAAGGTCACAGTGAAGTCGACCCACCAGAAGCATCTTGTGAGAGCTCCAAAACCGGTCCAGAGTTGAATCCTGGACAAGCAGCCTAAACAGAACCTGGTCCGTTTGGACCCTTCAGAGGAGGTAGCAGAACCTCCACATGTTGAAGGTCTCATTAGTGTCTGTTCTACCGGTACTGGTACCAGTATGGGTCCAAACCTGCGCCTCATAACAGGGACAGGCCAGAACCTCTGGAGTGACCCCAGTGAGAAAGGTCAGAGGTCAAATAAACCCAGGCCGTTTACCAGGTTCTGCTTTCGACCCAAATGTTTCACAGTCGTACCCTAACTCTACGACCCGGTATGTGGAGGAACCTGGACCACAGCAGACGGGCCGACCTCCATCCTGACCCATGACCTCCTGGTTTCTGTCTGTGAAACCGGGTCATCTTTGGGCTTTTCAAGGATTCCCACTGAAGAGATGGAAACAAAATGCCTTAAGAACCAGTTAAGCCCCGCCCCCTGAAGGATTAATGGGTTTAAACGGTCTCAGAATCTGAAACCGGTTCTGGACTGAAGCAGCCAAAGACAAAGCAAAGGAAGTTCTGGAGAACCGCTCATCTGGAAAGACAGCATGAAGCCTGGATCCCAACCAGAGAACCGAGGAGCAGAACCAGGACCAGAACCAGAACCAGAACCAGGGCCGGTGTGAGGTTTTGGGTCAGCTGCTGCAGCAGAAACATGTCTAGTGTTTGGCCGCCTGGGCGGAACAACCGTGAGGTACCGGGTCTACTGGCTGTGGTTCTGTGCGGCGGAGCGACAGAATCCCAAAGCTTATTGGACCGGCAGGTACAGGCTGTACCGCTCGTTAGTGTTTCACCTGTCTGTCTCGTTAGTGTTAGCCGCCCCCCCCCCCAACAAACAGAAATACTGGTTCTGATGGTTCTGATGGACGCCGTCTCAGCCAGTCCCCTCCTCCTCTTCCTCAGAAGAAGGAGTACTGGTTATCGATGGCTCGAGGAGCCCTCGCTCCGTCCCGCTCCTCTCCCTCCACGGCGTCCAGCTGACGGAGAGGAGTGTCCCTCTCCTCCCAATCCTCCGATCCTCCTCCACTCCCGCCGCCGCCGCCGCCTCCTCCCGCTGCTGCAGCTGTTCCCAGCGGCGCTCCTCCTCCCGGATCGACCTCGTTTCCTCTCTCCTGGGGCGGGGTCGGTGGCGGCGGGCGTCCCGGCGGCAGCGGGGGGGGCTGAGGTGGACTACGGGGTCTGCTGGTCGAGTCTGGAGGAGAACCAGCAGAGCAAGGAGAGAAGAAGAGAGTAAGTGAGAGGAGCTTGGTGAACGGGTTCAGATCATCCCAACAGAACCTCTCTCTCTGTGTGGTTCTGAAAGTCATTGCATGATGGTAATAATCTAGATATATTCATCAGTTTCTACAGGCTGCAGCTCAGAAACAGGCAGATCATGAGAGGAACATTAACGCTTCACCTGGTTCTCTAGAACTGGTTCTGGTGTTCTGTTTCTACAACCATCAGGTATGCTGAGGTCAGAACTAAAACCTGGAGGGACACAGAGAGTCCGTTTTTACTGGTACCGCTGTTCTTCTGGAGCTCATGGAGCTCATGATGGCATTTGATCTGTTTTACTTCCTTCCTAGATGTTCTCACTAGAGGGCAGTAGAGGGCAGTAGCAAATCATGAAAATCTCAAAGATAAATACGGCGGACTGAACAGAAACATTAAACTATTAAATGTGGTTTATTGAACATAAGATCTCTTTCTAAATGATTGGTTTTGTGATAATCAAAGGAATTTGTTTTGTCTCACAGAAACCTGGCTGCAGCAGGAGGATTATGTCAGTATAAATGAGTCAACTCCTTCCAATTATTTACACTTTCACATTCCTAGAAGTACTGGGTGAGGAGGAGGAGTTGCAACCATTTTTCATTCTGATTTACTAATTAATCCCAAACCAATTAATAGCTGCAATTTCGTTTCTAACACTTAGTTTTCCTCATCCAAGTTGCAAAACAAAACCATTTTTGTTTGTGGTTTTGTATCGTCCACCAGGCCCTTACTCTCAATTCTTGGATCAGATCTCACATTTTTTATCTGATTTAGTATTAAATACTGATAAGGTCATTATAGTGGGGACTTCAATATTCATGTGGATACTGAAAGTGATAGCCTAAATGCAGCATTTAAAGCTATCTTAGACTCAACTGGCTTTACTCAAAAAGTACAGGGATCGACCCACTCGGGCAAACACGCTTTGGACCTTGTACTGACATTCGGCAATGAGTGTGAGGAAATAACTCCTCCCACATAACCCGGTCCTGTCAGACTATTTTTGGATAACTTTTGAATTTACTTTAACTGACCATCATACATCTGAAAGAAAACATAAATGATCTTCCTCTTTGCCGACCTCTAGATGTACATTGCCAAATGCATGCTGATGATGCAGTTATACGTCCATGCAAAAAACAGAACATAGCTGCAATCAAGTAATCGACAGCAATGAGCAAAGTTGGTGACGGGTTAGAAAATTCACAATTAATATTGAATTTCTCTAAAAACTGTCAGCATGTTCTTTTCAAAACGAAGAATGGATAAAGAAACTGAATCATCACTATTTTTAAGAGGGAAAAACTTAAAATGGTGCATGGATTTAAATATCTAGGTGCTGTCATGGTCTCCAATCTTACTTTCAGAAAACAAGTAAAAATCACAGTGAATGAAATGAAATTTAACTTATCCAAATTTAAGTATATTAAAATGAGGGACTGGTGTTGTGAATTAGCCTTTGGTTATAAACACTATGACACTGACATGGGATTACCTGAGAAGTTCATCTTTGTATATTATATCTGTCCCTATCAAATAAATAAATACAAATACAAAACTCATCATCGCTGTAATATTTTGCACAAATATCAATTACTTATTTGGAACAATATGATCAAATACAGAGATTCTACTCTTGTTTTTAAAATTATACAAGGAATAGCACCACCTGTACTTCATGAGTTTGTACTGAAAGCGGACAATCAGCAGGTCTATAAGCTCCAGTGGTGACTGGTCGGTCGCTTTGAGGAGAACCAAGTCTTGACAGGATGTGTGCTTCTAAAACATGGAGCATGATTCCACTTGAAATCCCACAAATACATTCCTTTTTTTTATTTTTTTAACATTTAAAGGCATGGATGCTGGAAACACAAAATTGCCCCCACAGTTAAATTAATACTAAAATAGAATTATATTGTTATTTTTTCACTTCAACTCAATTTATTATAGCGCCAATTCACAACAGATGTCATCTCAAGGCACTTAACAAGAAAAGTCATTTCCATACATTTATACAAACATTCCAGTCAGTTAAAAAGTTTCCTATTAAAGGAATCCCAGCAGATTGCGTCAGTCATTGGCGTGAGGTTGGGCCCCGTTGATGCAGACTTTCCAACCACAGCAATCCTTCAGCAATCCCTCATACTGAGCAAGCATGTAGCGACGGTGGAGAGGAAAAACTCCCCTTTAACAGGAAGAAACCTCCAACAGAACCAGGCTCAGTAGGAGCGGCCATCTGCCACGACCGTCTGGGGGTTTGAGAAGACAGAGCAGAAACACAGAAGGAACAGAAGATCTGATATAAGAGAACTTTCTATGTTACAGAAAGTAAAAAGTTGATAACAGGACACAGTGGATGTTCAGTTACTGGGAGCATCATCCCAGTCGATGCCCCCCGTCCAACAGGGCATTGCAGCCAAGCAGGATACCAGACCAGGTATATCTTCTATGGAGAGAAAAACACTTAGTTATGCTGCTATAGGCTTAGACTGCTGGAAGACAGACTGACCACTTCTCTTCACTCTGCTACTTTTCTCTCCTACTACTCTCCAGTTGTATTATTTGCTTTTATTTCGACTGTTAACTTTGTTTTTTTTCTCAGTCTTTTTCTCTCCATAGAAGACATACCTGGTCTGGTATCCTGCTTAGCTGCAATGCCCTGTTGGACAGGGGGGCATCGAGTGGGATGAAACTCCCAGTAACTGTTCATCCTCTGTGTCCTGTTATCAACTTTTTACTTTCTTAAGTACTCTTACTAGATTACTCTCCATAGAAGCTCCACCTGGTCTGGTATCCTGTTAGCTACAATGTTGGATGGGGGGCATCGACTGGGGTGATGCTCCCAGTAACTGAACATCCACTGTGTCCTGTTATCAACTTTTCACTTTCTGTAACATAGAAAGTTCTCATATCAGATCTTCTGTTCCTTCTGTGTTTCTGCTCTGTCTTCTCAAACCCCCAGACGGTCGTGGCAGATGGCCGCTCCTACTGAGCCTGGTTCTGTTCTGTTCTTTAGATAGAAAACCTTAAACTGATTATGTTTTAATGATTGAATTTAAATGACTTTTTTGTAAAAGTCCTTAAGATGAAACATTTGTTGTGAATCTGCACTATAGAAATAAACTGAATAGAATAGAGGCCAGTTGAGGGCTATCAGACATAGAAATGTGTGGTATAGAATGGGACTGTATGGAAGAAGACTATGTTATGGATCTGGTTCAGAATGATGTAGAACTGTGTAGAACCGGGCAGCATGGGATGATATGGATGTTAACGGGATCAGATGGCAGGTTATGGTTCTGGATGGTTCTGGATGGGTTTGAGGGACTGGATGAAACATCTCCTGCTGTTTTCTTAGTGATTCAGATTAATTACTTTCTAGAAAACATTTAAAAGTATTAATCAAAACAAATAATAAAAGATAAATAATTTTCCAGACTACAGAGGAACCTGGAAAGCAGAACCGGTTCTGATAAACAATCAAAAGCTAAATATCTGCACTGGTTTTGGTTTTTAACTGAACGCCCCGAGTCAAACCTGCCTGGTTTGATTGGTTCTGGATTCTGCCTGGTTCCAACTGGTTTTCATTGGTTTTAATTGGTTCTGACTGGTTTTCATTGGTTCTGATTGGTTTTCATTTGTTTTGATTGGTTCCAACTGATTTGATTGGTTCTGGATACTGCCTGGTTTTCATTTGTTCTGATTGGTTCTGACAAGTTTTCATTGGTTCTGATTGCTTGAGACTGGTTTTCATTGGTTTTAATTGGTTCTGACTGGTTTTCATTTCTTCTGATTGGTTGAGACTGGTTTTCATTGGTTTTAATTGGTTCTGACTGGTTTTCATTGGTTCTGATTGGTTGAGACTGGTTTTCATTGGTTTTAATTGGTTCTGACTGGTTTTCATTGGTTCTGGTTGGTTTTGATTGGTTCTGATTAGTTCCAACTGATTTGATTGGCTCTGGATACTGGCTGGTTTTGATTTGTTCTAATTGGTTCTGACAAGTTTTCATTGGTTCTGATTAGTTGAGACTGGTTTTCATTGGTTTTAATTGGTTCTGGTTGGTTCTTATTGGTTTTGACTGGTTCCAACTGATTTGATTGATTCTGGATACTGGCTGGTTTTGATTTGTTCTAATTGGTTCTGACTGGTCCTAATTAGTTCTGAATTGTAACTGGTTCTGATTGGCTCTGGCTGGTTTTGATTGGTTCAGACAGGTTCTGATCGGTTATGATTGGTTCTTACTAGTTCTGGAGGTTTCAAACTGGTTCTGGCTGGTTCAGACATGTTCTGATTTGGTTCTGATTGGTTCCAAGACTCTGGACTGAATAGGAGATGTGTCCTCACTGTCACACACTCGTCCTTTCTCGGCCCGGTCCGGTCCGGTCTCACTTACACACAGTCAGAGATGGGGGTTGATGGAGAGTCGGGATGGCGCGTGGTGATGGCGTCGCAGGCCGTGGGTCGACTGCCGGCCCGGTCCCGGCCTGCAGGGGGCGAGCCAACCATACAAGACAACAACAGAGAGGTCAGACGGGGTCGACAGGCGGACAACGTCTCCTCTGCTTCATCACAGCGTGATATTAAACATGTGAAGCCAGCGGAGGATGAGGACGGTGACCCATGCAGAACACAGAAAAAGACGCCCGTCCCGGTACCGGCCCAGGACCATGGTTCTGACGGCTACCGTACCTGGCTGTCGGACCGCCGTGGCGCCAACGAAGCTGATGAGCGTGACGTCGGAGGCGCCGCCGGACTCCAGTGGGATGGGGTGAACCCGGAAGTGTTCCAGCATGTCGAAGATGGACTGGAACCAGAGGTGCTGGACCCGGCACTGGCCGTCCTCGTTCAGGGACAGACGGAGGTGCTGTGGGACACGAGACACGTTGACATGTGGAGCAGCGGGACAGAGACGGCCGTCCCAGAGACCCGGGACCCACCTTGGCCTTCCCCTGGAAGTTGAAGGTGAGGACGTATTCCCCTCGCCGTGTCTCGCTCTGTCGGACCAGGAACACGCCGTGGCTCGCCGGGCCTCCAGCCAGAACCAGCTGGGCCGCTTTGAGCCGGGACAGGGTTCCGTGGAACCACTGGCACTCGCTGAGCGGGTGCTCCACGGCCTCAGAGGTCACCAGGTCAGAGAAGAGGAACGAGCCTGCGGGAGGGACGGACATCGGACCCGTTCAGTCACAGTACCGGGCCTATTCAGAACCAAACCTGCTCCGAGTCGTCGTTACCCGTCGCTTCTGGTGTCTCGGCAAAAGGCGTGCCCAGACTGGCCCCGCCTCCGCCAAAGTTCCTGCCGTCCGGTTCGTCAAGCGGAGCTCGAGGGGGAAGTTCTGGAGGGAGCGGATCCGTCAGAGGGGAGGAGCCTCCGATGCCTCCGTAACAGACTGAGGGGAGCAGAACCGGGCCAGAGAGGAGAACCAGAACACGGAAAATAATCAACAGGTAGCAGCACACAGACCTCAGGGTTCCACACTGGTTCTGAACCAATCCTCCAGACTGGTTCTGATCCAATCAACCAGACTGGTTCTGATCCAATCAACCAGACTGGTTCTGATCCAATCCTCCAGGGCTTTCTGAAGCTTTTTCACACTACTTCTTTGCTCTTTGGTTCTATGGATCAGAACCATTCCATCTGGAGGTTCTAGAGGTCTGGTCCACCCTGGCAGACGGAACCAAACACTCACCTTGGGAAAGACGCTCTCCGATCTCCGGCGTTCCGCTGATGTCCAATGATGGAGGACCGACACCTTCAGCGTCTTCCGGCTCGCTGCAGCAACAGACAACCAGTTAGAGTTCTGGACCCGACCCGTCTAGAGACCAGAGGTTCTGGACCCGACCCGCTGGTGACCAGAGGTTCTAGACCCGACCAGGCTGGAAACCACCAGAGGTTCTGGACCCAACCAGGCTGGAAACCACCAGAGGTTCTGGACCCAACCAGGCTGGAAACCACCAGAGGTTATGGACCCAACCAGGCTGGAAACCACCAGAGGTTATGGACCCAACCAGGCTAGAGACCAGAGGTTCTGGACCCGACCAGGCTGGAGACCAGAGGTTCTGGACCCGACCAGGCTGGAGACCAGAGGTTCTGGACCCGACCAGGCTGGAGACCAGAGGTTCTAGACCCGACCGGCTGGTGACCAGAGGTTCTAAACCCGACCGGCTGGTGTCCAGAGGTTCTGGACCCGACCAGGCTGGAGACCAAAGGTTCTGGACCCGACCGGCTAGAGACCAGAGGTTCTGGACCCGACCAGGCTGGAGACCAGACGTTCTGGACCCGACCGGCTGGTGACCAGACGTTCTGGACCCGACCAGGCTGGAGACCAGAGGTTCTGGACCCGACCAGGCTGGAGACCAGAGGTTCTGGACCGACCCGGTGGTTTTTCTAGAACCTCTCCTGGGGTCTAAAGCTTTTATTATGATGCTGCAGCAGGAGACAAAGATCTCAGAACTTCTGGTCTTCTGGGTCAGAACCAGCCAGCCAGATCTGAAGCCACCGGTCTGAGGTGATGTTTGAAACAAAGCAAACAGAAAGGTTCTGGTTCTGGTGAACGGGTCGGTACCTGAGGCAGATGGCGTTCCTGATGTCACTGAGCCAGGCTCTCATCTGAACGGCGTCTCGGGTTTCGATCACGTACTGGGCCGACCCATCCAGCTGAGGAGGACAGAAACAGGAGAGCTCCATCAGAACGAGGCCCGCTCCGTTTGAGTTCTGGTTCTGGTTCCCTACTGGGCAAGACTACTTGGTGCTGGTGGGCCTCATGAGTCAGTACCTGCAACAGGAAGGTGTTCTCTTTGTCCGGAACCTCCAGGGCCGTGGTGCTCCTCACGTCCACGATGGAGAAGCAGGGAACAGTGAGCCGAGGCTTGGAGGCCTGAAATATAGAGAGAACCTCATTGGTAGAACATCTAGATCGCTCTGGTTCTGATCTGGAACTTTCTACTGGTTCTGATCCGGAACTTTCTACTGGTTCTGATCCGGAACTTTCTACTGGTTCTAACCTACAACCCTCTACTGGTTCTAGTCTAAAACCTTCTACTGGTTCTGATCCGGAGCTTTCTACTGGTTCTGATCCGGAGCTTTCTACTGGTTCTGATCCGGAGCTTTCTACTGGTGCTGATCCGGAGCTTTCTACTGGTGCTGATCCGGAGCTTTCTACTGGTTCTGATCCGGAGCTTTCTACTGGTTCTGACCTACAACCCTCTACTGGCTCTGACCTACAACCCTCTACTGGCTCTGACCTACAACCCTCTACTGGTTCTGACCTACAACCCTCTACTGGCTCTGACCTACAACCCTCTACTGGCTCTGACCTACAACCCTCTACTGGCTCTGACCTACAACCCTCTACTGGCTCTGACCTACAACCCTCTACTGGCTCTGACCTACAACCCTCTACTGGTTCCAATTCAGAAGCTACTACTGGTTCTGACCAGAAACCTCCTACTGGTTCTGACCAGAAACCTCCTACTGGTTCTGACCAGAAACCTCCTACTGGTTCTGACCAGAAACCTCCTACAGGTTCTGACCCGGACCTCCTATTGGTTCTGACCTTTGGTGGGATGAAGAACTCCAGGTAGTACTCCTCTCCTCGCTCACCCCCCTCTCGGTCTCGCTCCTTCAGGACCAGACGACATTTATGCCAGCGGCCCCCACTCCAGGGGACGTTCCCTCCGCCGGCCAGAGGGGACGCCGCGGCCGGACTATTGCTTTCTGCGCCGTGATGCAGCAGGCCGAAGGAGAAGCCGGAGAAGCTGTGGGTCACGCCCAACTCGTCGCCGGAGGAGCTGACGCTAACCCCCCCCTCCCGCACCAACCGGCCCACCTTCCTGGGAGGAGCCATGGCGGCGGCGGCGGCGCTGCTCGGTGGGAGCGAGTTGCAGCCGGGGGTCTGGGTGAGGATGGGAGGCGGCGAGCGGGCTAGTCGCAGTTTCTCCAGACGATGGCTCCACTTGTCCTTCTCGCCTCCTTCGCCGTTGCTTCGGCGGCGGTCCCGGACCTCGGAGAGCGACAGTGAGGTAGCGCTGCTGGAGGACGAGGGGGGCAGGGAGGAGGAGGAGTGAGGAAGGGAGAGGGGCATGGACAGGGACACGGGCATGGGGGAGGAGGTGGGCGTTGGAGGCTGCGTGGAGGAGCTCCTCTTGGTCAGGCCAGGGTCCTGGACGCCCAGGGTGTAGCTGTAGCTGGAGGGCAACTGGCTCTGCGCCGCGTCGCTGGAGGAGCTCCTCCAGTGGAGGATGCCGCGGACACTGCCACGGACGCTGCGGCCAACACTGCGCAGCGAGAAGCGCTTCTTCAGTTTGCTTTTGGAGGAGTTAGGCGTGCCATTGCCTTTAGAGTCCGGCAGAGGAGTGATGGAGGAGGGAAGAAGATGAGGAGTGTGATCCGCCTCCGAGGACTCGGCTTCCCGCTCTTCCTGCTCCACGCCCTCGCTGAGCAAAGCCG
Source organism: Valencia hispanica (assembly GCA_963556495.2). Lineage (NCBI taxonomy): Eukaryota > Metazoa > Chordata > Actinopteri > Cyprinodontiformes > Valenciidae > Valencia > Valencia hispanica. The sequence continues at coordinate 47,442,370 of OY747718.1, forward strand.
CTCCGGGCCAGCTGTCCTCCTCCTCCTCCACCGGAGCGTCGCCGTTCCCCGACCCGAGCACGGCGCCCCGCTCCTCCCGCCTCCCGTTGTTCCCTCCCACCGAGGAGCAGCACGATGAGGAAGAGGATGGCGGCAGGACCTGGCCCTGGGCGTAGGAGTCCTGAAAGCGGTCGGCACCACCGCGGTTATCCAACACCAGCCGAGACGGAGTCGGCTTGGATATGACTCGCGCTGTGCCGGTGGGCAGGTCGAGGACTGGTCCTCCAGATCCCGACAGCGGCGAGACCGCCTCCTCTTCCAGGGAGGTAGCATCTGACGGAGGAGCCCAGCTCACCGCCTCATCCCGTCCCGGAGCGCAGCTCGGCGGGGGCGCCCCCTCCAGCTCGCTCTGGAAGTGACGAATGAAGCGGTCGGTGAAGCGCCGGCAAAACGCCGCCGCAGAGTCCGTAGTGTAGTGCGGGTTTTCGTGGAGAAACGCCCGAAAGTGTCGTGCAAAGTCTCCGGCGGCAACGCGCGCATGGAGCTCACAGAATTCGGTCCAGCTCAGGGACGGTGAGGGGGACGGCGTCGGGGTATCGGACAGGGAGGACGGGTGAGCCTGCGGCGGCAGGCTCACCAACGGGGGGAGAGGGGGTGGTCTGGAGGTCAATGGTAGCAGAGAGGGAGACGGCGGGGAGGGAGACGGGGAGGGAGACGGAGGCAGAGGGGAGGAGCTTGCGGCTCGCGGGCTGGGCGGGGTCAGGAGGGAGCCGTTCATCCTGGTGAAATGTTCGGGACTCAGTTCAGTCGAATCACTTCAAACATTCAAAGAGAAAGGAGAAATGATGTCACAGCTGGAGTCATCGGTCTGCTCATCCAACACCGAGCGTGAAGCAATGTAGATCTTGGAGCAGTTCACAGTGTTGCAGCGCGGCTGCTGCTCACACCCTCCTCCACAGGTTGGCAGCACCGGTTCCAGCAGCGGAGCAGCTCTACAACATCTGCCTCATCTTCATCAGCTGACAGACGTCCAGAGAGCCTGGGACACATGCTGGAAGATAGATGGATCCAGAAGTTAGTAGGGAGCCAGTCCCTGTAGACTGTCAAAACACAGCAGAGATCACCTGGAGGACCAATGACCAACTGAAGGACCAATGACCCCTTCAAGCACCAATGATCACCTGAAGGCCCAATGATCACCTGGAGGACCAATGATCACCTGGAGGACAAACGCTCACCCAGTGATCACCTGAAGGTCCAATGATCACCTGAAGGACCAATGATCACCTGAAGGACCAATGACCAACTGAAGGACCAATGACCAACTGAAGGACCAATGATCACCTGAAGGACCAATGATCACCTGAAGGACCAACGCTCACCCAGTGATCACCTGGAGCACCAAGGACCACCTGAAGGATCAATGATCACCTGAAGGACCAACGCTCACCCAGTGACCACCTGAAGGACCAGTGATCACCTGAAGGACCAACGCTCACACAGTGACCACCTGAAGGACCAGTGATCACCTGGAGGACAAATGATCACCTGGAGGACCTATGATCACCTGGAGGACCAATGATCACATGAAGGACCAATGATCACATGAAGGACCAATGATCACATGAAGGACCAATGATCACATGAAGGACCAATGATCACATGAAGGACCAATGCTCAAACAATGATCACCTGAAGGACCAACGCTCACCCAGTGATTACCTGGAGGAACAAGGACCACCTAGAGAACCAATGATCACCTGAAGGACCAATGACCACCTGAAGGACCAATGACCACCTGGAGGACCCATGACCACCTGGAGGACCTATGACCACCTGGAGGACCAATGATTACCTGAAGGACCAATGATCACCTGAAGGACCAAAGCTCACTCAATAATCACCTGGAAGACCAATGATCACCTGAAGGACCAATGATCACCTGGAGGACCAACGCTCACCCAATGATCACCTGGAGGACCAATGATCACCTGAAGGACCAATGACCACCTGAAGGACCAATGATCACCTGAAGGACCAATGATCACCTGAAGGACCAATGACCACCTTAAGGAACAATGACTACCTGGAGGACCAATGATCACCTGGAGGACCAATGACCACCTGGAGGACCCATGACCACCTGGAGGACCAATGATTACCTGGAGGACCAATGATTACCTGGAGGACCAATGATCACCTGAAGGACCAAAGCTCACCCAATAATCACCTGGAAGACCAATGATCACCTGAAGGACCAATGATCACCTGAAGGACCAATGATCACCTGAAGGACCAATGATCACCTGGAATACCAATGACCACCCAATGATCACCTGGAGGACCAACTCTCAAACAATGATCACCTGGAGGACCAACGCTCACCCAATGATCACCTGAAGGACCAATGACCACCTGAAGGACCAATGACCACCTGAAGGACCAATGATCACCTGAAGGACCAATAACCACCTGAAGGACCAATAACCACCTGAAGGACCAATAACCACCTGAAGGACCAATAATCACCTGGAGGACCAATGCTCAACCAATGATCACCTGGAGGATCAATAATCACTTGAAGGACCAATGACACCTGGAGGACCAATGACCAACTGGAAGACCAAGGACCAACTGGAAGACCAATGATCACCTGGAGGACCAATGATCACCTGGAGGACCAACTCTCAAACAATGATTACCTGGAGGACCAATGATCACCTGAAGGACCAATGATCACCTGAAGGACCAATGATCACCTGGAGGACCAATGATCACCTGGAGGACCAATGATCACCTGGAGGACCAATGACCACCTGAAGGACCAATGATCACCTGAAGGACCAATGATCACCTGGTGCGCCAATGATCACCTGGAAGACCAATGATCACCTGGAAGACCAATGATCACCTGGAGGACCAATGATCACATGAAGGACCAATGACCACTTGAAGACCAATGACCACTTTAAGACCAATGACCACTTTAAGACCAATGACCACCTGGTGCGCCAATAATCACCTGGAGGACCAATGATCACCTGAAGGACCAAAGCTCACCCAATAATCACCTGGAGGACCAATGATCACCTGAAGGACCAAAGCTCACCCAATAATCACCTGGAGGACCAATGATTTCCTGAAGGACCAATGACCACCTGGAGGACCAATGATCACCTGGAGGACCAATGATCACCTGGAGGACCAATGACCACCTGGAGGACCAATGATCACCTGAAGGACCAATGATCACCTGAAGGACCAATGATCACCTGGAGGACCAATGATCACATGAAGGACCAATGACCACTTGAAGACCAATGACCACCTGAAGGACAAATGATCACATGAAGGACCAATGACCAACTGGAGCGCCAGGAAAAACTTCAACTTCCTGTAAAAAACATGATTTTCTCCAACGTTACTGAGGTTTTTAGTTGCTTTTTGGAAACAATATTTACTGTTGGTAGATGTTATTTTAGTATCAATAATAACTACTTTCAGCAGGTTTTTGTTGTTATTTTGTTCTTTAATTACTTATTTTAATGTTACTGTGATTCACAGACTTGGTAAGAACCCTGGATGAGGGTTAGACTGCTGACATTAGCACTAAATAATCTACAATCAGGCAGGATTTCAATCCGTTCCTCTTTGAAACTTATTAGAAGTGCAGAATATCAGGAAAGCAACAAATTGTGATTATATAGTCAATCATAAATGGCCCAGAACTCTTAACTTTCCTTTAAGATAAGCAAACTTTAATGATCCCAGATTTGGGCAATGACTGCAGGAAACGGACAATATGCTGAAGTTAAAACAAAACTAGCTCAGGATCAGGTCACTGAGATCAGCTGTGGCTCTAAAAGGCAGAGAAGGTCCGTCTACCTGGTCAAACAGACTGAATCCTGGAATTTGACATCCACCCTTATATTGTATCTAATCTGTCCTGGGAACATGTTATATTAGACTAATTAAAATTGGGATTAAACTGAGATTAGAACGTAGCGTTTAACGTGTTTAGGCTGTTCTTGTGTCTTGTCACAGCTGATCAGTCCAAGGTTGGTACAGATGACCTTAAAAAGGTGAACTGGCCCTTTAACTCACACCTAAACCTGATTCATTGCTGATTTATCTGGATAATCCTTACATCAGTTAATCCTAAACCAAATGTTTCATTAAAAAGTAAAGATCCTCTGTGTTACTTTGACTAGGACATGACATTAAAATCCCATGATAAACAGGTTTCTAGGATTTCCTTCTTTCACCTCAGGAATATTGCTAAAATTAGAAACATCCTGTCCAGGAGTGATGCTGAGAAACTAGTCCATGCATTTGTTACCTCAAGGCTGGACTACTGTAATTATTCACTATCAGGTAGTCCACAAAAAAATGGAAGTAGCTGATTGGTTGGAGGGGGATGCAGTCGAGATAGACGGTTCTCATTGGCTCCGCCTCTCTCGTGTCTCATTCTAACGGGCTAGGTCATCCTGAGCTATCTCTGTAGTTATGCTGCTATAGGCTTAGACTGCTGGAAGACAGACTGACCTCTTCACTCTGCTACTTTTCTCTCCTACTACTCAGCATTATTTGCTGTTATTTCGACTGTTAACTTTGTTTTCTCTCAGTGTTTTTCTCTCCATAGAAGCTCCAGCTGGTCTGGCATCCTGCTTGGCTGCAATGCTGGACGGGGGACAACGACTGGGATGATCCTCCCAGTCACTGAACATCCACTGTGTCCTGTTATCAACATTTAACTTTCTGTAATATAGAAAGTTCTCTTATATCAGATCTTCTGTTCCTTCTGTGTCTCTGCTCTGTCTTCTCAAACCCCCAGACGGTCGTGGCAGATGGCCGCTCCTACTGAGCCTGGTTCTGTTGGAGGTTTCTTCCTGTTAAAGGGGAGTTTTTCCTCTCCACCGTCGCTACATGCTTGCTCAGTATGAGGGATTGCTGTGAAGTCGAGGACTCTTGACCTGCTGTGTTTCCTTAGATAGAAACCGTTTAGCTAGTTATTGGTGATAACTGGGACCAGTTGGACTGACTCTCAGGTGACATGTGTGAGTTGGCACTATAGAAATAAACTGAATATAAAATGTGGGTGGGTAGATGTTTCCAGCTGCTGCTACCTGAAACTGTAGCTGATTCTGACGCCGTGACGCTGGATACCCGCTGAGTCCCTCCAGCTCCGGCGGCTGGTGATAAATCAGAGCTAACTGCAGGTTTGTGGCTCCAGAAGCAGCGATCATTCAGCTCCTTAGCCGGCTAACAATAGCTGCCCACTCCCCCCTCCAACCTCCCGCTTCTCCCCAGCTGGAATCGGACCCACTGCGCGTTTCTAGCGGCCCCGTGGGGGTGGGGTTCTGGTTGGCTGTGTGGATAATAATCCACGGACTGAATCAGAACCCTGCAGCCAACGCCAAAACATTAGCTCCGAGCAAACGGCTAGCTGTTAGCCTGCTAATTAGCTGCTGCTAAAAGACCGACTGATCCGTACCTGTTCATCCCAGCCAGGTGTCTCATCTGCGGCGGAGAGGGCCGCACATCCCGGCATGCATCCTGTCAACGCAACAACACAACCATCCTCCTCAAAGCTCGTTGCTGCTGCTGTAGCTGTTGTTGTTGTTGTTGTTGCTAAATATGAATATTGCTATGCCTTGACTGGACCCGTCTTCTCGCACTGCTTCATTTCTCGCGATATTTACAGGGAGGTCGGTCCTGTTTGAACTTGCAGCTCCAGTTTGAACCGCAGTTGCTCACTAAATATTCATCCTGTTTACGGAGGAGGATTATAAATAAACTGGAATAAACTAATCTGACTTTCATATCAGAATAATTACTTTATCACCACGTAAAGAAATCTCATTAATCCGACATGTTCCTCCAGGAGGTTAGTTTGAGTCTGAATGTTGAGATTAAAATCATTTCTTCCAGTAGCCCTAATCCTCTTCCATAACTGTAATATTTGTCCCCCAGCAGATAAATAAAATGAGCGTCATTACATTGTTGATTATGATATATAGAATAACTCGCGTCATAGTTAGATTAAATAATAATGATAATTTAAAAAAATATGACATTAGAATAATTTTAAGTAAATGAAAACAATGAAATAAACAGAGAATGTAATACATTTAAAAATCAACTGTGATTATTAAAACAGGACAAAACAACTGAAAAATTAGGAGAAATTAAGCATAAAATAACAAATTTAAGTAATAACTTAAACTGAAATTAAAGGAAATAAAGCAATGCAATAGGATAAAAAAAAATCAGTGAGCCAATTAGTAAAAATAAAATTCCAGTGAAACAAAGATTAAATTAAGAATTAAACATTTGTTTGTTCATATATTAATATATTCTAGTTTTGTTTCCTATCATTATGGACAGATGTGAGTCTGTAGAGAACACACCTGACCAGGTGATTGGGTCGCCACCGGACCTCTGCAGACCTCATGGCTACCTGAGGAGCTGGAGACTGAAGCTATTAATATGTCCTTGAAATGACCTACATGTATTTAAAAATGTATTCATTAAGAGGATGTCTGAATTTACTGCTGACAGTTTTTATACATTTCAGAAGAATAAACATTAGTCTTAAATAGTTTTCTTTCATCTTTATTACACTGTCCAGCATGTTTTAGATGAAAAATAATTACAAATGTCAAGTTATATTTACAAACAAGAAAATATTTCAAGTGACAAAATAAACATTTTTTCCATGTTTGACGTTTTTGTGTTCAACACATTTAATCAGAGGATCATGAGCCGTTCTGCTAGAGATATTTACATGGAGGAACCCTGAAGAGTGGAGGAGACGAGAGTCGGCATGAAGGAGCCCTTTAGTCCACCTCCTCAATAGTGGGCCCCTGGCTGTGGGCCCCTGCCTGCTCTCTACAAGTACCAGTGGGCATCCCTCCCTGATACAACTTGCTGATGATGGGGTTGCACACCTTCTCCAGCTCTTTCTGCTGGTGCTGGTACTCGTCTTTCTCAGCCAGCTGGTTGTTCTCCAGCCAGCTGATGGTCTCCTTACACTTGTCAATCACCTTCTTCTTGTCCTCCGGGCTGATCTTGCCCTTCAAGCTCTCGTCCTCCACGCTGCTCTTCATGTTGAAAGCGTAGGACTCCAGGGAGTTCTTGGCAGCTATTTTGTCCCTCTGCAGCTCGTCCTCAGCTTTGTACTTCTCGGCGTCCTGCACCATCCTCTCGATCTCCTCTTTGCTCAGTCGCCCCTTATCGTTGGTGATGGTGATCTTGTTCTCTTTGCCGGTGCTTTTGTCCACCGCCGACACGTTCAGAATGCCGTTGGCGTCCACGTCGAAGGTGACCTCGATCTGCGGGACCCCTCGTGGAGCAGGTGGGATTCCCGTCAGCTCGAACCTGCCCAGCAGGTTGTTGTCCTTGGTCATGGCTCTCTCTCCTTCGTAGACCTGGATCAGGACCCCGGGCTGGTTGTCGGCGTAGGTGCTGAACACCTGGGTCTGTTTGGTGGGGACGGTGGTGTTGCGTTTGATCAGGGCCGTCATGACTCCTCCGGCCGTCTCGATGCCCAGGGACAGAGGAGCCACGTCCAGCAGCAGCAGGTCCTGGACGTTCCCCGAGGTGTCTCCCGTCAGGATGGCGGCCTGGACGGCGGCGCCGTAGGCCACCGCCTCATCCGGGTTGATACTCTTGTTCAGCTCCCGGCCGTTGAAGAAGTCCTGCAGCAGTTTCTGGATCTTGGGGATTCGGGTGGAGCCTCCCACCAGGACCACGTCGTGGATCTGGCCCTTATCCATTTTGGCGTCCCTCAGAGCTTTCTCCACGGGCTCCAAGGTTCCCCTGAACAGGTCGGAGCACAGCTCCTCAAAGCGAGCCCTGGTGATGGAGGTGTAGAAGTCGACGCCCTCGAACAGAGAGTCGATCTCGATGCTGGCCTGGGAGCTGGAGGACATGGTCCTCTTGGCCCTCTCACAAGCTGTGCGCAGCCTCCTCAAGGCTCTCTTGTTCTGGCTGATGTCCTTCTTGTGTTTCCTCTTGAACTCCTCCACAAAGTGGTTGACCATGCGGTTGTCAAAGTCCTCTCCTCCCAGGTGAGTGTCTCCGGCCGTGGCCTTCACCTCAAAGATGCCGTCCTCGATGGTCAGGATGGACACGTCGAAGGTGCCTCCTCCCAGGTCGAAGATCAGGACGTTTCTCTCTCCTGACTTGCCTTTGTCCAGACCGTAAGCGATGGCGGCCGCCGTGGGCTCGTTGATGATCCTCAGGACGTTGAGTCCCGCGATGACGCCTGCGTCTTTAGTGGCCTGTCGCTGGGAGTCGTTGAAGTAGGCGGGGACCGTGACCACGGCGTTGGACACCTTGTGGCCCAGGTAGGCCTCGGCGATCTCCTTCATCTTTACCAGGACCATGGAGGAGATCTCCTCGGGGAAGAAGGCTTTGTTCTCCCCTTTGTACTCCACTTGAATTTTGGGCCTCCCTCCTTCTGAAAGCACCTTGAAGGGCCAGTGCTTCATGTCGGCCTGCACCACCGCATCGTCAAACTTTCTCCCGATCAGCCTCTTGGCGTCAAACACCGTGTTGCTGGGGTTCAGAGCCACCTGGTTCTTGGCCGCGTCCCCGATCAGCCTCTCGGTGTCAGTGAAGGCCACGTAGCTGGGCGTGGTCCTGTTGCCCTGGTCGTTGGCGATGATTTCTACTTTTCCGTGCTGGAAAACCCCCACGCAGGAGTAGGTGGTGCCCAGGTCGATGCCGATGGCCACGTTTTTAGCTGCAGACATCTTGGCTGAGTTTCCTTTCAGTCCCAAACAAAGCATAGACACACGTGATGAGGAGGAGAAGAAGAAAGAGGAGGATTCAGGTGTACAGTTCAGCAGCTTCAGAGGACTGAGTTCATAGAGTCAAAGATGTATTCCCTCTGCAGGAGGAACATCTGATTCCTGTTTGTTCTAGCAGGAAAAGTTCAGATGTTGTCTTTATCAAATCTGTACTTACAGCTGAGAGTTCTTCTTCTTCTTCTTCTTCTTCTTCTTCTTCTTCTTCTTCTTCTTTTGATGTGTCAGTATCTTTTTCTGCCTTCAGCACCACTATATATACTGAAGCTGACAGTCTAGCAGCTTCTCGACGTTTCGCACAGAACACCATCAAGGCGGAGGCGACACCACGCACAACTTCCTGTTCCAACTTTCAGAATAAAAGCATGCCGTCGACAATATAGCTGTTAGCGCTGACTGCGCATAGATTGATCTTATTATGAAGGAGAAGTCATTCTGTTTCCGGTGTGTTTCAGTAACTTTGTGATTTTGTCTGGACATTTTGTCCAATCAGAGGCTGGAGCGCCTCTTTAGTTTAGGAGCTATGGAGAACTTTCTGGAGAAACCAGACAGAACCTCTAGAACTGTGTTTTAGTTTAAAACCAGATATATTCTGATATAATCGTTGTCATAACAAGACCATCAGAAACCGACTTTTATTGTGATGGTCTGCTGCTGGCGTGTTAGGAAACTAAACTGTTTCTAACAGAATGGTTCTGATCTGCATCTTAAACGTGACAATAAGACAAAAGGAATGGAGAAGATCAGCAACACGCTGATATGAAGCAGACACAGAATCGAAGCTTCCGATGAACCAATGTGATTAATCGTTTCACATTTAGTCATAGATCTATCTGCCTCTTTTTTCACTGTAGACCACGCAACCCTGCTACAGCGACTGGAGGACTTAATCGGCATTCGTGGAACAGCCTTAGAGCGGTTCCGCTCCTATTTTAATGGCAGATGTTTTAATGTTGCCCTGGGGAACTGCGCCTCTAGAGTGGCACCTTTTTTGTGGAGTTCCCCAGGGGTCTATTTTAGGTCCGCTTCTTTTTAATCTATATATTTTACCCTTGGCAGCCATTTTTAGAAAATTCCGGGTGAATTATTACCTCTACGCTGATGATTGTCAGCTTTATGGGGCCCTTAAAACTCCTGACCCTTTGCAACCCCTGACTGACTGCTTGAGTGAAATCAGGTCCTGGCTCTCAGCTAATTTCCTCCATCTGAACAGCTGCGAATTGGAGGCTATTTTCTTTGCCCCCTGCTCTCCTGTTGCTGTGGAGCCATCATTGCCCCCTTCATTGTCTGTGTTGGTGAAGCGTACAATTAAAAATTTGGGGGTCACTTTAGGCGCCTTTTTTAAAATGGATGCACAGATAAATCAGGTAGTCAGGTCATGTTTCTTTCATCTTCGACGGCTGGCCAAGCTAAAATCTGTCCTGACTGAAAAAGATCTCCGGTCAGTTGTCCATGCTTTTGTGATGTCTCGTCTGGACTATGCTAACGCTCTCCTATATGGTGTTCCCTCCTCTTCAGTGGTGCGGCTCCAATTGGTCCAGAACGCTGCCGCAAGGTTTCTGACGGGCACAGACCGGCGGCAGCACATCACCCCTGTCTTGGCAAATTTACACTGGCTTCCAGTTCGATTTCGCATAAAGTTTAAAATTCTCCTGTTGGTCTATAAATCAATGCACGAAATGGCCCCCTCTTATTTGGCACAGCTTTTAGGCCCCTATGTTCCGGCGCGAACCTTGAGGTCTTCTGAACAGCACCTTCTGCTTGCTCCTCCTGCCCGCTATAAGGCCCGTGGCGAACGGGCTTTTTCGGTTCCTAAGCTGACGGTCCGACTCGCCCCTTCCCTCCCCACTTTTAAAGTTAGTCTAAAGACATATTTTTATTCCCTGGCCTTCTCGGCTGAGCCGGTTTAACCCTTGTGATTTCATGTTTGTTAGTTTATAGTTTTTACTTGTTTTATCTATTTTATGCTGCTGTATCTGTTTGGTGATTTATTGTCTTGTACAGCACTTTTGTTTGGCGTTGTCGCCGTTTAAATGTGCTTTAAAAATAAAGGATGACGATGATGATAATTGTTCAAAAAAATAACAAATTATTGTTATCAGCTCACAAACTGAAAAGCTAAAGGAATCGTTGGGATTCACATGAGGTTGTTGTATGATGAACACAGTACAGTTATGTGAGATTTCCTCAGATTCTATCTAAATACTTATGAGAAACACAGAGTTAAAGGAAAGGAGAGGCAGATGCTGCAGAAGCTTCCAGAAAACCTGGAGAAAGATGGAAAACAGCTTCTGGCTGCTGGGGAGGAAAATAAATGAGTTGGTTATCTTCATTGCTCTCAAATAAAAATGTCAAAACTTGAATTATTTTTTCAAATATTCCGCTTAGAAAAGACGAGCACAAACTCAAGACTCATAATCATAGACTGTATAATAATCCACCCATGTGACTTTAACTGTTTAATGGCTGAAACCTTTCAGGACAGCTGGAGCTTAAAATCTGCTTCCAACAACAAACAGAAACAAAATGAGAGCAATAAACAAAAAACACATAAAAAGTGAAGAAGAAATGTGTGTGAGTTTATAAATAAATACATCAGATACTTAATTTTTGATTAAATGTTTTTATAGAGACAACTTCCTCCTCAAAATAGATCAGATCTAATCTCCGCTGGCGATGTTGATGAGCCCTGATGTTCCTGTAAATATTAGAGAACAGATTTAATCAGCCAGATTTCTGCGCTTTATTAAATCACAATGTTGATTTTTCTGCTCTAATATTGTCTCCGTTTTTTTCGCTCTGTTCGCTTCTGGAAATATTCTGAATTCATCCGGATCTTCTGACACTTTCTAACATTTTCTCGGAGCGACCAGAAGCTGGGAGAAACTTCTAGCGGGTGACGTCATGACGCACGGCTCCGCCCCGCGCTCTGTGATTGGTCGAAGGCTGGAGAAGCTTGGAGAAGTGAGTGAGAGGATATAAATAGGGCTGAGGATGAAGCTGAGGCAGTTAGAGACTAACGGAGCTTCAGAGAAGATCAGGAAAGCATCAAAGATCTCTGCAGAGGAAACTCTGGACTCAAGTAAGTTCTCACTTCATCTTCTGGTTCACACTTTTCTTCTTCTTTGTTTCCACAGCAACTACAAACTGAATGAATGCACTTCTTACTAGTAATGGAAAGACGGAGAAATAGACTTTCTAGAGTCAGAGACAGAAAGATGTTTCTGGAACAGATGATTATGTTTAAACATCTCTGAGGCTTTCACTGAAAACTGATTTACAGAACCAGTAGGATCTGGAACAAATCTGACCTGTATAATATGAAGCGTTTATAAAAGGGAATAAATCCCTCTCGTTCACCTGAATCCTCCTCTTTCTTCTTCTCCTCCTCATCACGTGTGTCTCTGCTTGTTTAGGACTAAAAGGAAACTCAGCCAAGATGTCTGCAGCTAAAAACGTGGCCATCGGCATCGACCTGGGCACCACCTACTCCTGCGTGGGGGTTTTCCAGCACGGAAAAGTAGAAATCATCGCCAACGACCAGGGCAACAGGACCACGCCCAGCTACGTGGCCTTCACTGACACCGAGAGGCTGATCGGGGACGCGGCCAAGAACCAGGTGGCTCTGAACCCCAGCAACACGGTGTTTGACGCCAAGAGGCTGATCGGGAGAAAGTTTGACGATGCGGTGGTGCAGGCCGACATGAAGCACTGGCCCTTCAAGGTGCTTTCAGAAGGAGGGAGGCCCAAAATTCAAGTGGAGTACAAAGGGGAGAACAAAGCCTTCTTCCCCGAGGAGATCTCCTCCATGGTCCTGGTAAAGATGAAGGAGATCGCCGAGGCCTACCTGGGCCACAAGGTGTCCAACGCCGTGGTCACGGTCCCCGCCTACTTCAACGACTCCCAGCGACAGGCCACTAAAGACGCAGGCGTCATCGCGGGACTCAACGTCCTGAGGATCATCAACGAGCCCACGGCGGCCGCCATCGCTTACGGTCTGGACAAAGGCAAGTCAGGAGAGAGAAACGTCCTGATCTTCGACCTGGGAGGAGGCACCTTCGACGTGTCCATCCTGACCATCGAGGACGGCATCTTTGAGGTGAAGGCCACGGCCGGAGACACTCACCTGGGAGGAGAGGACTTTGACAACCGCATGGTCAACCACTTTGTGGAGGAGTTCAAGAGGAAACACAAGAAGGACATCAGCCAGAACAAGAGAGCCTTGAGGAGGCTGCGCACAGCTTGTGAGAGGGCCAAGAGGACCATGTCCTCCAGCTCCCAGGCCAGCATCGAGATCGACTCTCTGTTCGAGGGCGTCGACTTCTACACCTCCATCACCAGGGCTCGCTTTGAGGAGCTGTGCTCCGACCTGTTCAGGGGAACCTTGGAGCCCGTGGAGAAAGCTCTGAGGGATGCCAAAATGGATAAGGGCCAGATCCACGACGTGGTCCTGGTGGGAGGCTCCACCCGAATCCCCAAGATCCAGAAACTGCTGCAGGACTTCTTCAACGGCCGGGAGCTGAACAAGAGTATCAACCCGGATGAGGCGGTGGCCTACGGCGCTGCCGTCCAGGCCGCCATCCTGACGGGAGACACCTCGGGGAACGTCCAGGACCTGCTGCTGCTGGACGTGGCTCCTCTGTCCTTGGGCATCGAGACGGCCGGAGGAGTCATGACGGCCCTGATCAAACGCAACACCACCGTCCCCACCAAACAGACCCAGGTGTTCAGCACCTACGCCGACAACCAGCCCGGGGTCCTGATCCAGGTCTACGAAGGGGAGAGAGCCATGACCAAGGACAACAACCTGCTGGGCAGGTTCGAGCTGACGGGAATCCCACCTGCTCCACGAGGGGTCCCGCAGATCGAGGTCACCTTCGACGTGGACGCCAACGGCATTCTGAACGTGTCGGCGGTGGACAAAAGCACCGGCAAAGAGAACAAGATCACCATCACCAACGATAAGGGCCGACTCAGCAAAGAGGAGATCGAGAGGATGGTGCAGGACGCTGAGAAGTACAAAGCTGAGGACGAGCTGCAGAGGGACAAAATAGCTGCCAAGAACTCCCTGGAGTCCTACGCTTTCAACATGAAGAGCAGCGTGGAGGACGAGAGCTTGAAGGGCAAGATCAGCCCGGAGGACAAGAAGAAGGTGATTGACAAGTGTAAGGAGACCATCAGCTGGCTGGAGAACAACCAGCTGGCTGAGAAAGACGAGTACCAGCACCAGCAGAAAGAGCTGGAGAAGGTGTGCAACCCCATCATCAGCAAGTTGTATCAGGGAGGGATGCCCACTGGTACTTGTAGAGAGCAGGCAGGGGCCCACAGCCAGGGGCCCACTATTGAGGAGGTGGACTAAAGGGCTCCTTCATGCCGACTCTCGTCTCCTCCACTCTTCAGGGTTGGACTGGAACTGTTTGGAGCTCCGACTCCTTTTAGACTGAAACTCTGTTCGTTTCTATGGAAGATGGAGAGTCTAGTTTCTCTCTGCATCATCAACACTACTGAGCTGTAAAAACTCACTTTATTCTCAACTTGAGTTTTTATGATCAATGAAGAAGAAAATGTTCCAAAAGTGAAAACTTTTGATCTTTGTTCTAATATTTATGATACTTTAATATATCTTTGTTCTTTTGTTTTTCTACAGTTTTAATAAACATGATTGAATTAAATATTTCTGATGTATTTGTTTCTAAATAAAACCAGATTTTATAAATGTTTGGTTTTTTTAAAATTTATGTTAGATTCAAACCGTGATCTCCAGGTTTCACTGGAGCAGTTTATATCCGAGTGTGACGCTAGCGCTAATCCCACCACCTCCAAGTCCCAGACCACGGTCTGAAGGAAAAGGCTAGAGAGCCTTCCTGCGGTCGAAGACGACTTTATGCCCCAACAGGAGGTGTCTTGTGGTCTTGTTTGGTAAAGAATGGAGCGATTGGTGGGGGAGCTGTACGGTCTGTCATGGTGAAGAGAGATCAACGTTCCTACCCTCATCTATGGTCTCAGCTCTGGGTGGAGACCCAAAGAATGAGATCACGGATAGAAGCAGCTGAAATGAGTTTCCTCCTTAGGGTGTCTGGGCTCTCCCTTAGAGAAAGGAGGAGAACCTCGGTCATCCAGGAGGAGCTCAGAGTAGAGTCACTGCTCCTCCACTTCAAGAGGATCTAGTTGAGGAGGCTCTGGCATCTGGTTAGGATAGACGCCTCCCTGGTGAGGTGTTCCAGGGATGTCCGACCAGGAGGAGACCCAGAGGAAGACGATGTTTCTCTGTTCCTCTGCAGCTTATTTCTTATGAATGTGATCACTTTGAGTTGCAATCTTTGTATGAAAAGCGCTTTGTAAATAAAGTTTGGATGTTTCTCTGTTGATCTGGAAACGTCTTGGGATTCCCCCCCAAGGAGCCGGACCAGGTGACCGGAGAGAGGGAAGTCTCTCTGACTAGCCTGCTGCCCCCTAGACCCGACCACGATACAGATGGAGGGATGGTTTTCTATAATACTGATTGTCTCTGTATGGAGGACCGTCAGTGCCAAAATCGACAATAAATAAATAAATGTGGAATTGAATTAATAAATGGGTAACTACAGCTGAAAATAAAAAATAAGTTAAATGTTTATTTGCACATTTATTTCATTTTTTCCATATTTAGTTAATTATTTACTTCCACATTTAATTATTTATTTCCACATTTCTTTATCTGTTGCCAATTTTGGCAGGGACGGTCCTCCAGAAAAAGGTAGCAGTACAAGGAATCACCACTAGGTGTCACCTTTTAGTTACCAGCAGAGCACCATGAGCCCCTAACCCAGAGGCAGGTTGGCAGAAACAGGGCAGTTACATCCAGCATCCACCCCAGTCCTCTGGAGGTGGGAGGAGGGGGGGTATCTATTATTCCCTGTTCATCAGGGGCGGGGTGCTGCTGCACAACTTTTATTACTAATCGTCGTTTGGGAAACAAAGGATGATAAACCAGATGAAGCATAGATAGAGGGGGGAGGTGGGTGGATGACGTAAATGAATACATAACATGTTGTTCTATATGTTGCAGCTCTATCTGATCCGCAGATGTTCTATAAAGCGTGTTTCTATAACAGTCAGACTCCATCACTGCTATAGATGCATGTTTTTCCTGCTGGTGGAGAAGCGCAGTTTGCCCCGCCGCCATGGCAGCTCATCATCATCTTCATCTTCATCAACAGCTTCATCATCATCATCTTCGCCATCATCTTCATCTTTTATGTAGGTCGGTTTATTTTTGAAGCGGAAGTCTCAGCGGAAGTGCAGCTGGCGCCCCAGCCATCTTGTGTTTAGCTGGAACAAAAACCGGAGGAGAATCGGTCCAGATGATCCAGATGGTCCGGATGGTCCGGATGGAGGACGGGCTGCGGGTTCTAGGCCCACTTTAGTCGTGTGTCTTCCACGGTTCGGTGGGTCAGTATGTTCGGACGGGACTGTTTGCAGGGAAACATCAGCCACACCCCGCGGATCTGCTAATGCTACCGTTAGCCTGCTAGCTATCGAGGCTAAGCTAGTAGCTCAGGACCGGAGCTGCGGAGCGTTAGAGACCCGGAGAACCTCCCAAAACCTCCCAGAACCCGGGGCTGGACCCCAGCTTCTCCTCAGAACTCAGAAGAACCGTGCTGGACATGCGCTAGGAGTTCTGCTGAGAGGAAACCCGGGATATGAGGATCGAGGCTCGCCGCTAGCTCGCCTGCTAACCGCTAGTTTTTCGGTCCAGAGGAGCCACAACAAGCTGCGGTGAGTCCGGCCGTTAGGGCCCGAACCTGGGGGTCCAGTGGGGCCCGAACCGGGGGTCCATTTGGGCCCAAACCTGGGGGTCCAGTGGGGTCCGAACCTGGGGGTCCGATGGGGCCCGAACCTAGGGTCCAGGGGTGCCGAAATTTGGGGTCCAGGGGTGCCGGAACCTGGGGGCCAGTAGGGCCCGAACCAGGGGACCAGTGGGGCTTAAACCGGGTTTTGGATGATGCATTAAACGTAATTAGCTGTAATTGATAGTAATTACCAGTATTTAGCTGTTATTAACAATAATTACCAGTAAATAACTGTTATTAAAAGTAAACAAACCTTAAGCTGATTTGTTTTCCTTCACCATCCCAGGCCGGCTCTACACAGAGACCAACGGATTTAGCTTTAAAAACGGCACCGCGATAAATAAAACCTTTGTCCACATGAATTCACACAAACCGGCTTAAAATGCTGCAGTACATATCCCGGGCCTGCTGGTGGTGCTGTGACAGAGAAACAGAAAAAAGGTCACTGAGCATGGCCAGTGAACCCCGTGGCCAATGAGAGTTTTATTGTAAAGCAGACGGTGTCTGTGGTTCTGATAGAGAAGAGAGTAAATCAGTAACTAGGATCCATAATAAGGTCAGGACCATAACACCGTACGCCGCCATGTTTGTTTACTTCATCGCAGAGTGGGGCGGGGCGGTGATGTCATCCACTCACAATAAATGGTGGAGAGACAGCTGAGGTGGCGTTGGGACATTTCTAACAGGATCGCATCCCGAAACGGCGCCTCCTGGTGGATGATAATATCTACTGCTACACCTGTTTTCATCTCTGTGTGGGTGGAGCCTAAAGCTGATCCTGAATCACTGAACCAACGGTAGACCGCCATTAACTGGTTCTGGTTTAAACTGGACGTGACCAAAGCAGAGCCTCAAAGACCTGCAGGTGGTCTGTAGCTGAATATTATGGTCTGTGTGAGGATGGAGCAGAAGAGTCTGATCCAGCAGCTGATGGGGTGGGTGGGCGGAGCCAACACTTCCTCATTATTCCAACTCACTACGGAGACGGGGCCCGTTTTATCCTCCACAGCGTCATAGTTCAGAGCCAATGGGGACGGCCGATTCAAATTCAAGCGCAGTATGAATGTGTATTGGTAAAAATCTGGCGATACGATATGTATCGTGATACAGGGACACAATAAGATATATTGTGATTTTTAAAACTGAATTTTACTGTAGAAAAAAACATTCCAACCTGTTTCATCATCCAGTTTTATTAATGGATCTAATTGATCCACTGGAACCAAGAAGGTGAAAACAGCCACAAATCTACCAGTTATACTTTTATATTTAATACAAAAATTACTGTCATCATTAATGGTTCCATTCTATTCCTTTAAAAAAAGCTTTTTTTATATTTAATTTTTATATTGATACAATATCGGGAAATAAAATATTGCTCTATATCAGTGTATCAGTTTTTACAAATTTAAAAAAACATAAAAAAACATTGACACTATCGGTAAAAATAAAATATCGCGATATATCGGTGTGTCAATATTTCCATACATCCCTGAAGTGCAGTGTAGGGTTTGAACCTGAAGAGGGCGCCACACTTTATACTCATTTATAGTTTATCAGCAAAGCAAGTTGATTTGGGGAAGCGTTGCTCTTTAAAGAGTCCTTCTGGGCTTTAAGGATCTCCTGTAGCAGTCAGTGTTGCCATGGCTCAGTCAGGCCTCTGACCATCCTGACCTGCTAACATCTGAATATTTAGGCAGCAGAGAGGATATTCCTCAGCAACCCGTCCTGGGGGAATCACAGCTCTGCTTTAAATCTGTCTGCAGTACGGTCAGAGAGACGCTGGAGTAGAACAAAGGTTCCCAAACAAAGGTTCCCCCCCATGAAATCTCCAGCAGTTGTAGGTTTTCTCACAGTTCTCTCCTCCTGTTCGTTGGATGATATAAATGTAACCTCACTGTGGAGCCCAGGTTCATCCCCCCTCTGCTCCTGCTCTGGGATTTGGGGTCATGGGTCACGTGACCTCCTGAGCTGCTCCTGTTGCCATGGTTACGATTCATAACTGGATGATGGTCCAATCAGAACCAAGGTTGGTCGGAAGCGCCGCTGTCAGTCTCCATGAAGTATAAATGAGTGGATGATCATTTCTGTCTTCATGCTGCTTTGTTTTCCTCGTGTTTCTGGTTGGTTCTGCTGGATGAAAAAAGGGCCGATTATATGATTATATAGCTGCAGACTAAACGTCTCTAAACAACCAGGTTATCGTTTATCCTAATCAGAACCTGTTATTGTTCTTGGCCTGACTCTTCATACCATCGCAGCAGCTTCATATTTGTCTGATGCACTAATGGATCGGCTGAACCGTTCTGTGTTTGGACCTTAACCCGACCCAGGGTTACTCCAGACCGGGCCACCGGGGGCGCCGCAGCGCAGGAGGATGGTTGGCCCACTGTTTATCCATACTGGTCTGGCATATATACTACACTTTTCAGTCGGTTTCAGTGGTTTCGTGTGGACGCAGATACTTCTTGAGACGACGCCGTGTTTACGTAATTTTTTTTTTTTAGAACGATGAAAAAAAACAATCGGATAGGGATCGCACCGCCTTCGTGTGGACGTGCCTGTCTTTCTGTCTGACTCACTCACTCACAGACATGAAGGTCAGACATGCAGCAGCTTGTTCCCACATCACACTGATGTGAGCGATAATAACATAACCTGTCATGTTCATGTCACACAGCAGGATGAAAGTTTGCTTCCTGATCAGAACCATAACCCTGCTTCTGTTACGCACAACCAAACCTCCTTCTTTATTTTAGTCAAAATAAAGTTTGTTGCAGCTGAAGCGACTTGGTTCTGGGTCGGTCCATCTTGGGTGAATCAGGATTCGATTATTAAATCGATTATTTTTGTTGCATCTTTTCTTTCCTCCGTTCTTCATTCTTTCCAAGGCTACTTTCTGCTTTTAAATCCATTCAGTTTCCATGAACTACAGCGTCTTTTATTTATGTGAAACTACAAATAAAACCAATAATTGTCCAAGATATGTTTAAAATTCATTATATTAAGGTCATACTTTTCCATGAAAGCTGCAGGAAATGTGTGTTGGCACTAGGGATGGGCATTCGATTAAACTGTCTTCATCGATTTATTCGGGAGAATTAACGATCGATTTTCGATTAATCGTTGATATTTGTATATTAAAATTCAGTGTTCATAGGCTATTTTAAAATGCAGTGAGAATAGAAAAATAGCGCGTTTCCTCATTGAGATCTTCATTACAAGTGGAACGCCTCTTGTAGAAGTTAAACGGAATAAATTCACGGTAGTTGCACAAAGAAAATATGCGCTATAAGCAGTGGAGCCGGCAGCTAAAAGACGGTACTCATTAACACAACAGACGCTCATATTGTTTTTCTTCTCCAAAAAAGTAATTAAAAAAAGTAATGTTAAACAATAACTTAATAAAAAAAAATATATAATACTTATAGGTCAGATAGTCTTGTTACATTTGGCAAAAAGAGTCGAGAAAGAAGATGAGAGAGATCAGTGTACCTAACAATAAATTAGGCTCATTAACAAAGTAAAAAAGACAAAAACAAAAGAAACCGTAACTTATATACAACTTTAGCACCAGTCTACTGATTTTTGTTGAGTAAGATGAGCATGTTAACATGCGCTGGGGTCAGAAGCGAAAGCAGCCTGGTGACCAGACTGACGGTCATCAGGCTGCTGTCGCGTCTGACCTGCAGCGCCGAGATCACCTGCTTTGAGGGACAGACGTCGCTGTGATACACAGACCTCCATGCTAACCTGGCAAGCCTCTGGAATCTTGTTTAATTCATTTTCCACCAGTCTGTAGGGGAGCAATCCAGGGGTGGCGGAGCCTCCCTCAGAAAGTAATCGGTGAGGAAGTTTCTCTCCTCGTTGTGCATCTCGGCTCCTACATGCTAACACCGACTTGATGCTAGGTTGAGACCAAGAGCAGGATGCTCCGCTTCTAACTAGGGTTGGAGGTGAGTTCAAGTACTTATACACAGCTTCGCAGTGTTGGCAGTGAACCGAGACTTTTTGTTTGTCTTTTTAGTTAAAGTGGTCCCACGTCACACTTTGCTGCTACCTCTTCATGACAATGCTGCTTTTGAAATACACAGAAAGTGACAAGAAACTGAGTCGGCCAGTGGGTTTTATTTTCAGTCATCGCCCTCATGTGGTAAAGTGTTTAATTACGGCCACATAGCAAAATTAATTGCATTCCTTCAAAACTCACACTACGCAACAGAACATGCGTTAATTGATCGGTTAAAAAAATTTAATCGATGAAATTCTTAATGATCAATTAATCGATCGTTGATTAATTATGCCCATCCCTAGTTGGCACTAGAAGTATAATATAAGGCAACCATATTAGGATTTCTATAAAAGAGGGCGTTTATAATATATATTTTTAAACACATCAATCATTTTCTGTTTACTTAAAGACTTTTGATTTTAACATATTTAAAGTATTCCTGCTCTGTGTTTTTAAAGAGAAAAATTAAATAAACTTCAGATCTGCGTTAACAGCAACCAAAACAGAAATGACTTTAAAATCTAAATAGAAATAATTAATCTAGTTAGGAAATAAATCTATGACAATAATAGCTCCACTTGAAGGTCATACAGAACAAAATTATATTCTGAGAAAATATTTATTGTTGTCTATTCAAAGTAATAAAAATAAAATGGAGCCTTCTCCTACATACACCTAAAGTGTATGCTCCAGTCTTTGGCTGTAAATTTAATAGATGACCTCTGACCTTTCTCAGCCCTTTCATAGTTTTTGTCAGTGTGACCAACAGGATGTTTGACTCCTGTCACAGAAACTAATCTGCAACTATGAACTCGGCCACACATTAAGACTAGTTTATATTTCTACGTCAGCAGGTTAGCATCCACACATATAGAGACATTTACTTTTATAAGTCTACGTTGTAGCAAAACAATTCCCCTCCAGGACAACAGGGGGCGCAGACCTTTCCTGGTGGGCAGAGACAGTTTATTTCCTTCAGCTTGTAAACAGACATCCACTCCAGGAGCAATGGCCGACATAGAGCGAGTTCTGATTGATCTGGAAAGCTTTTTACTAGAAGTGCAGCTCATAGAATCCTCTAGAAACATGGAAACAGACAAACACAGCGTCTGGTTTGTTGCTCTCTACACCTCCTGATGTTCAACATCACCAAAACACCAGATTAGATCAACTGGCCTTGTTACGTAAAGCATCTAGTGACCAAAAGCTGCATTGACTACTAATTACTTTGACTATAGAGCACCGCCCTGGTGAAATGATCTGATGTCGGGCTGACCAATCACAGACGAGCGCTCTACGTTGCGTTGATGGATGATGACGCTGCGTGTCTCCGCCCTCAGCAGACGGAGAAGTATAAACTAAGCTTTAGATGCGAGCGGGACAAGATGAAGGAAATCTTTTTAGTGGTTCGGCCTTAAAGCTCCACCTGAGCGGAGGTAAACAGCAGCTGCCCCGCGCTGTAGCTCGGGGAAAGAGGACGATGCTGCTGACATAAAACACGACAACATTTTAGGTTTTTCTCATTTATTGTTATGTAAAATAATCTATTTAGAACATTTGTGAATGGATTTGGCACGTTTCACATCCCAGTTAACGGATTTATGGTGAATCGGTTCACTTCTAACCGGAACGCTTGCAGACAGAGACGATACAGCAGTAGCAGTCAGTGCTGCGTGGCTAACCCTCTCTCTCCGTCCTGCAGGCCCTGGCCATGCCCTCGAATGCGCGGGCCGGCAGCCTGAAGGACCCGGATGTGGCCGACCTGTTCTGCAAAGATGATCCAGAGAAGTTGTTTATGGACCTCCGGGAGATCGGCCATGGCAGCTTCGGAGCCGTCTACTTCGTAAGTGTACCTGGAGCGGGTTCTGGTTCTGGTGTTCATGCAGCGGTTCCCCGGTTATTGAGAACACAGCTGCAGTATATGTGAGTAAACTGGGTCAGAACCGCATCAGATTGATCTGCAGATCTACACAGAGCCGTGTAGTCTAGAAGCTGACTGAAGCTTAGCGGGATGTGATCTACATGTGGACCGGTTGATGTTCTACAGAACCAAGTAACGTACTGGAGGCTGTGTGTTTGGATCAGAACATCGAGCTTATTTTCCACAGGACCTGATCAGCAGCAGTTTTCATCTTTATCAGCTTTCTGTCTTAGTGAACAACGTGGGAATATTTCCGTCTCTGTAGCAGTCAGTGTTTGGTAGACAAACGGTGCCTCTGTTCTGAGCTGCTGCTGCTGATCATCTCAGAGCGTCTTTACGGACGAGCTGCAGTACTTCTGCGTACATTAGACCCTGTAACACAGTAACTCTACGTACATTAGACCCTGTAACACAGTAACTCTGCGTACATTAGACCCTGTAACACAGTAACTCTGCGTACATTAGACCCTGTAACACAGTAACTCTGCGTACATTAGACCCTGTAACACAGTAACTCTGCGTACATTAGACCCTGTAACACAGTAACTCTGCGTACATTAGACCCTGTAACACAGTAGCTCTGCGTACATTAGACCCTGTAACACAGTAGCTCTGCGTACATTAGACCCTGTAACACAGTAACTCTGCGTACATTAGACCCTGTAACACAGTAACTCTGCGTACATTAGACCCTGTAACACAGTAACTCTGCGTACATTAGACCCTGTAACACAGTAACTCTGCGTACATTAGACCCTGTAACACAGTAACTCTGCGTACATTAGACCCTGTAACACAGTAACTCTGCGTACATTAGACCCTGTAACACAGTAACTCTGCGTACATTAGACCCTGTAACACAGTAACTCTGCGTACATTAGACCCTGTAACACAGTAACTCTGCGTACATTAGACCCTGTAACACAGTAACTCTGCGTACATTAGACCCTGTAACACAGTAACTCTGCGTACATTAGACCCTGTAACACAGTAAAGCCGCGTTCACACCGGTCAGCGCGTCCAGGCGTCAAATCGCTCAAACGGACGAAAGTCGACGCTTTAAAATTAAAACCCAGCTGCTTGCACACTTGTGGTCTGCGTCGGCGCGCCGGGGCATCAGCGCGTCACGTCATTACGTCAGCGTGCGGGCGTGGATTTGTCTGTTGCTAGTTGTTTACAACATGGCGGATCTTGTCGGATCAGCAGCGCGTCTTCAACTACCGGCTCTCCCGGGCCCGGCTGGTGGTGGAAGATGCATTCGGGATCTGGTCTGCACAGTGGAGAATGTTTCACCGCAGACTGGAAGTCAACCCCGAAGTTGTGGAGAAGTGTGCGTTAGCTAGCGTAGCGTTAGCTAACATAACAAGAAAGTTAAAAGAAAAAAATATTTTTTTCTATGTTTAACTGCTTACCTGGCACTCCAATATCCTCCGATATCTTCCTCCAAATCAGATCCGATCTCTTCCTGTCTTTGTAAAAAGACGAAGACGGGTCATACAATTCACGGACATTACATACAGCGACGATCAGTTTGTCCTCCATCTTGAATAAAAAATTTGCCGATTCCCCCATGGAAGGAGTTACTACGTCAGTACAACGAGTCGCTCTGATTGGTTGACGCCGCGCGTCTGCTGCCCGAAAGTTCAATTTTCCCAACTTGAGCAGCAGACGCCCCGACGGTTCGTCGGGGCGTCCGGGCATCAGCCGCGCCGACGCGCGCGACTTGCTGCTTGGCAGTTTGGCGCCCACTAGATGCGTAGATACCATAGACTTGCATGTAATCTAGCTGCCCTGCTGCCTGGACGCGCTGACCGGTGTGAACGCGGCTTAACTCTGCGTACATTTCCGTACATTCTGGTTGCTGATCTCTGGTTTATTAGAACCCGTCCAACATCTCCCTTCCTGGTGTTCTAACCTCCCTGACTCACTCGGAGGGAATAATAGGAGCGTTTAAAGATGATTCTTGGTGTTCTGGGTGAAACCAGATTTACCGGGTCACTGTTTCTGGATCACAGCAGGAAGCTGGATTAGATCCATGATGAGTTATTCTGGATCAGATCTGGATTTACCATCAGTGTGTTTACATGCAGGCCAGATGAGACGAGCCCTACAGACTAAAGGCTACATCCGTATTAAGGAGGATTGCGGTTAGGCTCTACTTATCTGCTGGTTTAGTAATGAATTGGTTCTGCAGGTTAGCGGGTCTGTCCAGAACCTGTCTGGTTCTCTCCCAGGGTGCGTTTTCATTGGTCAATGTCTGACCGGGGACATAGGTGGTCTGACTCTGGTCCTCTGGTTCTGGTCATACGTATGAACTATAAATAAGCTGCGAATCACACGTAGCGTTTTTCATCAGGATTCTTTTCTCGAAGAAAGAACCAGCTTAAATTAGCCTTCGTCTGATTGGGCGAACCAGTTTTCATCCCATGTCTCTGTGTCCTGCAGGCCCGAGACACGCGCAGCAATGAGGTGGTGGCCATCAAGAAAATGTCCTACAGCGGCAAACAGACCAATGAGGTAAGGCCCTGAGGTTGGCCCCGCCCCCAAACCTGTCTGATATGTTAATATGAAGCTGATCTGAACGAAGCAGCACCTGTCGGGGATCCATCCATCTACCTGTCTGGCAGTAAACTGAAGCTTCTCTGTGCAGAAATGGCAGGACATCATTAAGGAAGTGAAGTTCCTGCAGAAGCTTCGCCACCCCAACACCATCGAGTACCTGGGCTGTTACCTGAAGGAACACACGGCATGGGTAGGTACCTGTGTACTGGTCCCAGTACCGCCGGTCAGGTTTACTGGTCCCAGTCCACAAAGTTGAGTCCTGGCTAACAGTTTGTCCGTGATCCGTCTCTCAGCTGGTGATGGAGTACTGCCTCGGCTCGGCCTCGGACCTCCTCGAAGGTCAGTTCAGCTTTGATCGTTTTCAGCTCTGCTCCTCCTTCTGCTCTCATCTCTCTTTCTTCTTCTGCAGTCCACAAGAAGCCCCTCCAGGAGGTGGAGATAGCTGCTATTACCCATGGCGCTCTGCAGGGACTAGCATATCTGCATTCTCACAACATGATTCACAGGTAAGCGCCCTTAGCTGTTTGCTCTGTTAGCTGTTTGCTCTGTTAGCTGTTAGCTCTGTTAGTTGTTAGCTCTGCTAGCTATGTTAGCCCTGTTAGCTCTGTTAGCCGTTAGCTCTGTTAGCTGTTAGCTATGTTAGCCATTAGCTCTATTAGCCGTTAGCTCTGTTAGCTGTTAGCTCTGCTAGCTATGTTAGCTGTTAGCTCTATTAGCCGTTAGCTCTGTTGGTCGTAAGCTCTATTAGCTGTTAGCTCCGTTAGTCGTTAGCTCTGTTTGCCGTTATCTCAGTTATCTCCGTAAGTGGTTAGCTCCGTTAGCTGTTAGCTCCGTTATTTGTTAGTTCTGTTAGCTCAGTTAGCTTTGATAACTCCATTAGCTCTGTTAGCTGTTAGCTCACTTAGCTCTGTTAGCTTTTAGCTCAGTTAGTTTTGTTAGCTCTGTTAGCTTTGTTAGCTCAGTTAGCTTTGTTAGCTTTTAGCTCAGTTAGCTTTGTTAGCTTTTAGCTCAGTTAGCTTTGTTAGCTCAGTTAGCTTTGTTAGCTGTTAGCTCAGTTAGCTTTGTTAGCTCAGTTAGCTTTGTTAGCTCAGTTAGCTGTTAGCATCGTTAGCTTTTAGCATCGTTAGCTGTTAGCTTTGTTAGCTGTTAGCTTCCTTAGCTCTGTTTGCTCGTCACCTGTGGCAGGATGAGGGCGTGTCTCACTGATCAGAGAGGAGAAGTCCTCCAGTCCCTCTAGCAGCTTCAGTCTCACCAGGAGGACGTACCGGAGCATCGAGCATAGCTGACCCGATGGCGTCCTCGTAGCGCACTGCTCTGGGTGGAGGTGTGTTAGGGTGGTAGCTGGGTCCAGATGAAGGTTCTGGACCGAGGCAGAACATCACCTGATCCAGACGGTGGTTTTGTAAGAAGGATGGGAGAATTGTTGAGCAGGACCATGACTGAAGTCTGCAGGAGTACTGTGGGTCAGGTCTCAGATGTTGGTCTGAACAGAACCTCCAGAACCATCATGGTGGATGGGTTGGGATGCTTATTGCTTTAACACAGAACCACAGCTCAATGCGCCAGGATCAACTGGTTCTGATGACCCAACATCAGGGGATATGTTCTCTGTCTGAATGGGTCAGACCAGAACCTGGACCTGCATCAGGTTCACAGAAAGACCGCATGTGTTCTGGTCCAGTTCTCCTCATTAGTTTAACTTCTGTCTGTCTTCAGCTAGTTATAAACCAGTTTATGAATCAGAACAAGACCCACTTTCTCCTCCTCATCTCTGAGGCTTGGAGGAGCTGCACTGCTCAGCTGGACCGTCAGTGTTGTGTGGTTCTTTGACTGGTCCAGTTGTTATCTGATCGTGCTGATGCCATAACTGCCAACGAACAACATGAAGCTTTGTTCCAGAACCGGTCCGACTTGTGCCTCCCTATTTTACTTCATCCGTTAGACCGAAGGAACCAATCAGAGGAGGCCACCGTCAACCGCCTCCAGAGTTTCTCTCTGCTTGTAGAAACCTGACAGGTGGTTTTGATGCAGGGCGGGTCTCAGATTAATTTGTTTTTATTTTGGAAACAGAACGGGTCAGACCGCCTGGTTCTCCAACAGTTCCACTGATGCAGAACCGGACCAGAAACATTTCCCTCCAGTCCTGTGATAAGATCAAACATTAATTTTTCTCTCGCTTGAGTGGAGGAGGGCCACCGCTGACTCCTCCCCCTGACTCCTCCTCCTTTTAAGAGCTTTTTGGTTGCTTGTTTTTACTGCTCTATGTAGAAGATAGAGGGTGTTTCTCAATGCCAAGGAACCTCACCTTGATACCCTTGGTCCCGCCCCGGTTGCCTAGGAGACACGTCATCAGGGACCGCCAAGGCGTGTTTCAATGTTCATGTGCTACCGAGACGTCTGTCCTCCGTTTGTCTGCCGCTTAGCTAACTGACCGAGGATACATGGGAGGTTCCTTGATGCCTTCCCTCGGTCCCAGAATACATCGCGGTATTTTAGAAGTTGCAGCTTTGGTTGCTAGCAGGTACTAACTCGCTTTCACATTTGATTTAACCAATATATACACAATTAAAAAAGTAAAACTCTCGTTATACATCTATATTGAAACGTATAAAATATAACGATGGGCGGGACGTAAACAGAGCGCGTAAGCAAAAGGCGGGCCCTGGGCAGCCGCGGTCACGTGATGTAAGTCTGTACCATTTAACTGTTTTCTTTGACCAAGGAAGGACAGTCCTCATAAGCAAGGCACCTTGACATTGAGAAACAACCAGTGTCTAACCTTACCTGTTCAGACAGGTGTATTCCTCCTAATGTCACATGATCCGCCGTTTAATGTCTGCTTTATTTGTTATTGAACTTTTATGAACCTGTTGTCCCTGGCTGATTGGAGGGTGATGATGATGGTGATGATGAAGATTGTGATGGTGATGATAAACATTGTGACGGTGATGGTGGTGAAGATGAAGATTGTGATGATGATGGTGGTGATGCAGAGGATGAAGATGATGATGGTGATGATGAAGAGGATGATGGTGGTGATGAAGATTGTGATGATGGTGGTGATGAAGATGGTGATGATGGTGGTAATGATAAAGATTGTGAAGATGAGGATTGTGATGGTGGTGATGAAGATGGTGATGATGGTGGTAATGATAAAGATTGTGATGATGAAGATGATGCTTGTGACTAAGATGATGAAGATGGTGATAATAATGATGATGGTGATGAAGATTATGATGATGAAGATGGTGATGAAGATTGTGATGATGATGATTGTGATGATGAAGATTGTGATATTGGTGATGAAGATTGTGATGTTGGTGATGAAGGTGATGATTGTGATGATGAAGATTGTGATGTTGGTGATGAAGATGAAGATTGTGATGTTGGTGATGAAGATGATGGTGGTAGTGATGAAGATTGTGAAGATGATGAGGATGATGATGATGCATCTTCCTCCTCTGACGGTTTATACTTCATGTTCTAATGGTTCTGATGTTGCTGCTCTGGTTCTGTTAGGCCCAGGCTGTTTTCTGGTACCAACCAGAACTAAATAGTTCCACTTTAATTAAAGCTGTGTTACTGAGGTACCAGAGAAGGTTCTGGTTTGGTTCTGGTAGTGTATAAGTGTGTCCTCCAGCTGATTGTTGCTGCTGTTCTGCTGCAGAGACGTGAAAGCCGGGAACATTCTGCTGACAGAACCGGGTCAGGTCAAGCTGGGCGACTTCGGATCAGCCTCCATCGTGTCTCCGGCCAACTCCTTCGTTGGAACTCCGTACTGGTGAGACCCAAAGGAAAGGTTCTGCATGTTGTGGTTCTGTTCTGGTTCTGGGTGAGGCCCAGTGACCCGGTTTCAGGACTGACTCCTGCCGTGTTGCAGGATGGCTCCTGAGGTGATCCTAGCCATGGATGAAGGTCAGTACGACGGGAAGGTGGACGTCTGGTCGCTGGGGATCACCTGCATCGAGCTGGGTAGGACCGTCTGACCCCGCCCCCTGTCTCTGACCCCGCCCCCTGTCTCTGACTCCACCCCCAGAGGTTCTAAGGCTCTCTGTTCTCTCCACAGCTGAGAGGAAGCCGCCGCTGTTCAACATGAACGCTATGAGTGCCTTATATCAGATCGCTCAGAACGAGAGTCCCGTTCTGCAGTCCAACCACTGGTGAGAGAACATCCTGACCTTCAGAGCTGCGCTGGACGCTCTCGCCTCCTTCATCATCTGATGCTTCCCTCCTGCAGGTCCGATTCCTTCCGCAGTTTCGTGGACTCGTGTCTACAGAAGATCCCCCAGGACCGGCCCACGTCGGACGTCCTACTGAACGTAAGCGCTCCGGCTCACCGGGTCCTGGTTCTGGAGAAGGTTCCTCTGCTTCATGTGGCGTCTCCTCCTCCCTCCTCCTGCAGAATCGCTTCCTTTGTCGCGAGCGTCCTCTGACGGTGATCATGGACCTGATCGCCCGGACCAAGGACGCCGTGAGGGAACTGGACAACCTTCAGTACCGCAAGATGAAGAAGATCCTCTTCCAGGAGACCCAACAGAACGGGCCCGTGTCCGAGGGAGGGGAGGATGAGGAGGTAAGCTCCATCAGATGATGATAGAAGAACCAGAGCAGCAGCTGCTGGGAACTCTGACCTCTGACCTCTAGCTACGGCAGAGCTGGGTAACCTTAGCAGGCGCTTCTCATGGGGTTCTGACCTGAATGCCAGAATCTATTCCTGGTCCGGTCCACTCCTGGTCCCGTTCTGTCCGGTCCATTGATGGTCCGGTTTAGTCCGGTCCATTGATGGTCCGGTTCGGTCTGGTCCATACCTAGTCCAGTTTGGTCCAGTCCATTGATGGTCCGGTCCATTGATGGTCCAGTTCGGTTCGGTCCGGTCCATTGATGGTCCGGTTTGGTCTGGTCCATACCTAGTCCAGTTTGGTCCAGTCCATTGATGGTGCGGTTCGGTCCGGTCCATTGATGGTCCGGTTTGGTCCGGTCCATTGATGGTCTGGTCCATACCTAGTCCGGTTTGGTCCGGTCCATTGATGGTCTGGTCCATACCTAGTCCGGTTCGGTCCAGTCCATTGATGGTCCTGTCCATACCTAGTCCGGTTCGGTCCAGTCCATTGATGGTTCGGTCCAGTCCATTGATGGTTCGGTCTGGTCCATTGATGGTTCGGTCTGGTCCATTGATGGTTCGGTCTGGTCCATTGATGGTTCGGTCCGGTCCATTGATGGTCTGGTTCATTCCGGTCCATACCTGGTTCGGTCCGGTCCATTGATGGTTCGGTCCAGTCCATTGATGGTCCTGTCCATACCTAGTCCGGTTCGGTCCAGTCCATTGATGGTTCGGTCCAGTCCATTGATGGTTCGGTCCGGTCCATTGATGGTTCGGTCTGGTCCATTGATGGTCTGGTTCATTCCGGTCCATACCTGGTTCGGTCCGGTCCATTGATGGTTCGGTCCGGTCCATTGATGGTCCTGTCCATACCTAGTCCGGTTCGGTCCAGTCCATTGATGGTTCGGTCCAGTCCATTGATGGTTCGGTCCGGTCCATTGATGGTTCGGTCTGGTCCATTGATGGTCTGGTTCCTTCCGGTCCATACCTGGTTCGGTCCGGTCCATTGATGGTTCGGTCTGGTCCATTGATGGTCTGGTCCATACCTGGTTCGGTCCGGTCCATTGATGGTCCGGTTCGGTCCGTTCCATTGATGGTCCGGTTCGGTCCGGTCCATTGATGGTCTGGTCCATTCCGGTCCATACCTGGTTCGGTCCGGTCCATTGATGGTCCGGTTCGGTCCGGTCCATTGATGGTCTGGTCCATTGATGGTCCTGTCCATACCTAGGCCGGTTCGGTCCGGTCTATTGATGGTTCGGTCTGGTCCATTGATGGTCTGGTCCGTTCCGGTCCATACCTGGTCCGGTCCATTGATGGTCCGTTCCACTCCTGGTCCGGATCGATCCGGCCCATACCTAGTCCGGTCCATTGATCATCCGGTTCGGTCCAGTCCATTGATGGTCTGGTCCATTGATGGTCCTGTCCATACCTAGTCCGGTTCGATCCGGTCTATTGATGGTTCGTTCTGGTCCATTGATGGTCTGGTCCGTTCCGGTCCATACCTGGTCCGGTCCATTGATGGTCTGTCCGGTTTGGTCCTTACCTGGTCCGGTTCCTTCCAGTCCATTGATGGTCCGGTCCATACCTAGTCTGGTCCTTACCTGGTCCGGTTCAGTCCGATCATGGAACCCCTTCAGCCTCTCTGGTCTCGTTCTTCAGGAGGTGGAGCAGTACCTTCTGCAGACTGGTACCGGTACCGTGAACAGCATGGAGAGCTCCCAGTCTGTTCCCAGCATGTCCATCTCTGCCAGCTCCCAGAGCAGCTCGGTCAACAGTCTGGCGGACGGTTCCGACGACAGCAGCAGCGAGATGGCCATCATGCAGGAGGGCGAGAACACCGTCACCTCCAACAGCTCCATCATCCACCGACCCACGGTAAGACGGACCGGGTCAGAACCATGCCCGGGCCCGGTTCTGATCTCTGACGTTGCGAACTTCTCCGTCCTCTGCAGGGTCAGGACAACATCTACGACGACCCGTATCAGCCAGAGATGGATCAGCCTCAGGCCCCCTCAGCCGGGCGCCGCCGGGCCTTCTACCGGAACCGGGACCACTTCGCCACCATCCGGACCGCCTCGCTGGTGAGTTCTGGAGAAAACCTAAATGTTCTGGTTCCGCTGTTTGTCGATTGTGTAGTAAAGAGTAGAAATGGGTGCTGAGGTTAAATCTGGTGGCCGTGTAGATCAGGAGGTTCTGGTTCCATCTGGTTCTGTTAGGATCCTGCTTCATGACCTCTTCCAGGTGACCCGTCAGATCCAGGAACACGAGCAGGGCTCTGCGCTCCGGGACCAGATGTCCGGCTACAAGCGGATGAGGCAGCTGCACCAGAAGCAGCTGATGGGCCTGGAGAACAAGCTGAAAGCGGAGATGGATGAACATCAGCTGAAGCTGGACAAGGAGCTGGAGAGCCAGAGGACCAGCTTCTCCGCCGAGCTGGACAAGCTGTCCCGGAAGAACCAGGCCATCCTGGAGAAAGAGGTTCTGCTCCACACCGACCTCCTCTCTGCTCCCGGGTTCGGCTGCTTCATCAGGTGTTTCTCCTCCCCATCTCCTGCAGATTAAAGCCGCTCTGGCCGAGGAGAAGAAGTTCCAGCAGCAGATCCTGGGCCAGCAGAAGAAGGAGCTCAGCTGCTTACTGGACTCTCAGAAGCGCCAGTACCGCCACCGCAAGGAGCTCCTGAAAGAGGTAAGACCTGGCCCGGATCAGAACCCGACACGGATCAGGATGGACCTCTGAGCCGCTCCTCCCCCTCTGACCTCCAGGAGCTGAGTGAGAACCAGTCGACCCCTAAGAGGGAGAAGCAGGAGTGGCTGATCCACCAGAAGGAGTGTATGCAGCAGCTGATGGCGGAGGAGGAGGCCAACCTGCTGCGGAGGCAGCGCCAGTACTACGACCTGCAGTGTCGCCAGTACAAGAGGAAGATGCTGCTGGCTCGTCACAATCTGGAGCAGGACCTGCTCCGAGAGGTACCGGTTCCGTTCCTGCCCAGAACCGGTCCCAGAACCCTAACCGTAACCCTGCCTGTTTTCTCCGTCAGGAACTGAACAAGAAGCAGATCCAGAAGGACCTGGAATGCGCTATGCTGCTCCGGCACCACGAGTCCACCCAGGAGCTGGAGTTCAGGCAGCTTGGCACGGTCCAGAGAACCCGGGCCGAGCTGATCCGGACCCAGCACCAGACTGAGCTCACCAACCAGATGGAGTACAACAAGCGGCGCGAAGAGGAGCTGCGACAGAAGCACACGGTGGAGGTCCGGCAGCAGCCCAAGAGCCTCAAGGTAAGGCCCTGGAACCAGTTCTAGGAACATTCCAGGATCCTGGAACTGTTGTAGGAACATTCCAAGATCCTGGAACTGTTGTAGGAACATTCCAAGATCCTGGAACTGTTGTAGGAACATTCCAAGATCCTGGAACTGTTGTAGGAACATTCCAAGATCCTGGAACTGTTGTAGGAACATTCCAAGATCCTGGAACTGTTGTAGGAACATTCCAAGATCCTGGAACTGTTGTAGGAACATTCCAAGATCCTGGAACTTTTCTAAGCACATTCCAGAATCCTGGAACTGTTCTCAGCACATTCCAGGATCCTGGAACTTTTCTAAGCACATTCCAGGATCCTGGAAACTAGTTCTTAGAACATTCCAGGATCCTGGAAACTAGTTCTTAGAACATTCCAGGATCCTGGAAATAAGTTCTCAGAACATTCCAGGACCTTGGAAGCTAGTTCTCAGCACATTCCAGGATCCTGGAAACTAGTTCTCAAAACATTCCAGGATCCTGGAACACTTCTCTTGATATTCCAGGACCCTGGAAACCAGTTCTAGGAACATTCCAGGATCCTGGAAACCAGTTCCCAGGCAGTTCCATGACCTTGGAAACCAGTTCTTGGACCATTCCATGATCCTGGAACAGTCCTTGAAGCATCCCGGGACCCTGAAAACCTTTTCCCAGGACATTCCAGGACCCTGGAAACCAGTTAACATGATATTCAAGATCACTGGAAAACGGTTACCATGGAATTCCAGATCCCTGGAGTGTTTCTCAAAACATTCCAGTACTGGAAACCAGTTCCCATGACATTTCAATTACCCTGGAACAGTTCTCAGGACATTCTAGGACCATGGAAACCAGTCCCCGGGACATTCCAGGACCCTGGAAACTAGTTCTCAGAACATTCCAGGACCCTGGAAACTAGTTCTCAGAACATTCCAGGACCCTGGAAACTAGTTCTCAGAACATTCCAGGACCCTGGAAACTAGTTCTCGGAACATTCCAGGACCCTGGAAACTAGTTCTCGGAACATTCCAGGACCCTGGAAACTAGTTCTCGGAACATTCCAGGACCCTGGAAACTAGTTCTCGGAACATTCCAGGACCCTGGAAACTAGTTCTCGGAACATTCCAGGACCCTGGAAACTAGTTCTCGGAACATTCCAGGACCCTGGAAACTAGTTCTCGGAACATTCCAGGACCCTGGAAACTAGTTCTCGGAACATTCCAGGACCCTGGAAACTAGTTCTCGGAACATTCCAGGACCCTGGAAACTAGTTCTCGGAACATTCCAGGACCCTGGAAACTAGTTCTCAGAACATTCCAGGACTCTGGAAACTAGTTCTCAGAACATTCCAGGACTCTGGAAACTAGTTCTCAGAACATTCCAGGACTCTGGAAACCAGTTCCCAGAACATTCCATGACCCTGGAACAGTTCCTTGGTATTTCAAGATCCTGGTAACCAGTTCTATGGACATTCCAGGACCCTGGAAAAGGTCTCAGGAACATCCAGGACCCTGGAACTGTTCCCAGAACACTTTAGCACCCTGGAACAGTTTTTTGGATATTCCAGGACCCTGGAAGCCAGTCCCTGGGATATTCCAGGAACAGTTCCCTGGTGGTGAGGAGGTGGTGACTGCTGTCTGCTTGTATCAGTCCAAAGAGGTGCAGATCAAAAGGCAGTTCCAGGAGACATGTAAGATCCAGAACAGGCAGTACAAAGCCCTGCGGAACCACCTCCTGGAGACGACGCCCAAGTCCGAACACAAGATGGTTCTGAAGCGGCTGAAGGACGAGCAGACCCGGAAACTGGCCATCCTGGCCGAGCAGTACGACCACTCCGTCAACGACATGCTGTCCACGCAGGCCGTCAGCAAGGCAAGCGCGCCCCCGGTTCCGGCCCGGTCCGGTCGGTCGACCCGGTAGACTGTTCTTACCAGGTTCTGTCCCCACAGCTCCGGCTGGACGAGACCCAGGAGGCGGAGTACCAGGGTCTGCGGATGCAGCTGCAGCAGGAGCTGGAGCTGCTCAACGCCTACCAGAGCAAGATCAAGATCCACACGGACGGCCAACACGAGCGCGAGGTCAAGGAGCTGGAGCAGAGGGTGTCGATCCGCCGGGCGCTGCTGGAGCAGAGGGTACGACCCGGTACCGTCCCGTCGGCACCGACCCGCGCCGCCGCTAACGCCCGCTGTTTTGTCTCCTCAGATCGAGGAGGAGATGATCTCTCTGCAGAACGAGCGTTCTGAGCGGATCCGGACCCTGCTGGAGCGCCAGGCCCACGAGATCGAGGCCTTCGACTCGGAGAGCATGCGGCTGGGCTTCAGCAACATGGCGCTGACCGGCATCTCGGCCGAAGCCTTCAACCAGGGCTACCCGGCGCCAAGCCCGTCCTCCGGTTCCGGCGGCTGGCCGTCCCGACCCGTCCCGCGGTCCGGCGGCCACTGGAGCCACAGCGTCCAGAACTCGCTGGCTGCTCCGTCCTGGCGCAGTCAGAACCACGGCGGGAGCTTCGGTCGGGCCGACTCGGTGGCCTCGGCCCACGCCGTCATCAGGGACGGCGAGCTGAGCAAGAGCGCCCGAGGCCACGGCTCCTCCTCCTCCTCCTCTTCATCGTCTCATCATCACCACCATCAGCAGCAGCAGCAGCCGCAGCACTACCAGCACCATCAGAGCACGCCGCAGCTGTACCGCGACGAGCGAGACAGCAGGGAGCATGAGCGGGCCCGGGAGTGGCCCTCAGGAGGCGGCGGCCATTACTCCCATCATTCAAGGGGCCTCCAGCAGCTCTCCTACCATTCCTCCTCCCAGTCTCTGGCTGTCCTGCCTCCTGCACCGCCTCCTCCAATCTCCTTCTCCTGCTCCTCTCCTGCTTCCTCCGCCTCCTCTTCCTCATCCTCACAGGGCGGCTACGGAGGCGGGGGCCTGAGCGTCAGGGGCCCCAGCTTGGCCCTCAGGAACAGCCCCCAGCCTCTGAGGAGGACGGCCTCCGGGGGCCCGGGGGGGAGCGGCGGGAGCGACGGTGGGCTCAGCAGGAGCACCTCGGTCACCTCCCACATCTCCAACGGATCCAACCTCTCCTTCTCCTGAAACCGTCCCAGTTCTCCTCCCTTCTGCTTCTCCACTGAAGACCACCAGGGGGTCTGGTCTCATGACTTCCTCTGAGGAGCTCCTGAGAGGACTTCCAGTGAAGATCTCCTCCCAGGAGTTCCTCAGAGCACCTCCAGTGAGGAGCTCCAGTTAGGACCTCCTATCAGGACCTCCAGTGGGGATTTCCTCACAGGAGCTCCTGAGGACCTCTAGTGAGCACTTCCAGTGAGGACCTCCAGTGGGGATTTCCTCACAGGAGCTCCTTAGGACCTCCAATGAGCACCTCCAGTGAGGACCTCCTCTCTGGTCTTCCAGTGGGGATTTTCTCACAGGAGCTCCAGTGAGGACCTCCAGTGAGGACCTCCTTGGAGCTCCAGGCGGCTGGAGCCAGCAGAAGCAGGAGGACGGCTGGCTCCCAGGGAGGAGGAGTGGATCTTCAGGTCAACCTTGAAGACCAGATGGAAACGTGAAGAAGAGTTCTTATCAGAACTTGCAGGAAGCTTCGGACTTCGGAGTCTCTCCGAGGTTTCGGAGCGTTAATCCCAGAGTTGCACAGAAGCCGTGACATCATCAGGAACCGGAACGTTCCCAAACGAGTCGGTTGCAGAACCAACTAGCGAAGCCGTGGCGTCCAGACGGGTCCGTTTGTTGGTTCTGACCCGTTGAATTGCACAGAGATGAAGACGGATGTGGAGCTTCCACTTTAACCCATCGGACCTTTTGTAAATATGAGCATCCAGCAGGGGGTGGCGGCGGGCCAACTGCTATTCCTAGTGAGCCGATAATGAAACCACTGCCATCCTTAGTTAGGTCGACCCGGAACAATCCTGCTCCGATCCTCGGATCATCCGGTTCCGTTCCGCACATTTCCTCCTTCCTGGTCTTCAGTCAGAACATTTTTAATGAGCCGTTCCTGTTTTTTCTCCTGGTTCAGGTGGAAAACAAGCTGCTGAAACTAAAATAGAAATCTGGCGCCACGTGCTGCTGGTGTCATGAAAAGGTTTTAATGGAACCAGCTGCTCCACTGCATCCTCATCGAAGACCAATGAGACTTTTAATCTCTTTAATCCAGATTGCCAGATCAGTCAGTTTCTCCTTCAGATGCTTTATTATTCTCCAGGGATTCTGTTTCTTTAACCGAAAACACAGATTTTAGTCAGAGCGCCATCTAGAGGACATATATCACTACAGCTCTTCCTAGTGCAGTTCAGTAAATAATCACCACCATTCCAGGCCAGATGTACCTTCATCCTAAACCGGTTCCAGAGGTCGCTGGTGTAAACGGTGACCTAAACCAGTTTTAAAGCGCACCGGTGTAAACTGTAACCTAAACCGGTTCCATAGATCGCTGGTGTAAACACTAACCTAAACCGGTTCCAGAGAATGTGGTGTAAACACTAACCTAAACCGGTTCCAGAGGTCGCTGGTGTAAACTGTAACCTAAACCGGTCCCAGAGATCGCTGGTGTAAACTGTAACCTAAACCGGTCCCAGAGATCGCTGGTGTAAACTATAACCTAAACCGGTCCCAGAGATCGCTGGTGTAAACTGTAACCTAAACCGGTCCCAGAGATCGCTGGTGTAAACTGTAACCTAAACCGGTCCCAGAGATCGCTGGTGTAAACTGTAACCTAAACCGGTCCCAGAGATCGCTGGTGTAAACTGTAACCTAAACCGGTTCCAGAGATCGCTGGTGTAAACTGTAACCTAAACCGGTCCCAGAGATCGCTGGTGTAAACTGTAACCTAAACCGGTCCCAGAGATCGCTGGTGTAAACTGTAACCTAAACCGGTCCCAGAGATCGCTGGTGTAAACTGTAACCTAAACCGGTTCCAGAGATCGCTGGTGTAAACTGTAACCTAAACCGGTTCCAGAGATCGCTGGTGTAAACTGTAACCTAAACCGGTTCCAGAGATCTCTGGTGTAAACTGTAACCTTAACCGGTCCCAGAGATCGCTGGTGTAAACTGTAACCTAAACCGGTTCCAGAGATCGCTGGTGTAAACTATAACCTAAACCGGTCCCAGAGATCGCTGGTGTAAACTGTAACCTAAACCGGTCCCAGAGATCGCTGGTGTAAACTGTAACCTAAACCGGTCCCAGAGATCGCTGGTGTAAACTGTAACCTAAACCGGTTCCAGAGATCGCTGGTGTAAACTGTAACCTAAACCGGTTCCAGAGATCGCTGGTGTAAACTGTAACCTAAACTGGTTTTAAAGCGCACTGTTTGGATTCATGTTTCTAGACTTTCAGTAACATCTGACTGAGGAACCATCAAATGAGGAAATCCTGCAGAACGGTCCTCCAATCAGATGCTGCCGTCGTGTGTGTTACTGTGTGTGTGTGTGTGTTACTGTGTGTGTGTGTTGGACGCAGCACCGACAGCTCAATGGAACGAACACGTTTGCCTGCATCTGTAGATCAGACGTCTCTGTGTGTTACAGACTCAGTGCATGGAACCGGTGTACCGATGGGGAACATGCACACTACCTATTTATAGAGCTGTGATACCTGTACAGGTGTGGCAGGTGTCCAACACTTTGACTTGCGTTGTACTTACCGTTGTACATAGAAGCACTAACTTTTAAGACTGTGTTAGAGTAATAATGATTATTTTGTCACGTGACTTAAGCCAATTTGTACTAGATGCAGACAAACAGATGCCATCCTTATTATTATTATTATTATTATTGTTATTATTACTACTGCTGCAGTTGGAATATTTATGTTAAGATGTTATTGCCTATTTTGACCACTAGGTGGGAAATAAGCGCAATGTTACTGTGATAGAGCTATAAGAATATAAATGTTTTTCAGGAGGACTACCTTTCCCAGCATTCCCAGTGAGGTCTCAGGGCGGGGTCTCAAGCTGTGGGCGGGGTCTCATGGGGCTGCGATGATCTACTTTACTTGTTGGTTTGAGCCAGTATTAAAAGGCGGAGCCTGGTCCCCAGCGCAACATGCAGACTTTTAGACGAGTTCATTCCGTTTGTGCCATGTTTTCATTCTCTCCCTGGAACGTTGTAAAACGCGGAGCCCAACGGGATTCATAGATCTAACTTGGATAGTCCTATGAAGGAACTGTGAAAAACTAAGATGTTGATAGTTAAAGAATTAAGTAACAAAAACAACAAATTGGGGGCTTGGATTGTAAAGGATTAAATTAAAACAAACTTAATTTCTTTCCTGTTTTGGTTTAAGTAAATGCAATCAAACATAACTTGGAGAAACTTGACACCTTTTTGTCACTTCAGATAATATTGTGGAATATAGTGGAAACATTTAGGTTTGGGATTTTGATTTAAAGGGGTTGAAACAATACATGATCATTGGAAAAATGAAAAACAACAATAAATAAAATGAAACTAGTAAAAGTTTTAAGCTAATGTTTGAGATATTGACCTCTTCAGATTAATGTGTTTTAATATTTCTTGTTTTGATCACAGTTTGTTCATAGGACTGTTTGTTTTTCCCGTATTTAGTTTTTCCCTCTCTGGGCCTCCGTAGGAGGAATCTGCCCTGTGTTTCCCAACAAACGCCTCATGGTTGGAGTTTTTTGCACAGTCCGAATGGGTAGAAACTAAGCGGCGCCCTGCTGTCTGATCCACGCCGTCTCTGGTTGTCATGTCTACCTCATTTGCACTGATAGAAGAAGAATGTCCGAGTGGATTCAGGAGGAAACAACAGTTCCCTCCAGGCTTTTTCTTTGTTTTTCGTGTTTGTGCAAATGCTGATGAGACGATGGATGAAAGCAGGAGGGGATGAGCGGACATTTCCTCTGTAAAAAGACATTTCTCTGCAGGACATGTTGGACAGAAAGAGACACTCAGAGTTGGAAGATGGTGTTTTTGGTTATTGGAAAAGTTGGATCAGAATCTGCTGGCCTTCCATGGATGAACTGGACTTCTTGTTTCAAACTGTGAGATTTCATTTTGCCAACTTTGATTTTTTAATGTGGATCATTCCTGAGGTGGTGAAAATGTTGGAGCTGCACCGGGAAAGTGAAGAAGTCTGGGTGGAGAGTCGAAGCCTCCATCAGATTCCTGCTCTGAAACAAGTAAAGGCAAACATTTAGTCACATTTCAGCATAATTCACACAAATTAGGGTTTGTTTACAATAAGAGCTCAGCCATATTTTTGTCACAAGCATCTTATTTTTAATACACTATAATATTTTTTTATCATCACTTTAAGAAATGTCACATTGTTTTACTTGAAAATGAATTCTTATAGATTTCATTCACTTTGCAGAAACATGTCCACAAATTAGATGAAAAATGCTGGTGAAAGTTCTGATGTTTGGTCGTGTTGGTCCTTGTATGGACTGAAAACTGAAAACTGAAAACTTTTAAACATGTTAGTGAAAAGCATCATTTCCAGTTTAACTCCATGTTTTCCGGTGCAGTTCAGTGGTTCCCAGCTGCTGTGATGTTGGCGGCCAGCAGGAGGAGGGGTGAGCGTGAGGATGGATGTTAGAAATGTTCAGGTTTTGTTCAAAATGTTTGGAAGAAAGTTGGAAAAAAAACGAGCTGTACAGAAACATAAAATACTTTTGGAGAAATAAAAGAACAAAAACAGAACCTGTTGTTTTATTTATCTGCAATAAAACAATTTAGTTTATTTCTATAGCGCCGATTCACAACAGATGTTTCATCTCAAGGCACTTTACAAGAAAAGTCATTTCAATCAGCTTAAAGTTTTCGATCTAAGGAATCCCAGCAGATTGCATCAACTTGAGGTTACGTCCCGTTGATGCAGACTTCAACCACAGCAATCCCTCATACTGAGCAAGCATGTAGCGACAGTGGAGAGGAAAAACTGCCCTTTAACAGGAAGAAACCTCCAGCAGAACCAGGCTCAGTACCAGCAGCCATCGACCGTCTGGGGGTTCAAGAAGACATAACTAGGAATAAAAAGATGCAGCGAAACGTTTCTGCTCATCTAATCAGAGTTCTCCAGGTTTCTGGCATGCTTTTTACCCTGATTTACTTTTAGCACTGACCTTTGACCTCGTCAACATTTTTGGAATCAGAACAATGGCTGACATCTTTTCTGGATCATGCTTGAGAAAATGACTTTCCTCCTGATGGTCCAGACACAAAAATAAAAGTTTATCAGCAGAGGTAGAGGAGTGGGGCGAGTATGGAGCCCTGAGGAACCCCACCTTTAGATTTAGTAGAAACACAATAGAGCCAATATGCAAAGTAAATCATTTGTGACTGATCACTTGATATGATGCACAAAATAAAAGGTAATTTTACTTTATTTTTAAAATGTGTATTTTTAAATTAATTTATTCAATTACTGCAAAATGAATCTTTTATTATAGTTTAAAGACATGATTTAAATTTTCCTGCCCATCAAAGTCTCCATGTAACAGGATTCCTTACTCGATGTTCGGCTCCCTGAGATGAATCTGTCCCTGGATCAGAACCAGAACCGTCCACAGAGCGACTCGATTGAAAGTGACTGTGCTTTTATTTTGAAAGCCTGCACCAGATGTTCTGGCTTCCGTCCTTCCAGCCGAACCGACCCGAACCGTGAGGGGCAGAGGTTCGACTGCGTTCTTACCGGGAACTGACCCAGACACGCGGCAGGCTCGGATAAGGATCAGCGCCGAACTCCACGATGAGTCAGGAAAATATTTTCCTCTTTGTTCCGAATTTAATTGGTGAGTTTTCCCGCCATCTTGTTAGCTTAGCATCATGGCGGCGCCGCTGAAGCCAGAGGTGGTTGAAAAAAGGACAAATTTAGAAACTCTGTGGTTTTAACCCGGTTCTGCTGACGTCATGAAGCCTGGAGTCGAAGCTAAATGAAGCCAAAGAATAAGTAGAAATAATCGGACTTGTTTTTATTCCGTTTTTAATCCGTTAATATGAGATTTGGAGCTCCTATATTAATAAATATAAAGTCCCGGAAGTGACTTACGATATTTCTAGAGATAATACTAATACAATAGAGAATATTATCAGTAACTAAACATGATTTCAGATTTATTATTATTTGACTAAATCCGACTAAAGTCTGATGGAGTCTCATCCCAAAATATAATTTATTAATGTGATAAATTGGCTGATTTAGTTAAATGTTTTAGTTCAAATCAGAATAATTTGGGGATTTTAGGAAAATCCGTTTATTCTGTAATATCTGACCAAACTACATGGTTCTAATGTTTGGACTGAGATGGTTCTGGTTCTGGTTGTTCTCTGCTCCCCCTGATTTACACAACCTTCACTTTTCACAATGAATGAATTTTTCTACATTTTCTCACCTTCAACCATTTCTACAGTTTTATTGGGTTTTTATCTAACAGTAGGTTAGCTGATGATCATCGTGTGTCTGTGTGTGTGCAGGTTACGCCCGGGTGCTGTTGGCCTTGCTCTCCTTCTACCTGATGCCCTGCTGTCCTTGGCCGGCTGTCTTCTGCTACCTGCTCAGTGCTCTGCTGGACGCCTTCGATGGACACGCTGCACGAGCGCTCAACCAGTGTATGTACCTGCGGGACCCGTTGAGGTACCTGCGGGACCCGTTGAGGTACCTGCGGGACCCGTTGAGATACCTGCGGGGGCCCGTTGAGGTACCTGAGGGGGCCCGTTGAGATACCTGCGGGGGCCCGTTGAGATACCTGCGGGGGGCCGTTGAGGTACCTGCGGGACCCGTTGAGGTACCTGCGGGACCCGTTGAGATACCTGCGGGGGCCCGTTGAGGTACCTGAGGGGGCCCGTTGAGATACCTGCGGGGGCCCGTTGAGGTACCTGCGGGGGGCCGTTGAGGTACCTGCGGGGGCCCGTTGAGGTACCTGCGGGGGCCCGTTGAGGTACCTGCGGGGGCCCGTTGAGGTACCTGTGGGGCCCGTTGAGGTACCTGCGGGACACGTTGAGGTACCTGCGGGGCCCGTTGAGGTACCTGCGGGACCTTTCGGGTATCCTATTCCCTCAGTGAGACCTGACAGGCGTCTGACTCTCGGTTTTCCTTCCAGCCACAAAGTTTGGAGCCATGCTGGACATGCTGACGGACCGTTGCGCCACCATGTGTCTGCTGGTCAACCTATCGCTGATCTACCCCTCCTACACCTTCCTGTTCCAGGTCAGCATGTGCCTGGACATCGCCAGCCACTGGCTGCACCTGCACAGGTGAGTTAGCTGTTTCCTCTGAGGTGTTAGACAAAGAAGAAGAAGAATGACTGGGGCGGGACAGAACAGAGCAGCAGAAGACGGGTACTGCAGAGAGTAACCGAACCTCAAGCGTCAGCAACAGATATACAGCAAAAGTTTTAGGCAGGTGTGAAAAATGCTGTAAACAAAGAATGTTTTCAAAAATAGAACCGTTAATTATTTTTGCTTCATCAAAAAAAAGTGAATGAACAAAATATCAATCTAAATCAAATAAATATTTGGTGTGACCCCCCCCTTGCTTTGAGAACAGCATCAATTCTTACACTTGCTCACAGTTATTGAAGGAACTGGGCTGGTAGGTTGTTCAAACATCTTGGAGAAATAACCACAGGTCTTCCTCACATCCTTCGTCTCTTCATGTAATCCCAGACACACTCCATGATGCTGATATCAGGACTCTGTGGGGGTCACATCATCTCTTCCAGGACTTCATACGCCTCCCTGATGGTATTGTACAATGAAGAAGTATCTGCCTGTATTTCTCAGCATTGAGAACACCATTAATCCTGACCAAATATACATCTGCATTTGCAGAAATGTAGCCCAAAATGTTCAAGGAACCTCCACCGTGCTTCACTGTTGCCTGCAGACACGCATTATTGTATCGCTCTCCAGCCCTTTGACAAACAAACTGCCTTCTGCTACAGCCACATATTTCACATTTTGACTCATCAGTCCAGAGCACCTTCTGCTGTTGTTCTACATCCCAGTTCTTATGTTCTCCTTCATACTTGAGTCTCTTGGCCTTGTTTCCATATCAGAGGCGTTTTGGCTGCAACTCTTACATGAAGACCACTTCTGTCCAGGCAGTAGATGGGTGTTCCTGGGTCCTACTGGTTTCTGCCAGTTCTGAGCTCATGGATCTGCTGAACATCTTCTGATTTCTAAAGCTAATAAACTTCATGTGTCTTTCAATTCAGTTTATTTATATAGCGCCGATTCACAACAGATGTCATCTCAAGGCACTTAACCAGAAGTCATTTCAATACATTTATACAAACATTCCAATCAGTTAAAAAGTTTCCTATTTAAGGAATCCCAGCAGATTGCGTCAGTCATTGGCGAGAGGTTGGGCAGTCTTTCCTCTGCCGCTCTAAGTTTCCTTGGCCGACCGCTGCGTCTACGATCCTCAACATTTCTTTGTGCTTCTTCAAAAGATCTTGAACAGAACATCTAGAAACCCCAGTATGCTTTGAACTCTTTGTCTGGGAGAGACCTTGCTGATGCTGTATGACTACTTTGTGTCTTGTTGCTGTGATCAATCTCTCCATGACATGAAACTATCTTCCACATCGTCACCTTGGTAGCAGAGTTTGGATGTTCCTCGCCCAGTTTTAAGCCTCCTACAGCTGGTTCTGTTTCAGGTAATGACTGTGTTTCAACC
Source organism: Valencia hispanica (assembly GCA_963556495.2). Classification (NCBI taxonomy): domain Eukaryota; kingdom Metazoa; phylum Chordata; class Actinopteri; order Cyprinodontiformes; family Valenciidae; genus Valencia; species Valencia hispanica. Next base: position 47,487,006 of record OY747718.1, read on the forward strand.
TACATGTGACATTGATCATCATTAGCACCTGTTTGGTATAATTGGTTGATTATACACCTGACTATAATCCTACAAAATCCCTGCCTTTGTGCAAGTATACCTATAAGAATTAATGCTGATTTGAAGGCAAAAAGTAGAAACACCAAATGTTGATTTGATTTAGATTTTTCTTCTGTTTTGCTCACTTTGAATTTTGTAAATTGATTTAAAAAAATAAACATTTATATTTCTGAAAGCATTCTTTGTTTACAGCATTTATTCAGACCTGCCTAGAACTCTTGCACAGTACTGTTTGTTCTACTTTATTAATAATACGATCAGCAAACTGGGAGTTAGAAAGTAAGTACACTCTATGATCAATCAGCTTCTAGAAGCAGCTTCAGCCTCAGACTGACACTAGATTAATTTGGTCTGCAGACAACCAGCCCCCATCATAATCCCTCCACCACTGTGCTGGACTGTTTGAGCTCCTGGTCCGATATGAAGAAGTCTGTTTGGACCTTGACAAGATCCGTGTTTCGGTTCTGCTGATGTTGATCTCCTTGGTCTTCCTCAGCTCCACCATGAAAGGGTCAGGAAGTCACAAAACCATCGACCTCTCTGGAAACCCCGTCCTGCGACTCTACTACACCTCCAAGGTCAGAACAGAACCTCCCCGGTTCTCATCAGCGTAGGAGACAGTAGACCCGTTTGTCCGTTTCAGTCGGTTCCGTTTGTCCGTTTCGGTCGGTTCCGTTGGTCCATTTCAGTCAGGTTTTTTTGTCCGCTTCAGTCGCGTCCGTTTCAGTCGCGTCCGTTTCAGTCGGTTCCGTTTGTCCGTTTCAGTCGGTTCCGTTTGTCCGTTTCAGTCGGTTCCGTTTGTCCGTTTCAGTCGGTTCCTTTTTTCCGTTTCAGTCGGTTCCGTTTGTCTGTTTCAGTCGGTTCCGTTTCTGTTTCAGTCGGTTCCGTTTCTGTTTCAGTCGGTTCCGTTTGTCTGTTTCAGTCGGTTCCTTTTGTCCGTTTCAGTCGGTTCCGTTGGTCCGTTTCAGTCGGTTCTTTTTGTCTGTTTCAGTCTGGTCCATTTCAGTCAGTTCCGTTTGTCCGCTTCAGTCGGTTCTTTTTTTCCGTTTCAGTCGGTTCTTTTTTTCCGTTTCAGTCGGTTCCGTTTGTCCGTTTCAGTCGGTTCCGTTTGTCCGTTTCAGTCGGTTCCGTTTGTCCGTTTCAGTCGGTTCCGTTTGTCCGTTTCAGTCGGTTCCTTTTTTCCGTTTAAGTCGGTTCCTTTTTTCCGTTTTAGTCGGTTCCGTTTGTCTGTTTCAGTTGGTTCCTTTTGTCTGTTTCAGTCGGTTCCTTTTGTCTGTTTCAGTCGGTTCCGTTGGTCCGTTTCAGTCGGTTCCGTTGGTCCGTTTCAGTCGGTTCCGTTGGTCCGTTTCAGTCGGTTCTTTTTGTCTGTTTCAGTCTGGTCCGTTTCAGTCGGTTCCGTTTGTCCGTTTCAGTCGGTTCCGTTTGTCCGTTTCAGTCTGGTCCATTTCAGTCGGTTCCGTTTGTCCGTTTCAGTCGGTTCCGTTTGTCCGTTTCAGTCGGTTCCGTTTGTCCGTTTCAGTCGGTTCCGTTTGTCCGTTTCAGTCGGGGTTTTTTGTCCGCTTCAGTCTGGGTTTTTTGTCGGGTCCGTTTCAGTTGGTTCCGTTTCAGTCGGTTCTTTTTTTCCGTTTCAGTCGGTTCTTTTTGTCCGCTTCAGTCGGGTCCGTTTCAGTCGGTTCCGTTTCAGTCGGTTCTTTTTTTCCGTTTCAGTCGGGTCCGTTTCAGTCGGGTCCGTTTCAGTCGGTTCCGTTTGTCCGCTTCAGTCGGTTCCTTTTGTCCGCTTCAGTTGGTTCCTTTTGTCCGTTTCAGTCGGTTCCGTTTGTCCGTTTCAGTCGGTTCTTTTTTTCCGTTTCAGTCGGTTCTTTTTGTCCGCTTCAGTCGGGTCCGTTTCAGTTGGTTCCGTTTCAGTCGGTTCTTTTTTTCCGTTTCAGTCGGGTCCGTTTCAGTCGGTTCCGTTTGTCCGCTTCAGTCGGTTCCTTTTGTCCGCTTCAGTCGGTTCCTTTTGTCCGTTTCAGTCGGTTCCGTTTGTCCGTTTCAGTCGGTTCCTTTTGTCCGTTTCAGTCGGTTCCGTTTGTCCGCTTCAGTCGGTTCCTTTTGTCCGCTTCAGTCGGTTCCTTTTGTCCGCTTCAGTCGGTTCCGTTTGTCCGCTTCAGTCGGTTCCGTTTGTCCGCTTCAGTCGGTTCCTTTTGTCCGCTTCAGTCGGTTCCTTTTGTCCGCTTCAGTCGGTTCCTTTTGTCCGCTTCAGTCGGTTCCGTTTGTCCGCTTCAGTCGGTTCCTTTTGTCCGTTTCAGTCGGTTCCGTTTGTCCGTTTCAGTCGGTTCCGTTTGTCCATTTCAGTCAGTTCCGTTTGTCCGTTTCAGTCGGGGTTTTTTGTCCGCTTCAGTCTTGGTTTTTTGTCGGGTCCGTTTCAGTTGGTTCCGTTTCAGTCGGTTCTTTTTTTCCGTTTCAGTCGGTTCTTTTTGTCCGCTTCAGTCGGGTCCGTTTCAGTTGGTTCCGTTTCAGTCGGTTCTTTTTTTCCGTTTCAGTCGGGTCCGTTTCAGTCGGTTCCGTTTGTCCGCTTCAGTCGGTTCCTTTTGTCCGCTTCAGTCGGTTCCTTTTGTCCGCTTCAGTCTGTTCTTTTTGTCCGCTTCAGTCGGTTCCGTTTGTCCGTTTCAGTCGGTTCCGTTTGTCCGTTTCAGTCGGTTTCCGTTTGTCCGTTTCAGTCGGTTCCGTTTGTCCGTTTCAGTCGGTTCCGTTTGTCTTTTTCAGCCGGTTCTGTTCGTGATGTGTGCGGGGAACGAGCTCTTCTTCTGCCTGCTCTACCTTCTGCATCACATCGACAACCCAGAAGGTAAGATCTTGGCTAGAGCCCAGAGCATGACCCCGCAGCCACCATGTCTCTACAGTTTTCTCTCCTGGTTCTCCATGAATCCTGGTGGAGAGGTCTGACCCACTTCTTCCTTTCTCCCTCCATGGCATGTGTTCTGGGTCAGAACCAGGCTGACCCGGTGGTTTCCTAATGCTCCCTGTGTCTCTGTGTGGCAGCCTGGCTCTTCCTGCTGCTCGGAGTCTCTGGGATCATCTGCCTCCTGAAGTCCGCGGTCAGCGTCCTTCACCTCGTCACCGCCTCTCAGAACATGGCCGCCATGGACGCCGCCGAGCGCAGGATGGCCGCCAAGAAGTACTGAGAGGTCCGGAAGCAGCCCGGCGGAACCAGTTTGGGTTCAGATCACTGAAAATATTATTTATGACCAAGTTTCACCGAAACAAATATTCCATCTGCAGACGTTTCTGATCTCTGGTGTGTTATTTCCTTTATTAGCAGCTTTTTGTCTGTAAATATGAGGATTAGAGGTAAAACATCCCATAATACTCATTCCATAATACTCATTCTAATAAGTTAAATGATGTCTGGAGAACATCTCCATGCAGAACCCAGCCGTAGAACCGCACTGGTCCAGATGGAGAATTAGGACCGTAGCAGAGCTGCTTCCAGCCACCAGGGGGCGCCGCCACAGTTCAGCCTGCAGCTTTAAACAGGAACTTCCATCCAGGACTGGTTCTGAGGATCCAGTTCTGATGATCCGGTTCTGATGGTCCGGTTCTGTTCAACCACAGAAACCTCTGGTTCTGATGATCCAATTCTGATGATCCGGTTCTGATGGTCCGGTTCTGTTTCGACCACAGAAACCTCTGGTTCTGATGATCCAATTCTGTTGATCCACTTCTGATGATCCGGTTCTGATGGCCCGGTTCTGTTCGACCACAGAAACCTCTGGTTCTGATAATCTGGTTTTGTTGATCTGGTTCTGTTCATCCAAAGGAACCTTTGGTTCTGTTGATCCGGTTCTGTTCATCCACAGGAACCTCTGGTTCTGATGATCTGGTTTTGTTGATCTGGTTCTGTTCATCCAAAGGAACCTTTGGTTCTGATGATCCGGTTCTGACGATCCAATTCTGTTGATCCGGTTCTGATGGTCCGGTTCTGCTCAACCACAGGAACCTTTGGTTCTGTTGTTCCGGTTCTGATGATCCAGACCACATTCATCCTGTATCTCTCCGTCCTGTTATCCTCAGCTTTCCAGGTTCTGAAAGTTCTTCATGGTCCAGAACCAGAACCTCTTTCTAGAAGATCTGCAGCTGTTTCCATGTCCACATGCTGACGGACCATCAGAACTTAATTCCTCATGATTCATCTGGACGGAACCGGGTCTCTGGGCTGGTTCTGTTCCATCTGACCCCTGATTGGTCGGTTTTATAGTTTCTTTGATGTTGTGATGAAATCTTCAGTATTGGGTCTCTGGTTCTGACGGGTAGAACCGGTCCGTTGTTTTTGTCTTCATGTTTAATTTCAGAAGCTTAAAATCAGTTTTTTTCCCATAAAGCGGATCTAGACGGTGAAATTCTGGATGTTCTGGTTGTTTTGGGTTTTATGGGTTGAATTATTGATGAAACATTTTATGGATGTGGAACTTTAATAGAAATTACTTTATTTAAATCGTATTTAATGTAAAAATAAAGTGTTTGCTTCAGCTTATTATGGGATGTGGCTATTTCTGTGTTAATATTAATTAACTATTAATAAATAGTTCATTTATTCCAACATGAAATAAAATCCTGAAGGTACAAAATGTCTGAATTATTTTATCGGAACCATCGATCATCACCGGGTCTGCAACAAACCAGCAGGACGTTCTGGTACCAGAAAACGAACCGGTCTCCTTGGTGAGGGAATGTGTCCGATGGTCCAAACTGCCTGGTCAGACCCACTCCAGTGGTTCTGATGACCTTTTCCCTGTCCTGGACTCCAGCCTCAGAGTTTCTCTTCCAGCACCAACGCGTCCGAACAGAACCGGTGCAGAAAGCATCGCCTGGGTGGAGCTGGTGGTCTGCTGTTCTCCATGTGGTGGACCCACCTAAGGAGAACCCAGACGGGGTTCTGGATCAACCAGGAACCAGACCCGGTCCGGTTCTGGTCACATGGCACCAGAACATGCTGAAGGTTGGTGGACCTGAATGAATCGTCACTAGTTTCAGCCTCTGGACCCACGGTACCGCCAGTCAGGGGAAGTGGGCCGTCTGGTTCCAGAACCGGGTCGGTACTTTCACCGTTTCCCTCTGATGTCTTGATCCAAAAGCAGCTTATTAACAGGAATCGGACTGGTTCCGAATGTTCTGACCCGGACCGAACCCAGAACCCAAAACTGGGTCATTTCTGCATGGAGCTCAGCGAGCCGCGCGCTCAGGCGCCACGTCACGCTCCATCCAGCTGTTGCACCTGCGCGAATCGTTACCTGTAAGATGCTCGAGGGATAAAGCCTCGAACCGGACTCCAGTTCGGCCGGACCGCTCGGCCCGCCTTTGTTCCTGACCCACAGCCGCGGAGAGGTTCTGTTCGGTGCCGTGGACGGATTAGCGGCCCGAGCTGAGGCTTTAAATGTCGGAGGAGAGCCGCGGGACGAGACTGGGTCCGCGCGGAAGGAGCACGAGCCCAACCCTTTCCCTTTAAAGCGCCGACAGAGAGGGGGGAGAAGAGGAGATCAAAGAGGAGAGGGAGGAGGGAGAGAGCACGAGGGAGGGAGGGAGGGAGGAACAAAAACCCAAACGGCTCCTCCATTCACCGAGGCGGAGCCACGAACCGAGCCCGGCCGGGAGGGCTGCCGAGCCGGGGAGGTGCTGCAGGCAACACCGAGGCTTGGATCCTGCGGCGGAGGCCTTCCTGGAGACCCAAAATAATCTGCAGAACCGAACCGACGCGGCCCAGCCTGCATGCTATTTATTCCAGCTGTTTGTTCTGAAATGCACCATGACACCAACCGCTCAGGGGCGTTCACAAGCCAGAACCGTTACTGGGCCTTAGGGGCCAGCAGAACCGAGCCAGAACATCGTGAGTAACTTGGAACCAGCAGAACCTTCGTCCTCTCAGCATGGACACCTCCTGGAGCAATTTCCTCTTCCAGGTAGGTGCTGATGGGGGGAGGGGGGGTCACAGAGAGGTCAGGGTGATGCTGCAGGTGTGCTTCACAGGTCCACCTGTTCTGGTTCTGATCGGGTTCTGATCAGCGCAATAAACACCCTGCTGGAGAATTAAATCAAAGTGTTTGGGTCGATGACGTCATTAGAGGTGCCAGGATGGAGGCGGTCCGCTGGGCTTTAGACCCCAAAGCATCTGAGCCGACAGTTCCGCCTCCAGAACCTTCTGGTTCTGCTGGTTTCACCTCAGATAGTGAAGTTCTTCACTGTCAATACAGAACCGTGGAAAGGTTCTGATCCAGAACATTTCCCCCCAGAAACAATGCCGGGATAAACCGAGCCTGTTTGGACCTCTATATCCCAGCAAGAGCCTTCTGGGTTTAACCACTGCTGGAGGACCTGCAGCTTTCTCGACCAATCAGAGTGCAGAGAGACACACCCACTCTCCCTGAAATCTCCCTAGATTTCAGCTCTGATTGGTTCAGAAGAAACTCGACCTGCAGGTTCTGTTGAACATAAAGATGGACCTGTGGACCCACCAGGAGGTTCTGATGCTTCCAGGTCAGAAATGATTCTCATCTGACTTCACCAGAAAAGGAGGGAATCACCATAGCAACCATTGACTCCATCTCCTTTAAAGGGAAAATGACCTGGAGCTCCCTGATTGGTTGACCTGAGAGAATGATGCAGATTAATCTCGATGTTTTTACAGACAACACCGAACCAGAACCAGCCGGAGACGGCTCTTCAGTCGGAGCTGCTACCGGACCTGAGCGGCTCGGCTCAGAGTCCCCCGGTGGAACACGTGGTGACGCCCCCGTCTACTGTGGACACGGCCGCCCTGAGCGAGGAGCCGCTGCCAGGTGAGCCTGCTGGTCCAGAACCAGTATGAACTTGTTCTGGTTCTTTACTCCTGTGATGCTTTTATTCTGACATCAAACATCATCTTCCTGTTAGTGAAAAACAGAACTGTACATCTGGACCGGGCCTTTGTCCATGTTTGATTGTAAGGTTGTTCTGGAAACAGTAGAACACAGAACCCGATCAGAACCTGATGAAATGTCTCAGAACCGAATCAGAACCTGATGAAATGTCTCAGAACCTGATTAAATATATCAGAACCCGATCAAAACCTGATTAAATATCTTAGAACCCGATCAAAACCTGATTAAATATCTTAGAACCCGATCAGAACCTGATTAAATATCTCAGAACCCGATCAGAACCTGATGAAATGTCTCAGAACCTGATCAGAACCTGATAAAATGTCTCAGAACCCAATTAGAACCCGATCAGAACCTGATGAAATGTCTCAGAACCTGATTAGACTTGATGAAATGTCTCAGAACCCGATCAGAACCTGATGGAATGTCTCAGAACCTGATTAGAACCTGATCAGAACCTGATTAAATGTTTTAGAACCTGATCAAATGTCTCAGAACCCGATCAGAACCTGATCGAATCTCTCACAACGCAATCAGAATCTGATTAAATGTTTTAGAACCTGATGAAATGTCTCAGAACCCGATTAGAACCCGATCAGAACCTGATAAAATGTCTCAGAATCCGATTAGAACCCGATCAGAACCTGATAACATGTCTCAGATCCCAATTAGAACCCGATCAGAACCTGATGAAATGTCTCAGAACCTGATTAGAACCTGATGAAATGTCTCAGAACCCGATTAGAACCCGATCAGAACCTGATGAAATGTCTCAGAACCTGATTAGAACCTGATGAAATGTCTCAGAACCCAATTAGAACCCGATCAGAACCTGATGAAATGTCTCAGAACCTGATTAGAACCTGATGAAATGTCTCAGAACCCGATTAGAACCTGATCAAATGTCTTAGAACCCGATCAGAACCTGATTAAATGTTTCAGAACCTGATCAGAACCTGATCAAATGTCTCAGAACCCGATTAGAACCCGATCAGAACCTGATAACATGTCTCAGAACCCGATTAGAACCCGATCAGAACCTGATAACATGTCTCAGAACCCAATTAGAACCCGATCAGAACCTGATGAAATGTCTCAGAACCCGATTAGAACCCGATCAGAACCTGATAACATGTCTCAGAACCCAATTAGAACCCGATCAGAACCTGATGAAATGTCTCAGAACCCGATTAGAACCTGATTAAATGTTTCAGAACCTGATCAGAACCTGATGAAATGTCTCAGAACCCGATCAGAACCTGATCGAATGTCTCAGAACCCGATCAGAATCTGATTAAATGTTTCAAACCTGATCAAAACCTGATGAAATTTCTCAGAACCCAATTAGAACCCGATCAGAACCTGATGAAATGTCTCAGAACCCGATTAGAACCCGATCAGAACCTGATCAAATGTCTCAGAACCCAATTAGAATCCGATTAGAACTTGATGAAATGTCTCAGAACCTGATTAGACCTGATGAAATGTCTCAGAACCCGATTAGAACCTGATGAAATGTCTCAGAACCCGATTAGAACCTGATGAAATGTCTCAGAACCCGATCAGAACCTGATCGAATCTCTCACAACCCAATCAGAATCTGATTAAATGTTTCAGAACCTGATTAAATTTCTCAGAACCCAATTAGAACCCGATTAGAACCTGATGAAATGTCTCAGAACCTGATTAGACCTGATGAAATGTCTCAGAACCCGATTAGAACCTGATGAAATGTCTCAGAACCCGATTAGAACCTGTTGAAATGTCTCAGAACCCGATTAGAACCTGATGAAATGTCTCAGAACCCGATTAGAACCCGATCAGAACCTGATAACATGTCTCAGAACCCGATTAGAACCAGATCAGAACCTGATGAAATGTCTCAGAACCTGATCAGAACCTGATGAAATGTCTCAGAACCCGATTAGAACCCGATCAGAACCTGATAACATGTCTCAGAACCCAATTAGAACCCGATCAGAACCTGATGAAATGTCTCAGAACCTGGTTAGGCTTGATGAAATGTCTCAGAACCTGATGAAATGTCTCAGAACCTGATTAGAACCCGATAAGAACCTGATTAAATGTTTTAGAACCTGATGAAATGTCTCAGAACCTGATTAGAACCCGATAAGAACCTGATTAAATGTTTTAGAACCTGATGAAATGTCTCAGAACCCGATCAGAACCTGATCGAATCTCTCACAACCCAATCAGAATCTGATTAAATGTTTCAGAACCTGATGAAATTTCTCAGAACCCAATTAGAACCCGATCAGAACCTGATGAAATGTCTCAGAACCCGATTAGAACCCGATCAGAACCTGATAACATGTCTCAGAACCCAATTAGAACCCGATCAGAACCTGATGAAATGTCTCAGAACCTGATTAGAACCTGATGAAATGTCTCAGAACCCGATTAGAACCTGATCAAATGTCTTAGAACCCGATCAGAACCTGATTAAATGTTTCAGAACCTGATCAGAACCTGATGAAATCTCTCAGAACCCGATTAGAACCCGATCAGAACCTGATCGAATGTCTCAGAACCCGATCAGAATCTGATTAAATGTTTCGAACCTGATCAAAACCTGATGAAATTTCTCAGAACCCAATTAGAACCCGATCAGAACCTGATGAAATGTCTCAGAACCCGATTAGAACCCGATCAGAACCTGATCAAATGTCTCAGAACCCAATTAGAACCTGATTAGACCTGATGAAATGTCTCAGAACCCGATTAGAACCTGATGAAATGTCTCAGAACCCGATTAGAACCTGATGAAATGTCTCAGAACCCGATTAGAACCCGATCAGAACCTGATGAAATGTCTCAGAACCTGATTAGAACCTGATGAAATGTTTCAGAAGCCCATCAGAACCTGATTAAATGTTTCAGAACCCTATCAGAATCTGATTAAATGTTTCAGAACCCGATCAGAACCTGATCGAATGTCTCAGAACCCGATCAGAATCTGATTAAATGTTTCGAACCTGATCAAAACCTGATGAAATTTCTCAGAACCCAATTAGAACCCGATCAGAACCTGATGAAATGTCTCTGAACCTGATTAGAACCTGATTAAATGTTTCAGAACCTGATCAGAACCTGATGAAATGTCTCAGAACCCAATCAGAACCTGATGAAATGTCTCAGAATCGATCAGAACCTGATTAAATGTTTCAGAACCCGATCAGAATCTGATTAAATGTTTCAGAACCTGATGAAATGTCTCAGAACCCGATCAGAACCCTATCACAACCTGATTAAATGTCTCAGAAACTGATTAGAACCTGATGAAATGTCCCAGAACCCGATCAGAACCTGATGAAATGTCTCAGAACCCGATCGAAACCTGATGAAATGTCTCCGAACCTGATTAGAACCTGATGAAATGTCTCAGAACCCGATCAGAATCTGATGAAATGTCTCAGAACCCGATCAAAACCTGATGAAATGTCTCAGAACCCGATCAAAACCTGATGAAATGTCTCAGAACCCGATCAGAATCTGGTTAAATGTTTCAGAACCCGATCAGAATCTGATTAAATGTTTCAGAACCTGATTAGAACCTGATGAAACGTCTCAGAACCTGATTAGAACCTGATTAAATGTTTCAGAAGCCCATCAGAACCTGATTAAATGTTTCAGAACCTGATCAGAACCTGATGAAATGTCTCAGAACCCGATCAGAACTCTATAACAACCTGATTAAATGTCTCAGGACCTGATTAGAACCTGATGAAATGTCTCAGAACCCGATCAGAACCTGACCTGTGTCTCTCCCCACCAGTCAAGCCGACCCGTCCAGCCCACATCTGCGCCACCTGCAACAAGCAGTTCAAGAACAGTTACAACCTTCGGCGCCACCAGTCGGTCCACACCGGCGTCCGGATGAAGGAGCGAGCGGCGCGGGACAAGGAGGACGCGGCGAAGGCGGGACGCCTGGAGAAGACCGCCGTCCCCCTGTCCCTGCTCCAGCTCACGCTGCCCCCCGCCGCCGCGCCGGACACCCTCCCCCGGCCCGGTCCGCTCGCCGACCAGGACGCCCGGCCGGTCTCCGTGTCCATCTCCCCGGCAACCGTCACCATGGCGGCCGCTCCGCAGCCCATCCAGGCGGCCATCGTGGTGGTGGGCTCCATGGAGCAGGTGGGTCTGCTGCTTCTGATGGTTCTGGTTCTGGTTCTGAACGCCGAACATTAACCTCCTTTGTTCCGGCCGCTCAGAATCCCTCCCCCAGCCCGGTTTCCAACAGCAACCAGGTGAGGAAGAACCACGCCTGCGAGGCGTGCGGGAAGGCCTTCAGAGACGTGTACCACCTGAATCGGCACCGGCTGTCCCACTCGGACGAGAAACCGTACTCCTGTCCCATCTGCCAGCAGCGCTTCAAGAGGAAGGACCGCATGAGCTACCACGTCCGCTCGCACCAGGGCGGCGTGGAGAAGCCGTACATCTGTCCTCACTGCTCCAAGGCCTTCTCCAGGTAGGACCTTCTCTCCAGAACCCGACCCGCGGTTCCTCCTCTCCAGAACCGGGCCTTAACCACATTCCTGTCTGCCTGTGTGTCTCAGACCGGATCACCTCAACAGCCACGTCCGACAGGTCCACTCCACAGAGAGGCCCTTCAAGTGCACCGTAAGTCCCTCGCTGATAGGGTCGTGACGAGCGGTACCAGAACCTGCCAGGTTCAGATCAGAGTGAGCAGAACACATCATGTTTCTCGTGATGTCGTGTCGTTTGCAGACGTGTACATCGGCGTTCGCCACGCGGGACCGCCTCCGTGCGCACCTGATCCGTCACGAGGAGAAGGTGCCGTGCCACATCTGTGGGAAGCTGCTGTCGGCGGCGTACATCAGCGACCACATGAGGGTCCACAACCAATCACAGCACCACTCTTGCCACCTCTGCAACCGCAGTAAGAAACCAGCTCTGATTGGCTCTCCTCTCTGTTTTCATTGAAAGCACCATCTCTGTTAAACTATCCAGCCACAGTGAGATAACTGTAAAAAAGGGTATCCTCTCGGACAGTTCAGTTGAAACTTTTAAACGCATTTACCGTCCCACCACATCCCCCTCATCTCCCAACTCAGTAAACAAGCTGGTAGATAATTTCCTCTTCAAAATCTCAGACATCATGGATTCCATTGCTCCAACTAAAGTGAAAGTAGTCTCAGGTAGAAAGAAGTCTCTGTGGACAAGCGATTCACTGGTACGTAGTGAAAAAAGGGAGTGTCGACGAGCCGAGAGAAAATGGCGGAAAACTCGACTCCAGGTTCACTGTGAGATCTACAAAGAGAGACTGAACAGATATCAGTTAACTTAGAAGGAAGCTAGGGAATCTTTATTTCCTGAAATCATTAACAGAAACATTAATAATGCACGGACTCTATTTACAACAGTGGAAAGACTAACTAATCCTCCAGTGACAGTAGCCCCTGAACTAAACTCTACCAGGGCCTGCAATGAATTTGCAGCTTTTTCACTCAAAATATTCTAACAGTTAGACGGTCGGTCTGTAACGCAGCACCAAACCTACTACCAATGTTATACCTAAATAACACCAATGTAGATTTCATGAATTAAACCAAAAAAACCTAGAAGATATTATTATTAACCAATTAAGCTCCTCCTCTTCCTGTCTTGATATCCCACCCACAGCTTTCAATTAAGAAAGTTTTCCCTGTCATTGATCTGATTCAAATAGTGAACTCATCACTGCTATCAGGTGTCTTCCCTCAGGCTTTAAAATCAGCAGTTATTAAACCACTGCTAGAGAAGAAGAATCTGGACAACAAGTTAATGCAGAACTACAGGCCGATCTGTTTCAGCAGTTTCAGCAGTTAAATAGCTTCATAACAATGACAAACCGCTTTACTGTTTTTCAGTCTGGTTTCCGTGGTAACCACAGCACTGAGACTGTCCTAGTCAACGTTTTCAATGACATCTGCATAAATACAGACTGTGGTAGAACCACAGTGCTGGTTCTGTTGGACCTCAGTGTTGATCATGATATTTTATTGGATCGACTGGAGAGCTGGGTCAGACTCTCTGGTACAGGACTTGGCTGGTTTGAGTCTTACCTAAAGAACAGGGACTTCTATGTTTCAATAGGAAACTTTTCATCAGAATGAACAGAAATCACATGAAGGGTGCCCCAGGGCTCCCTTCCCCTCTTATTTAACATCTACATGCTCCCACTAGCCCAGATTATAACAACCAATAAGATTAGCTACCATAACTATGCAGATGATACTCAGCTCTACATTATGATGTCACCAGGTGACTTTGAACCCATCCAAACTCTAAGTGAATGCATCAAGTAAATGCATCGAGCAAATCAATGGATGGATGTGTATTTACTTTCTCCAGCTGAACAGAAACAAAACAGAAGTACTTAGTTTTGGACCTAAAGAGGAACTATCAACAGTCAGCACATCTCCAGTTAATCCAGCTAGAAACTACTGATCAGGCCTGAAATCTAGGTGTAGTAATGGACTCAGACCTGAACCTCCAGGGTCACATAAAGGCAACAACAAGGTCAGCCTTCTATCACCTGAAGAACATTTCTAGGATTAAAGGACTGATGTCACAACAGGACCTAGAAAAACTCATCAATGCGTTTCTGAGGTTCTCATCTTCCTCCCCTCCCTGTGTTGCCAGAGATCAGTCCGCTGCTAAAAATAGACCCACCTTCATCTCTGATTTTTACTTTATTAAAGTTCTGCAGGGTTCTGCAGGGTTCTGACGGGCTCATCTGCCTGTGTTGCAGGTTTCACTACCCTAACCTACCTGCGGGTTCACGCTCAGAAGCATCACGGTCAGGAGTGGAAGGAGAGCGGCGGGGCCCGGGGGGCCTTCGGCGGGGCCGGCGGCGTGCTGCTCTGCCAGCTCTGCGGCGTCCAGTGTAAGACGGCTACGCAGCTCCAGGGTCACATGGGCACCCACGCCCAGCAGGGCGACCCCGCCCCCAGCCAGACGAGCGTTGAGCCCGTTGGCACTACCAGCGCACCGGTTACCGTTTCCAGCCCGAACCCGGTGGAGCTGCTGGTTACCGACTGCTCCGGTATCGCCCCCCCGCCCCACAGTTAGCAGGCTCACAGGGGGGAGGAGCCAGCGGCAGCCAGGTGAGGTCAGGTGGGTCAACCTTCTGATTCTGTTGTTGGTTTTAAATAGACTGATTGGTTCTCCATCGGGAACCAGAGTCCAGGTGTTCTGTTTCTGGCGTCAGAGATCTGTTAGAGAACCTACAGGGGTCATGGTACCTGTAGAGGTCATGGCCCCTGTAGAGGTCATGGCCCCTTTATGGTCATGGCCCTTGTTGAGGTACCTGCAGGGCGTCATAGAGGGTCCGTTTGGTTCTGCACTGAGGTCTGTTCCAGCAGAACCACCATGAGGATCTAACGTCTGTCCATTTCTTTTCCAGGTTCAGGTCTTGGACCAGAAGAATCTTTCTGTTTTTCCCGTGAAGCAGCTGATTCACCTCTGAGACTGAACCGGATCAGAACCTGGTCAGACATTAAGGAGAACCTCTCTTTGTTGCTCATGGACGTTTTATTCTCATCTCCATGGTTACCCAGTTAGCTGCCATCAAGCCACCAGAACCTCTGCTGGTTCTGCTGTTTTTAACCCATTTCTACTCGGTCATATCAGTGTTTGTTTCTGATCAAATGGACCGGATTTATACTCAGAACCCCCAGTTTGCCTTCGTTGGAGCAGGAGGAGGTGAAAGGAGCGAGGTTCTGACGAAGTGGACCGGGTCTCCTTGTGCAGAACTTGTTTTCTAGAGCCGACGAAGGCTGACCTCTCCTTTGGTTTCAATTCTCTAGAAGACTGAATGTGTGGTGGTCCTCTGTTCTCCAGTGATTAACTGCCATGTTCTCTGTAGCTGCTGTGGTGACTCTTCTTCTGTGGTATTAATTCATTCATTCATTGTAATTGATTACTGTTTCTACATTAAACTGCAGTCAGTGCAACCCTGTCGGTGTGAGCTGAGGTCAGCAGCAGCTTTCATGTCATTGGACAGAGTACCGTCTGGTACCGACTGCCTGGTACCGATCGCCTGGTCCGACCGCCTGGCAACGACCGCCTGGCAACGACCGCCTGGCAACGACCGCCTGGCAACGACCGCCTGGTACTGACTATAAGGTACGGACTGCCTGGTACCGATCATCTGGTTCCGACTATATGGTACCGATCGTCTGGTACTGATTATACGGTAGACTTGTAGTCAAGACCGCCTTAACAAAGACCAAGTGGAGACCGGAGAAAAAAAACAGACTAGTGTTGAAGCTACGCAATAACTTGTATGAACGGCAGCATACTAGGGTTCAGCCACAGTTTACATTCAATACATATTAGATGGTATTACTTCAACTACAGGCAATACAGAGACAGACCATGTGATGTGTGTGACTGAGCTCACTGTAAATGTTTTTGGAGACTGGGTGAGATCAACTATATGTAGTAACTGTATGATGGCTGTTACTGCACTAGACTTGTAGTCAAGACCGCCTAAACCGAGACCAAGGGACAACCAAGACCAGAGGGTATCGAGACCAAGACCAGAGACCGTCAAGGCCGCGACAAGACCTACATCACTACTATATGGTCCAGACCATCTGGTACCGACTTCCTGGTTCTGACTGCCTGGTACCGACCGTCTGGTACCGACTATATGGTACCGATCATCTGGTACCGACCGTCTGGTTCTGACCACCTGGTTCCGACTATATGGTACCGACCGTCTGGTACCGACTGCCTGGTTTCAAGCGCCTGGTACCAACCGTTTGGTTCTGACCACCTAGTACCGACCGTCTGGTTCTGACCGCCTGGTTCCGGCTATATGATCCCGACCGTCTGGTACCGACTATATGGTACCGACCGCCTGGTACCGACCTCCTGGTACCGACTGCCTGGTACCGACCTCCTGATACCGACCGCCTGGTTCCGACTATATGGTTCCGACCGCCTGGTTCCGACTATATGGTACCGACCTCCTGGTACCGACTATATGGTACCGACCTCCTGGTACCGACTGCCTGGTACCGACCTCCTGATACCGACCGGCTGGTTCCGACCGTCTGTTACTAACAGCCTGGTTCCGACTATATGGTACCGACCTCCTGGTACCGACCGGCTGGTTCCGACCGTCTGGTTTCGACCGTCTGTTACTAACAGCCTGGTTCCGACTATATGGTACCAACCGCCTGGTACCGACCTCCTGACACCGACCTCCTGACACCGACCTCCTGGAACCGACCGCCTGATACCGACCGCCTGGTACCGACCGCCTGGTACTGACCGCCTGGTACCACCCTCCTGATACCTACCCCCTGGTTCCGACCTCCTGGTACCGACCTCCTGATACCGACCGCCTGGTACCGACCGCCTGGTACCGACCGCCTGGTACCGACCTCCTGATACCTACCCCCTGGTTCCGACCGCCTGGTACCAATCTCCTGATACCTACCCCCTGGTTCCGACCGCCTGGTACCGACCTCCTGATACCTACCCCCTGGTACCGACCTCCTGATACCTACCCCCTGGTTCCGACCGCCTGGTACCAATCTCCTGATACCTACCCCCTGGTTCCGACCGCCTGGTACCGACCTCCTGATACCTACCCCCTGGTTCCGACCGCCTGGTACCTACCTCCTGGTTCCGACCGCCTGGTTCTGACCTTTTCATCCCTTCCAGCTTCCATATTGTGTATTTAAACCACTGCATGAAACATATATTCAGTAATAACGGATCGGACCTCTGCAGGCGACTCGGATCAGAACCAAAACAGACATATTAGGAAGATTTTATCTTCCATAGAGGAGAAATGACTCTTCATCCTCCTCTTCCTCACCACGTGTTGCTGTTTCACTGTTGGGATTTCTCTCGTTTAAACATATTAATGAGCCAAATATCTCATACAAAAATATGAAACTCGTTATAACAACATTAATATCTAGTAATAATTAATAGCTAGTGTTTAAATCTAAAACGTTATCAGGAGAAAATTTTTACCACATGCTGCTGTTGAACTGATTTCTCAGCTCTGAGACTTAAACACTTAATAGAAAATATAACTATTTGTGAGGTTTTTGATATTTAATGATGAATAATGAATCCAGATGTCTGACAGGGATTGCTGGAGTCGGATCTGGTCGGAGCCATTTTCTACCCAAACTACAAAGGTTTGAAGAAATGCAAACAAAAAAACAATCAATAGTGTTCATGTTATTTCAGCAAAAGCCTCCAAAATGATGCTCAGTTGTTTTCCTCTACTAGACCAACGAGACACATCAGTTTTTAACATGTTTTATAGAATCTCATTATTTTAATGAATATTTTAAGGAATCTGTCTTTAAAAGCTTCCATCTTATTTAACCAAATGGTTCAATCAATCCCTAGTTATCCAATCTGTTCTTCATATACACAAAGCGCTCGCCTTTGAAAACTACCATTTTTATCAATGTCTCATTGAACACAAGAACATTTTCACACGGCTGAGTTTGATTGAACATTTGTTTACAGGCCCGGCCCTAACCAATTTGGTGTCCTAGGCAAGATTTTAAGTGGCGCCCCTGCTAGTGTACATATACTCACAAGAAACGTAATAGCTTTGTTTTAGACATACTTTTATTGAAACAAAACAATTGCACATTCAAAGCCAGTCAGCTGGGTCTATTGGAGCAACAGAAGGTCTGCTTGATGCTGCTGCATACCTGCTAGGTTGTGCTGAGGTGGAGGCGACAGAGGGATGGGGAAGGGTGGGGCTGAGAAACCTCAGCAGCGCATCTGAAGACAGAAGAGGAGTATATGACATCAGTCTAATAATGAACACATGATTTAAAAAATACAATAAAATGAAATAATATAAATGAGAAACCTAGACATAAATAAATGATGTAGACCTAGTGTATAATATACAAAATATTTTTTCAGATACTAATTATATTACTAATTCATTTAGTAATTAAATTTTATTGTCATTACAATGAAAATCTAATAAGCAGAAAGCAAAAGAATCAGTAAACTGCAGTTATGCTCTAACATTAATGATGTGCACTTTAACACAGGTGTAAAGTTTAACATGATAAACACACTTTATAGACAATATGAGCTGTAACACAGTTAACAGCTGGCGTTACAACAATGGAATAATTATGATTATTAATGGTATTTTGATTGATTATTACAAGCTGGGAAAACGTGAGATGATGCCAATGAAATTAACATTAATACACCTGCTGATTAGATCTAATATTTACACATTTGTCCCAGGAAGGTACTCATATTACTATTTTTCATAATAATAGCGCTAGGCTTATCTGTTAGAACCATTGACTTAATATTTTGGTTAGAACTAGCAGACAGCGCTGGCTATTTATAGATTAGCTAACAGTGGCGGCTGGTGAAAAATATTCTTGGTGGGGCTGTGCTTTATAAAAAAAAAAAAAAAAAATTTTAAATCAAACTTGTGCTTTCTGAGCTATTTGCACAATTCCAGTATTTCCTGAACTAAGTACAGCTCTTGTATTTCCTGTCTTAGGAAATAAAAGGGCTGTACTTAGTTCAGGAAGTAGTGGAGCTGTGCATGTAGCTTATCAAGTCATTTTCAATAATCATCCCAAAACAATTGAACATAAACGGCTGGATACCAGTACTATGTGAAATACTGATTATTTTAATGCCAATATTAACAACTTGAGCCATTCTTATTCCAAACATAAATACAATATTGCACAAACAAGTTTAGAACCAAACTGGAAACAAATAACTTATTAGGTTTACACAAAAATGTTTACACACAAAGCTTACAGCAGCGCCCCCTTGTGGCAGAGAAATCACACTGCCAAAGTCACCACCACATATCTTGCCCGTCCTCACACCAGCCTTGGGGTGATTTCTCTATCGCCCTTCATGCGGCCGAATCAACGACGCTGATTGGATAAATTCCTGTTGCTATGTGCGAATTTCTTGTCAGTGATTGGCTGCTGCACTGCTTGGGTCGATCTTTCTGGAGAGCGGAGCCCTATCGCCCTCTATCGGCCAGCCAACACTGTTAGTTAACCATACGTGCTAATGGCATCATTGTTCTGTAACATCATCTTTACTGTAACATTACCTTTGTCTTTGGTGCGTTTTTCCTCCTCTAATTTTCTTTTTTTCCTCCCCTGGGCACCAGATTATTTGGGACGCTTTGACATATTAACTTTTTTTGAACGAAAACCGAATGGCGGCCGGGTAAAAGAAGTCTGATTGATGGAAAGTGGTTTCCCATCCTGCTTTGCGGCGCCTCATGTTGTGTTCTGCACCGTGAGCTAAGTGTATGTGTGATCTCTATAAGTCTCCACTGGTCGTGATATTGTAAGAACCCATGAGAAACTGTCAATACAACGTAAATCCCATTAATGCTCATCTAGTTACGATGTCAATGAAATACTATAAAACATAAAGTCAGCAACGCGTCTCTGCCGCCCCCAGGGTATATGACGCCCTTAGCATTTACCCATACTGCCTATGCAACAGGCGCTTGCACTCCGCAACATGAAATGAAGGTTAGCAATATAACTTGGAAAACAAAATGTTCAGTTTTACTCAAATTAGGTAAAGCAGAAATAAATCGTCTAGTGTTTTGTATGACGGCTGTGGTTTTTAAGGACAGCAGTCTTCTAGGCATGGACTGAACAAGTTGGCGACATAAAAACCCTAAAGATGTTCAGATCAGGAGAGACAGTCGGCCGTTTGATCACCTTCACCCTGTTCGTCTTTAAATGTGTGTTTTTTGATCATTATGTGGAAAAGTTCACGATTACCGAGGCCACGGAGCGATTATTGCAAAGAGCGGTACATCGCCAACCCATCAATGAAATGCAGAGCCCCAACACCAGTAGCACTCATACAGGCCCACATGAGGACACTGCCACCACCGTGTTTCTCTGCATCTTTACTGGAAATCCTCATCTTTGTGACGCCATACTGTGTCGAAGCCCTTAGATCCAAATACAGGTGATCTTATTCTCCTCACTCCAGAGTATAGAGTCCCAGTAGTCTTCATCTTGATCCCCCTGGCATATTCTAGATGTGCTTTTTCTGTGCTTGGGCTTCAGGAGAGGCTTCCTGCATGGATGAAACCCATGCATGGCATTCCTCTGTAGTGTGCGCCGTATGCTGTCACGTGAAACAGTCACTCAGTTTGGCTTTCTGCTTCTTTGGCTAACTGCCGTGAACATTGCTTCAACCTTTGTCATCAGAAGACGCTCCTGTCGAGTGTTTTATTATTTTGCACATGCTACCGTGTTAGCCTAGTGATAGTGGGGGCGCATTAAATGAAGTAAACCATGTATGGCGGCCATTATTCTTGTCTTAGGATCTACTGCCTGCTCTCTTATTTTTGACTTGCTCTCGGGTGATAATGACTTGACTTGGACTCGAGCGATGGTGACCTGAATACAACGCTGCTGCCGGCTACGCTGGAGCCGATTCAGCCGTGTACACAGGGACCCGAGAACCAATGGCACACCACCTCCAAGCCAAGGTCCACCCTTTTGTTGTTCGTCATTTTGACCGACGGGTTCAAAAGAAATCTGGTCTTAATGTATTTATTTAACAGAAATAAGATATTCAATAGTATTTTTTATAATTCATTTTAAATAATATTCACACTGAACAGAGAACTACATAAAAAAGGGAAATTAAACAGTTCCTCGGCTGTGGCATGAACGCACAGTCTCACAACGTCCTCCTGCTCCGCATGGAGCTGAAATGGACGTGAAATCCCAGAGGGTCAACCAGCCCCTAGGTGGTCCCCTTATTCCATGGTGGAAACAAGCAGACCACCAAAGTCTCTGCAGCAGCCCAGACCCTGAGGAGCCAGCTACCCCTCGAACGCTTTACCAATGTGCTGATTGTGAAACCGGGACTCCATGCACAGTGTCTGTAGATGGATTAGACGTGTGTATTTGAACATGTCAAGAATCTTCCATACAAATGTTATTTAAAACTTTAGATTTCTATGAAATGTTACAAAACGGCTCTTTCTGGTCGGTCTAAATTAGTAAAACAATTAGGCATCAGAGACAGCAAAGAGGCATACAGGAAGAAGCTGGAGAACAAACTACAGAGGAATAATATCCGAGACGTCTGGTCAGGAATGAAAAAGATCACAGGCTTTAAGGACAGGAAGGATTGGAAAGAAGTCTGGACAGAGCCAATGAACTGAACACATTCTTCAACAGGTTCAGTTCAGGAACTAGCTCAGCATCCTCCTCTCCTGTTCCCGGCCAAACAGACATCCCACTCTCCTCTGACCAACAGCTTTCCTGTTACACCTCGGATGTTTTATCCTTCACCTCAGCCATGGACTCTTCTAATTCCACAAGTTTGACTTCAACCAAGTCAGGAAATGTTGCTACCCTCTTTGCCTCCCCCTCCCACTTGTCTGTCTCCAAAAGTCAGGTGAAGAGGCAGCTGGAGAAACTGAACCGGAACAAGGCTGCAATTAAAGGGGGGGTATTATGCTTCTTCCAGGCACATATTACCCTTCTAGCACACTCCAATAAAATTGTCACCTCAAGTTTTTTTTAAATCCGTCATAAACTCAGCAAAAAAAGAAACGTCCTCTGACTTTCAACTGTTTTTACTTTCAGTAAACTTAATGTGTGTAAATATTTGTATGAACACTAAAACACCATAAGACATAAACTAAAAAAGTTTCACAGACATGTGACTAACAGAAATAGAATAATGTGTCCTTGAATGAAGGGAGGCTCAAAATCAAAAGTACCAGTCAGTATCTGGTGTGGCCACCAGCTGCTTGAAGTACTGCAGTGCATCTCCTCCTCATGGACTGGACCAGATGTGTCAGTTCTTGCTGGGAGATGTTACCCCACTCTTCCACCAAGGCACTTGCAAGTTCCTGGACATTTCTGGGGGGAATGGCCCTAGCCCTCACCCTGCGATCCAACAGGTCCCAGACGTGCTCAAGGGGATTGAGATCTGGGCTCTTCGCTGGCCATGGCAGAACACTGACATTGCTGTCATGCAGAAACTCACGCACAGAACGAGCAGCATGGCTGGTGGCATTGTCCTGCTGGAGGATCATGTCCGGATGAGCATGCATAAAGGGTACCACATGAGGGAGGAGGATGTCTTCCCTGTACCGCAAGGCATTGAGATTGCCTGCAATGACAACAAGCTCAGTCCGATGGTGATGTGATATACCGCCCCAGACCATGACGGACCCCCCACCTCAAAATCGATCCCGCTCCAGGGTACAGGCCCAGCTGTCCTTCCTGTCTCCCTGTAGCGCTGTTAGGCATCTCACAGTGCGGACATGGCGATTTATTGCCCTAGCCACATCAGCAGTCCTCATGCCTCCCTGCAGCATGCCTAATGCATGAACTGTGACCTTAAATGCCTACTTTCTGTAAGCTGTAAAGGTCTTAACGACCATTCCACAGGTGCATGTTAATTAATTGATTATGGTTAATTGAACATGCATGGAAAACATTGTTTAAACTCTTTACAATGAAGATCTGTAAAATTATTTGGATTTTTACATTATTGTTGAAATACACAGTCCTGAAAAAGGGACTTTTCTTTTTTTGCTGAGTTTATATCCAAATCCACCTTAAAGAAATTTACTTCCGTATTGGATGCCTTGATTTTCGCCTGTGCCTCTCTGAGACCCTCCTACTCTATCTGACACTCCCTCTTCAGTTCGTCACATACCGTGCATCATCGCAGCATGCACGGAGTCGGAAACAAATCCCACTGGTGTGTTATAATTACTGCACCTGGGACTCATTCAGAGTTGTGTGAGGTGGGGAGGGATAGGGGAGCTCTGGAGGGGCGAGGCTCTGGGCTTAGTACGTAAGGTCGGAGGAGGAGATGGGTGGAAAAGGCGGGGATAGGTGAGAGCAGGCGTTTCAGCAACCCCGAGAACTGCCAGCAGAGGCTCAAAGATTACTCTAACATGAGTGAATGGGTCAGAGCAACACTTCAGGCATGTTTTTAATGAGGGAAATACAGGTTCTCAGGACATTAAGCTTCAGAAAGTCCATTTTGCATAATATCCCCCCTTTAACACAATTCAGCCTAATTTGTTTGTCAGAAACTCCTGAAGACACAGGTGGAGCCTTCAACAATCGCCTGGATCAATGACTACCTGACCAACAGACCACAATTTGTGAGACTGAAGGATTGTGGGTAAAACCAGGTGGTCAGCAGCACAGGAGCGCCACAGGGGACCGTACTCTCACCATTCCTTTTCACTCTGTACACCTCAGACTTCCAGCACAAATCAGAGACCTGTCATCTGCAGAAATACTCAGATGTATCAGAGATGGACAAGAAGCTGAATACAGAGAGCTGGTGGACCGCTTTGTGACATGGTGTGGAAACAATCGTCTCACCTTGAATGTGAACAAAACAAAGGAGATGATTGTAGATTTCAGAAGAAACAGGGATAAGTCAAAAACTGTTTCCATCATGGGAGAAGAAGTGGAGGTGGTGGAGGAGTATAAATACCTCAGAGTTCCCCTGGACAACAGACTGGACTGGAGACTGAACAGTGAAGCCGTCTACAAGAAGGGACAGAGCAGACTGTACTTCTTGAGGAAGCTTAGGTCCTTCAAGGTTTGCAGCAAGATGCTGCAGATCTTCTACAAGTCTGTTGTGGAGAGTGTAATCTCTTCAGCCGTCATCTGTTGGGGTAGCAGCATCAGAACCAGGGATTTAAAAAGGCTAAACAACCTGATAAAGAAGGTTCTGGTTCTGTTCTTGGGACAACTGTGGAACATCTGGAGATGATGATGCAAAGAAGGATTCTTCATAAAATCAAACAATTATAGACAACCCTGAGCATCCTCTTTATGAGACAGTCATACAACAACAGAGCGTCTTCAGTCAGAGGCTTCTTCAGAATTGCTGCAATATTGATTGCTACAGCAGATCCTTCCTGCCCACAGTATCAATAATTCTTTGAAGAACCTTAAATAATGATTTGCAAGAACATTTAATATCCCTTTGGGGAAAGTATTCTTTAATTCAATTGTATTGTCAGTTTGGTTTAGTATAGTAAGACCACTGGGAATTGGTTTTGAGTCATTTGGTCATATAACTTTAAAGCTATTGAAGATAAATTACTTATAAGTTTAAAAAAAATTAAAGTTAAACTGATGTCTCGTGGGTTTAGTATAATAAGACAACTGAGCATCAATTTGGAGTCCTTTGGTGGAATAACATGAACGCTATTACGCTTTTTGTTTTGTTTCTGTCTGCATTTGCGGCCGACTATAAATATGTTGTTGGTCCCTAAGGGAACCACCGCGGCCCGGGTTCATAAAGTAGATCTATCCGCCGTCTGAGTCACAGCGCCCGGCATGTAAACGCATCTACAGCCGTAGTGAACCATGGACTGAATGTCTGTCGAATATCTGACTTCGACACGGTCCAAACCCCTCCAGAACCCGGTCCGGTCCATTTATGCCCCCCCCCCCCCGACTTCCCCCGTTGTTTACAGCGCAGTGGAAGCGCCGCCCCTCCCCCACCGGCTCCTCCTCCTCCTCTTCATCCTAGCAGCTAACCTACTAGCCGTGGCTGAAGCTGGGAAAACACGCCGATCTCCGGCTGCTTTAAAGGGAACCCTGAGCTCTGCGCCCCAGCTGGATGACTCTTCCTCCCCGGTGAACCCTGAGCCTCCTTCGTGGCTCTGTAGGAGCCGCCATGACGGACAGTTAGCAGCGGGGTTAGCTGCAGTTAGCTCCGGGAGAACCGGAGCCTCTAGCGCCGCTCTTCAGCCCTCAGAGGTCGGATTAAGTGCCATGTCATCAGCCGCTGTCAGCCGCCAGGTTTGTGCGTTTTATTCACGGTTATTTTCTGGTGAAAATGAAGTAGGTCACCGCGGATGGTTATGTGGGTCACAGCCGCGGATGGGTTAACTAGTCCCCCCGAAAAGCTGGTTAGCTCCGGAGCTAACGATCATTTTACAGGAAAACAGTCGGAATGTAAATTTTTTCCAGATTAATCCGCTTCCTGGCGGAGAGACTGGGACACATCAGGGTTCAGGTGGCTTAATATTCGCCCTGTCTGTCGGAACCAACCGGTTTCACCGAGTTAACCAGCAGCTTAGAGCGAACAAAGGTGACTGAACCCGGTGGTTACTGGGTTGGATCAGGAGCTAAATCCATCCTGCTGAGAACCGGAGCTGAAGTTGGTGTCTGACTGCAGTCTGGGCCAGTATCTAAATGTTAAGGACCAGTATCCAAAGGTTCTGGACTAGTATCTAAATGTTAAGGACCAGTATCTAAAGGTTCTGGACCAGTATATAAATGTTAAGGACCAGTATCTAAAGGTTCTGGACCAGTATCTAAAGGTTCTGGACCAGTATCTAAAGGTTCTGGACCAGTATCTAAAGGTTCTGGACCAGTATCTAAATGTTCTCGGCCAGTATCTAAAGGTTCTGGACCAGTATCTAAAGGTTCTGGACCAGTATCTAAATGTTAAGGACCAGTATCTAAATGTTAAGGACCAGTATCTAAAGGTTCTGGACCAGTATCTAAATGTTCTCGGCCAGTATCTAAATGTTCTCGGCCAGTATCTAAATGTTCTGGATCAGTATCTAAATGTTCTGGACCAGTATCTAAATGTTCTGGATCAGTATCTAAATGTTCTGGGCCAGTATCTAAATGTTCTGGACCGGTCCATCCTGAACTGGTCCCCAGATGGTGGTGAGGAATGTTTTTTTCTGATCCTTAAACACAAGAAGTTTAAACGCTGCTTTTAATTTTTAGTCCAGTTTATATTAGGTCTAGATTAGGAACTGGATTTGGACCTTCTGCCCCGAACCGACTGTTTTCAGGTCCAAACGAACCGACTGTTTTCAGGTCCAAACGAACCGACTGTTTTCAACCGACTGTTTTCAGGTCCAAATGAACCGACTGTTTTTAAGCCCTGAACCGACTGTTTTTCAACCCTAAACCGACTGTTTTCAACCGACTGTTTTCAACCCTGAACCGACTGTTTTCAACCGACTGTTTTTCACCCCTGAACCGACTGTTTTCAACCGACTGTTTTTCAACCCTGAACCGACTGTTTTCAACCGACTGTTTTTCAACCCTGAACCGACTGTTTTCAACCAACTGTTTTTCAACCCTGAACCGACTGTTTTCAACAGACTGTTTTTCAACCCTGAACCGACTGTTTTCAACCCTGAACCGAATTTTCAACCGACTTTTTTCATGGCCAAATGAACCGACTGTTTTCAACCGACTGTTTTCATGGCCAAATGAACCGACTGTTTTCAACCCTGAACCGACTGTTTTCAACCGACTTTTTTCATGACCAAATGAACAGACTGTTTTCAACCGACTGTTTTCAGGGCCAAATGAACCGACTGTTTTCAACCCTGAACCGACTGTTTTCAACCCTGAACCGACTGTTTTCAACCGACTTTTTTCATGGCCAAATGAACCGACTGTTTTCAACCGACTTTTTTCAACCCTGAACCGACTGTTTTCAACTGACTGTTTTAAGGCCTGAATCGACTGTTTTTAACCGACTGTTTCAACCGACTGTTTTGAGGTCCGAACAAACCGACTGTTTTCAACCCTGAACCGACTGTTTTCAACCGACTTTTTTCATGGCCAAATGAACCGACTGTTTTCAACCCTGAACCGACTGTTTTCAAACCTGAACCGACTGTTTTCAACCGACTTTTTTCATGGCCAAATGAACCGACTGTTTTAAACCCTGAACCGACTGTTTTCAACCGACTTTTTTCATGGCCAAATGAACCGCCTGTTTTTTCAACCCTAAACCGACTGTTTTCAACCGACTGTTTTCAGGGCCAAATGAACCGAGTGTTTTCAAACCTGAACCGACTGTTTTCAACCGACTTTTTTCATGGCCAAATGAACCGACTGTTTTAAACCCTGAACCGACTGTTTTCAACCGACTTTTTTCATGGCCAAATGAACCGCCTGTTTTTTCAACCCTAAACCGACTGTTTTCAACCGACTGTTTTCAGGGCCAAATGAACCGAGTGTTTTCAAACCTGAACCGACTGTTTTCAACCGATTTTTTTCATGGCCAAATGAACCGACTGTTTTCAACCCTGAACCGACTGTTTTCAACCCTGAACCGACTGTTTTCAACCGACTTTTTTCATGGCCAAATGAACCGACTGTTTTCAACCCTGAACCGACTGTTTTCAACCGGCTTTTTTCATGGCCAAATGAACCAACTGTTTTCAACCGACTGTTTTCAGGGCCAAATGAACCGACTGTTTTCAACCGACTGTTTTCAGGGCCAAATGAACCGACTGTTTTCAACCCTGAACCGACTGTTTTCAACTGACTGTTTTAAGCCCTGAATCGACTGTTTTTAACCGACTGTTTCAACCGACTGTTTTGAGGTCCGAACAAACCGACTGTTTTCAACCGACTTTTTTCATGGCCAAATGAACCGACTGTTTTCAACCCTGAACCGACTGTTTTCAACCGACTTTTTTCATGGCCAAATGAACCGACTGTTTTCAACCGACTGTTTTCAGGGCCAAATAAACCGACTGTTTTCAACCCTGAACCGACTGTTTTCAACCCTGAACCGACTGTTTTCAACCGACTTTTTTCATGGCCAAATGAACCGACTGTTTTCAACCCTGAACCGACTGTTTTCAACCGACTTTTTTCATGGCCAAATGAACCGACTGTTTTCAACCGACTGTTTTCAGGGCCAAATGAAACGGCTGTTTTCAACCCTGAACCGACTGTTTTCAACCGACTTTTTTCATGGCCAAATGAACCGCCTGTTTTTTCAACCCTAAACCGACTGTTTTCAACCGACTGTTTTCAGGGCCAAATGAACCGAGTGTTTTCAAACCTGAACCGACTGTTTTCAACCGATTTTTTTCATGGCCAAATGAACCGACTGTTTTCAACCCTGAACCGACTGTTTTCAACCCTGAACCGACTGTTTTCAACCGACTTTTTTCATGGCCAAATGAACCGACTGTTTTCAACCCTGAACCGACTGTTTTCAACCGGCTTTTTTCATGGCCAAATGAACCAACTGTTTTCAACCGACTGTTTTCAGGGCCAAATGAACCGACTGTTTTCAACCGACTGTTTTCAGGGCCAAATGAACCGACTGTTTTCAACCCTGAACCGACTGTTTTCAACTGACTGTTTTAAGCCCTGAATCGACTGTTTTTAACCGACTGTTTCAACCGACTGTTTTGAGGTCCGAACAAACCGACTGTTTTCAACCGACTTTTTTCATGGCCAAATGAACCGACTGTTTTCAACCCTGAACCGACTGTTTTCAACCGACTTTTTTCATGGCCAAATGAACCGACTGTTTTCAACCGACTGTTTTCAGGGCCAAATAAACCAACTGTTTTCAACCCTGAACCGACTGTTTTCAACCCTGAACCGACTGTTTTCAACCGACTTTTTTCATGGCCAAATGAACCGACTGTTTTCAACCCTGAACCGACTGTTTTCAACCGACTTTTTTCATGGCCAAATGAACCGACTGTTTTCAACCGACTGTTTTCAGGGCCAAATGAAACGGCTGTTTTCAACCCTGAACCGACTGTTTTCAACCGACTGTTTTCAACCCTGAACCGACTGTTTTCAACTGACTGTTTTAAGCCCTGAATCGACTGTTTTTAACCGACTGTTTCAACCGACTGTTTTGAGGTCCGAACAAACCGACTGTTTTCAACCCTGAACCGAGTGTTTTCAACCTACTGCTTTCATGGCCAAATGAACCGACTGTTTTCAACCCTGAACCGACTGTTTTCAACCGACTTTTTTCATGGCCAAATGAACCGACTGTTTTCAACCGACTTTTTTCAGGGCCAAATGAACCGACTGTTTTCAACCCTGAACCGACTGTTTTCAACCGACTTTTTTCATGGCCAAATGAACCGACAGTTTTCAATCCTGAACCGACTGTTTTCAACCGACTTTTTTCATGGCCAAATGAACCGACTGTTTTCAACCGACTTTTTTCATGGCCAAATGAACCGACGGTTTTCAGGGCCAAATGAACCGACTGTTTTCAACCCTGAACCGACTGTTTTCAACCGACTTTTTTCATGGCCAAATGAACCGACTGTTTTCAACCCTGAATCGACTGTTTTTAACCGACTGTTTCAACCAACTGTTTTGAGGTCCGAACGAACCGACTGTTTTCAACCGACTGTTTTCAGGGCCAAATGAACCGACTGTTTTCAACCCTGAATCGACTGTTTTTAACCGACTGTTTCAACCAACTGTTTTGAGGTCCGAACGAACCGACTGTTTTCAACTGACTGTTTTCAGCCCTGAACCGACCCTCAGATGGGAGCAGATTGATGCACAGATCAGTCTAATGAGTCTCATCAGGTCCAATCCTGGAAGATGAATCCTGTTTTTAGTCCTTTAACTGTTGAGTCATTCATTTATTTCTAGATTAGAAATAATCACAACATGATCCCAGATTATCAGATCTGCTGGTTAAAACTAGTTGAACGAAGCATAAATTCTGAGCTCATTATTTTATGAGAAAACTGGAGAAAGTTCTGACCCAGAATCACATAAATACCAAATGTTCCACAATCTGACCGAAAACATGACTTACAATCATCCTCCATCCATTCAGCCCAAGAGAACCGTGAAGAACCCCACCAGAACCGCTGAGAGCGCTTCAGTTGAACATCCCATAATCCCGGGCTGCATCACTGTCACATGAGCGAGCCCCTCCCCCACAGATGGAAGCAAACAGGTTGTTGACATCGACCCAGTTTTACGCATCGGACCGGTACCGTACCGGTGTTAATGCTGATGCATCGTGCTGTGGAGAATGCAACAATCCGGCTTTTTTTTTTTTTGCTGATAAGACGGAGAAAGCCGTGTTTAAACGGGTCAGAATCGGTTTGGGTCTAAGGTTGAGGTTATTAAATATTTATTTTGTCATTTTCTAATTTATTCTTAAGAACAGAAAGGGAGAAAAAATCAATTATCAGATAAGGATGAAATATTTTTATCCATATCGCTTATATAATTATTATGAATTAATTATGTTATAAACTTGTGAAAATAAACATTTAAATGAAAAATAAACTGATTCCTTCAGACGTTACCAGAGAAAAATTATATTTTAAAATCGTTTTCACATATCGGCCATTCGGACTTCTGGGTTTGGTTCTGTTCTGTGGTTCTGTTTAGCGGTACCAGTCTGTTCTAACATGGGCCCGGCCCATATGAAACCAAAACCAGCTGAGGAATAATCATTTAAATGGATCAGAACTCTTCCTGCTCTGGCTTGTTGTGTGCAGTTTAAACAGCAGGAAGCTGCAGCATGTGGTTCTGAACAGGTTTGTTTGATGTTCTGGTACCGTTTCCTGGTTCTGACGTGGTTTTTCTCTCCGTCTGGTTGCAGAACCCTGATGGACCATGCTGAGTGAGGAGCGCCGGTTCCTCCTCTGTGCCTGAACGGGAACAGCAGCAGCTTACCGGTACCAGACCCGGCGCCGGGCCCATTCCCTGGACTGTTTGTGGGTTTGGTGAGAGCGGGATGGCGTTCCACGGCGCCGGCCGCCAGACCGTCTGTGGAGATCTGTTTCCTGGTTCTGAGCTGGGCCACAAGTTCTTCTGCGTGGGCTCGTCCTGCGGCGCCCCCTCCACGGGCCTTGGTGCCGCGCCGGGCCTGACCGGACCCAGCGCCCCGGCCGGAACCCCCCGACACCCCACGGCGCTGGGAGGGAGCACCGGCGGCGGGGCAGCGGTGCCTCAGCCCTACAGCAACCCGGCCAGCGAGGTGCCAAGCCCGGCGGAGATGGAACCGGACCGACCCATCGGATACGGAGCGTTCGGAGTTGTTTGGTAACTGCAGAACCTCCAGCAGTGGTTCTGAATACTCGTCTGTGTAGAACAGGTTCTGTAATCGACCCAAAGGCACCAGAGTAGGAGACAGGGGTCCGTTTGTGTTAGCAGCTCCTTCTGAGCCGGTTCTGATGGTCCGATGCAGAATCTGAAGTTCAGATGTTCTGATAAATGTGTGAAAACAGCTCATGCAGTCCAGCTCTAGATCCAGTCCGGATCTAGATCTAGTCCAGATCTAATTCAGATCAGATCTGGATCCAGTCCTAGATCCAGATCCAGTGCGGATCTAGGACTGGATCTGGATCTGAGTTAGATCTGTACTAGATGTTGATCTGGACTGGATCTAGATCTAGATCTGGATCAGATCTGGACTGGACCTAGATCTAGAACTGGATCTGGATGTAGATTTGGAATCTGAATTGGATCCCGCTCTGATCCTGTGGTTCTGGATTCTAGAGCGCTTTAAGTTGGCGGCGCCGCCTGAGGCCAACAGGAATTGGAGCGAATAGCTGAATTCTATGCAGCCTTATTAAAATGGACCAGATGTGGTTCTGATCCAAACTCCTGCAGGTTCTGGTTGCCTCACTGCTAAATAACAACTGGACTTCATTTACATTCCAGCTGGATCATCCACCAGGAGGTCCAATCTCCTGCAGAGCTGATTGGGTTCTGGTTCTGGTTCTGGTGTGGAGACATGGTCCTAAACCTTCTCCAGACCAGGAGCGAACATCTGCTCTGTGCAGACCCAGAACCTCGGTTCTGATGGATGTAAACGACTCAACCTGAAGGAGGAACACATTTGTTCTAATACCAGGGGGGAGCTGCATGGTACCAGTACCGTTCATCAGCCACCTGAAGGTTCTGGAGGTCCAACGGGCCGGCCCACCTGCCTGGTTCTGTTGGCCTGATTCCCCTCATTGTGCTCAGGTCGGTGACGGACCCTCGGGACGGTCGGAAGGTGGCTCTGAAGAAGATGCCCAACGTCTTCCAGAACCTGGTCTCCTGTAAGCGGGTCTTCAGGGAGCTGAGGATGCTGTGCTTCTTCAAACACGACAACGTAAGGAGGTTCTGAGCGCGCTCAGATCGTCTCTCCAGGCGGTCCGAATGGACCTAAAGATGTTCTTCTTTGGCTCTCTGCAGGTTCTGTCGGCGCTGGATATCCTACAGCCTCCACAGATCGACTGCTTCGAGGAGATGTATCCTTCTGGTGGTTCTGACCCGGTTTCTCATCATTAGCAGCTGGTAGCTCAGCTCCTCTCTCATGTCAGGGTAGACATGCTATGGGCGGAGCTCCACGCTGTGGGCGGAGCTCCAAGGTTAGCTTCTTTAACCGCCTGGCAGCTACGTGATCACGGAGTTGATGCAGAGCGACCTTCACAAGGTCATCGTGTCTCCTCAGCCTCTCACCACCGACCACATCAAGGTCTTCCTCTACCAGATCCTCCGAGGTCAGCCTGGACCCCCCTCCAGAACCTCCTGGTTCTACCTCCATGTGCCGCTGACCCACGCCATCCATCCTTCATCCATTCATCCATCCATAGAACAATCCAACCATTCATTCATCCATCCATCCATCCATTAATTCATTCATCCATCCATCCATCCAACCATTCATTCATCCATCCATCCCACCATTAATTCATTCATCCATCCATAGAACCATCCAACCATTCATTCATCCATCCATCCAACCCACCATTAATTCATTCATCCATCCATCCAACCATTCATTCATCCATCCATAGAACCATCCAACCATTCATTCATTCATCCATCCATCCAACCATTCATTCATTCATCCATCCATCCATCCATCCATAGAACCATCCATCCATCCATAGAACCATCCAACCATTCATTCATCCATCCATCCATCCAACCATTCATTCATCCATCCGTCCATCCATCCATCCATAGAACCATCCAACCATTCATTCATCCATCCATCCATCCAACCATTCATTCATCCTTCATCCATTCATCCATCCATCCATCCAACCATTCATTCATTCATTCATCCATCCATCCATAGAACCATCCATCCATCCATAGAACCATCCCACAATTCATTCATTCATCCATCCATCCATCCAACCATTCATTCATTCATCCATCCAACCATTCATTCATCCATCCATCCAACCATTCATTCATCCATCCAACCATTCATTCATCCATCCATCCATCCAACCATTCATTCATCCATCCATCCATCCAACCATTCATTCATTCATCCATCCATCCATCCATCCATAGAACCATCCATCCATCCTTCATCCATTCATCCATCCATAGAACAATCCATCCAACCATTCATTCATTCATCCATCCATCTTCCATCCATCCATTCATTCATCCATCCATCCATAGAACCATCCATCCTTCATCCATTCATCCATCCATAGAACCATCCATCCATCCTTCATCCATTCATAGAACCACCCACCCCTCCAACCATTCATTCGTTCATTCATTCATCAATGCATAGAACCATTCATCCATCCATAGAATCATTTATTCATCCATTCATTCATCCATCCATAGAACTATCCATCCATCCTTCATCCATCCATCCATCCATCCTTCATCAATCCTTCATCCATTCATCCATAGAACCATCCATCCATCCTTCCTCCTTCCCTAACAGACGTTCCTCCTCTTCCAGGTCTGAAGTACCTCCACTCTGCTGGGATCCTCCACAGAGACATCAAACCTGGGAACCTGCTGGTCAACAGCAACTGTCTGCTGAAGGTGAGTCTCCACCTGGCTGAGAACATCTCCTCCTGGAGGACTTGAGGTGTTGAACATAGAAACAAGGTTCTGGTTCTGGATGTTCCCGTGGCCGTTTTAGGTCGAACCCGAGGCCGGCTTAGGGCGAACCCGTGGCCGGCTTAGGGCGAACCCGTGGCCGTTTTAGGGCGAACCCGAGGCCAGTTTAGGGCGAACCCGAGGCCGTTTTGAGGCGAACCCGAGGCCGTTTTAGGGCGCACCCGAGGCCGTTTTAGGGCGCACCCGAAGCCGTTTTAGGGCGCACCCGAGGCCGTTTTGAGGCGAACCCGAGGCCGTTTAAGGGCAAACCCGAGGCCGTTTTGAGGCAAACCCGAGGCCGTTTTAGGGCGCACCCGAGGCCGTTTTGAGGCGAACCCGAGGCCGTTTTAGGGCGAACCCGAGGCCGTTTTGAGGCGAACCCGAGGCCGTTTTGAGGCGAACCCGAGGCCGTTTTAGGGCGCACCCGAGGCCGTTTTGAGGCGAACCCGAGGGCGTTTTAGGGCGAACCCGAGGGCGTTTTAGGGCGCACCCGAGGCCGTTTTAGGGCGCACCCGAGGCCGTTTTGAGGCGCACCCGAGGCCGTTTTAGGGCGCACCCGAGGCCGTTTTAGGGCGAACCCGAGGCCGTTTTAGGGCGAACCCGTGGCCGTTTTAGGGCGAACCCGAGGCCGTTTTGAGGCGCACCCGAGGCCGTTTTAGGGCGCACCCGAGGCCGTTTTAGGGCGCACCCGAGGCCGTTTTAGGGCGCACCCGAGGCCGGTTTAGGGCGAACCCGAGGCCGGTTTAGGGCGAACCCGAGGCCGGTTTAAGGTGAATTGAAGGTTGGTTCCTCATGTGGAATCAAGCCATCATTTTGAGCAGCATGTAGCGACAGTGGAGAGGAACACTCCACTTCCACTAGAAGAAAAACCTCCAGCAGAACCAGAACCTGGCTCAGTCTGCCAGGACCAGACTGAGGGTCTGGGTAGACGGAGGAGAAGCACTGAGCCAGGAGTACTTTTTATGGGATGTAGCGCGATTCACAGTGTATTGGAACAGGAACCGAACCAGAACCAGAACCCTGCTGATGTCTCCTTTTCTCTGGTCTCAGATCTGTGACTTCGGCCTGGCTCGTGTGGAGGAGCCCGACCCGTCGCGTCACATGACCCAGGAGGTGGTTACTCAGTACTACAGGGCGCCGGAGGTTCTGATGGGCTGCCGGCACTACGGGTCGGCCATCGACGTCTGGTCTGTGGGCTGCATCTTCGCCGAGCTGCTGGGCCGGCGGATCCTGTTCCAGGCTCAGAGCCCCATCCAGCAGGTGAGAGGATGGTACCAGAGGTTCTGGTGGTACTGGGCGGGTCCACAGTGAGTGGACCGAGCCAGGACCTCTCTCTGGGTCTCACTCCTTCATTACCCTGATGTTTCAATATGCCAGAAGTTCAACTTTCAGCCTCTTTTGAACAGCAGAACCTGATTATTCCAGGATCTTGGTTCTGATCGGTTTTACAGTTTGGCCCAGATAATATTTGCACAGTGACACGATCTTCATGATTTGTATTAATTATATTAAAAACTTTATCGTCCCAAGGGAAATTTGTCTCTGGCTTGTATTGCCAGAGTACAACATTAAAATAATATACATATAACCATACGAAACAACCATGATTGTATAGAACAAGAAGAAGCAACAATCGTCACGTTCACACAGCCCACCCAGAAATGATGGAAGTCGGCATCTATCTGCAGGTAGTGCTGCTACGTCTAAAATTGTGTTTTATGCCTCATTGTGACGTGATCAAAGTTTCACCACAACATTCATGTAACCTATACAATAATGCTCCTGTAACTGCAGCTGTGCTTATTCAGAAGAGCCACAGATGTATGGATGAAGGAGTTTCTAAATCGATCACAGCTCTGTAACGCCCCCTGATGGTAGGAGCTCATACTCTCTGTGTAGTGGCGTTTAAAACACTTCTGGTCTGTGCCACAACAGAGTTTTCTAAGGTGTAGAGAGGGATTCTCTCTGCTACCGAGGATTTCCATGACGTTTCTCACCAGTTTCACATACAACAGACCAAGCTACCGTTCCTTATTGGCTTAAACTCTCCAACACTGCTATGTGAGTCTTCCTAAAAAAACGAAGCCTTTGAGACGGTCTCAACGTGCGTGTTGCATTTATATCCACATAGACACCAAGATATTTAAAAGACTCCTTCGGTGATGACGGGATCATCTGGGGTCAAAGGTCATCTCTTTGATTTGTTAAACATTTACATTTAGATGATGCTTCACACCACCGAGACTGAAACAGATTTGATTAAGCTCAGAATCAGTGTCGTCTGAAAATGTTAAACTTTAGTTGTTTGATTCTGTACTTCTTCATTGATTTATGTAAAAACTTTGTTTATCAGCATCAGGATGGTCCGTTTCACCTCCTTTCACCGTTTTATGGTGTGTTCACAGCAACAGCTCCTAAATGCAAACGCCACACCTGGAATCAACTCCAGACCCGTTAACTGATTAATTGATGACGAGGGAAGAGCTCATGCAGTGTATTTAGCCCATTTTTAGAACCAGAACCGGTTCTACTGACATCTCGTCTCGTCTGCAGCTGGATCTGATCACGGATCTGCTGGGAACGCCGCCGCTGTCCGCCCTGGCCTCCGCCTGCGAAGGGGCCCGAGCTCACATCCTGAGGGGACCCCACAAACCGGTACGTGGCACCGTTGGTTCTGGTCAGCACTAACCAATCAGAGGTCAGTTCTGGGTCATGATTCTGCCTGATTGTGTCTGCAGCCGTCGCTGTCGGTGCTCTACATGCTGTCGGACGGCGCCACCCACGAGGCCGTGCACCTGCTCTGCCGCATGCTGGTGTTCGACCCGGTGAGCCAGCTGGCGCCGGCCGCTTTCTGGACCGCCTCCTGGCGGTTCCGGTGAGTGACCTCTGGTTGTTTGTGTCCAGGCCAAGCGGATCTCGGGCAGCGACGCCCTGTCCCACCCGTACCTGGACGAAGGCCGGCTGCGCTACCACACCTGCATGTGTCAGTGCTGCTACTCCGTCCCCAGTGGGCGGGTCTACACCCGCGACTTCGAGCCGGTCGCCGAGCGCCCGTTCAGCCACAGCTACGAGAACAGCCTGCTGTCCGTGTGGCAGGGCAAAGGTACCGCTGTATCCGGGTCGGAACCGCAGCAGAACCCGGTTCAGAGGAAAGTCCGACTGATTGTGATGTTTGTGGTTCCAGAACTGATCCATCGCTTCATCACGGAGCACCAGCAGGGCAAACGGGTTCCGCTCTGCATCAACCCTCAGAGCGCCGCCTTCAAGACCTTCATCAGGTGAGGAGGAGGAGTCTGGACCAGGACATGTTCTGGTTCCTGAACCGGGTCAGCGGTTCTGACCCCGTATAATGGTAGCAGCTTAAATCTCTCTAAAACTTATGTATTTGACCCGATTTCTCTGTGTTCTGGTTCTGATCCTGTTTGGACCTGGTGACTCAGGCTGGGATGCCTTCCAGAACCTAATTACTGTGAGGCAGCGGTTCTGATACCTGAGCCACCCTGCAGTGGTCAGGTCCGTCAGAATCAACTAACTGGATCAGAACCAGAAAGGTTTTATTGCTATAGGTGTGCATTAGGAGATTACTGCGGTTCATAAGATAAACACGTCTATGAATGTAATAAAATAAAATGGGCCAAACGGACCAGAACTCAGAAGGTCCGGATCACAGGATGGGAAAGAAATGAGGAGATGGATCCAGATCTACAGCCGAATCCATGTTCTACAGAGCTGTAGATCCAGAACCAGCTCCGGAGGATCCCTGATCTACAGCATCTAGATCCAGGATGGAGAAATGTAGATCCGGCAGATCTACATTTCTCCATCCTGGATCTAGATGCTGTAAATTCAGCTCCGGAGCTGGTTCTGGATCCCGGGATCTATGGATCCGTGATCTACGGCTGGTTCTGGATCCTGGGATCTATTATCCGTGATCTACAGCTGGTTCTGGATCCTGGGATCTATTATCCGTGATCTACAGCTGGTTCTGGATCCCGGGATCGATCTATGAATACGGGATCCACAGCTGGTTCTGGATGGGCGTGTGTTCTGGTTCTGATGAAACATGTCGTCCTCAGGTCCACGGCGTGGCATTCCTCCAAGGTTTCCAGGAAGGAGGAGAGATGAAGGCTCCTTGTCGTCATCATCAGGAGGAGAAGCGGTTTGGATCTTTTCTTTCTTTGGACCCTTCCTGACTGAAACGGACCGACCTCATGTTTTTGATGTTTTCTGGTTCTGCCGCCACGTTCCCTCATTAGGCTCCGCCCACACACGCCTCCTCACTGTTCCTGTGCTGCTGATGTTCCTCAGGAGAACTGGGAGAACCGTTCGGACCCGCCTGCTGAAGTCATTCCGACCCGGTTACAAACCTGCGCTAGGCCACGCCCCCTTCCTTTAACTCAACTCATCACTCACTGTTGCCGTGGCGACAGTCATTCAACTTCACCAGATGTAGCAGGTCTAACCAACACTGGTTCTGGTTCTGATCCGGGATCAGACTTCCCGTCCCAGAGACCAGAACCTTTCATCTAACCCAAGCGCTCCTCGGGTCGGTCCCGCTTACCTCAAAGCTCTCCAGAACTTTTCTACCGGGACCAGAAGCCAGGATAGTTTGATAACCTTTCCTCCACTCATCCACTTTTACCTCGTTCTCCATCTCTGACCCGGTTCTGGCCCGGTTCTGGGAGCAGGACTTATCAGGGGACATGGTGCTGGTGTCCTGCTGTAGATGAACTTTAGAAACCCAAACTATAACACTCCGGTACCCATCTGGATCTGAGTCTCAGAACCCGATCCGGCGGCTGCCGGTTCCTCCCGGCCCGTCTCTACGTCTATTAAACTGAGATCCAACAGAACAGGATCTGAGCAGAACCTGCTCGTTAGCTCAGCTCACAGGTTCTGGAACCAAACGGACCTCTATGTTAAGAATGAGGTCAAAGGTCAGTTTGCTTCTTGTTTCGGTTTAGGGGGGGGAAAAAATCAGGAAAAAAGAACCAAGATGAAGGAAATCATGATTAAAAGTTCTTGTTTCCCAACCGGTACCGGTACCAGAGAATTTCACAGACTTACTGAAGCAGGAAGAAGCTGTCGCTCTGCAGGTTCTGCTCCAGGTTCTGCTCTGCAGGTTCTGCTCCAGGTTCTGCTCTGCAGGTTCTGCTCTGCAGGTTCTGCTCCAGGCCTTGGATGCAGTGAATTATAAACGGCTTGGTTCTGACGGGTCATCCAGAACCCTGCAGACACCAGATGAGGTCAGCTGCTGGGCCCGTTTCACTGCCCGATGTGAAACAATAGAATCAGAACCAGAGATCTTTTTTAACTGGTCGCTGTTCAGAGGGTTACCAGCACCAGGTCCCGTCCAGAACCGTCTGGATCCTGGTCCTGACCCACTTCTGTTGGAAATCGAACGCTCCGGTCCAAACTCTGCAGAGCTGCAGTGAAACGGGTCAGAACCATCAGGATGTTTAATGATGTGGCTTTGGTGGGAAAATGAGATCTGATTGGTACCAAACCGGGTCAGGGCTGCTGCTTCTGGGTCAGCGGCTGGGAGGAACCAGAGTTCTGGTTCTGAAGACCCGATGGTCCGGCTGTAAATGTGCATGTGTATATTTGCTGTGGATGGTCCAGATTGGACAGAACCGGTTCCTTTATGCTTCTTTTATTTAATTCTCCTTCTGTAGAACTCTGTTGTTCTGTTGTGATCCGTTAGGTTCTGGTCTCCAACTGTTCCCCAGAACCTTCAGTAGAACCGTTTAGTCGTGGAAAGAATCTGTGACCTCAGATTACGGACCAGAACCAGAACCCATCTGAGGAGGTTCTGGTTAGTAATTTGGGTCACAGGTTGGTTCTGGTCTCTGTTCTTTGGACCCGTGGTTAGTAGAAGCTCCCAGGTTAGAACCTGTGTTCCCCACACTGTTCTCAGATCAGCCTACGTAGTCTTTAGAACCTTCCAGAACCCGACTCGATGTGTTTATTATTCTAAATATAAAACTGATGTTTCTGTCTTTGTTTTAGCTGAAAGTTCGGTTCTTGGTTCTGGTTCTGGTTCTGACTTGTGTTCCCAACAGATACTTGAATCTAGAGTCAAACTAGTGAATGATGGTGAATCAATAAATGGACACTGGACCGCATGGTTCTGTTGGCCCCGGCCCGTCTCGTCTGTTTACTGGGAACCGGCGGGTCTACATAGATCTGTGATACATAGAGTGGGTATTCCTGGTGATCAAGCTGGTTCTGGATCTCGGAATAAAGATCCAAAACATTCAGTGTCAGAACCTGCAGAGGTTCTAGGTGGTCTCGATCTGGGTCAGGACAGAACCGCCGGATGGACGGATGAAATAAAGGTGGGTGGAAGGATGGATGGATGGATGGATGAAATATGGATGGATGGATGGATGAAATAAAGATGGATGGATGGATGGATGAAATAAAGATGGATGGATGGATGGATGATATAAAGATGGATGGATAAAATAAAGGTGGGTGGATGGATGGATGGAT
The DNA here is from genome assembly GCA_963556495.2 of Valencia hispanica. Classification (NCBI taxonomy): domain Eukaryota; kingdom Metazoa; phylum Chordata; class Actinopteri; order Cyprinodontiformes; family Valenciidae; genus Valencia; species Valencia hispanica. The sequence goes on from OY747718.1 coordinate 47,527,132, forward strand.
AAAATAAAGATGGATGGAAGGATGGATGGATGGATGAAATAAAGATGGATGGATGGATGGATGAAATAAAGATGGATGGAAGGATGGATAGATGGATGAAATAAAGATGGATGGAAGGATGGATGGATGAAATAAAGAAGGATGGATGGATGAAATAAAGATGGATGGATGGATGAAATAAAGATGGATGGATGGATGGATGAAATAAAGATGGATGGAACGATGGATAGATGGATGAAATAAAGATGGATGGATGGATGGATGGATGAAATAAAGAAGGATGGATGGATGAAATAAAGATGGATGGAACGATGGATAGATGGATGAAATAAAGAAGGATGGATAAAATAAAGGTGGGTGGATGGATGAAATAAAGATGGATGGATGGATGAAATAAAGATGGATGGAAGTATGGATGCAGTGGCGGATCTAGAAAAATATTCATGGGGTGGCAGGAGAGGGGCAAGAATTTTTCAGGGTTGGCACCATATGCCAGAATAAAAAAATTATTGTGAGAGACAAAATATGAAACTATCCAGGAATCATATTGTATGATTTTTTTTTATGTATTTGTTTGCAGAAAATAAGTATTTAGCGCCAACAACCAATCAATAATTCTGTCCCTCACAGACCTGTTACTTCTCCTTTAAGAAGCGCTTCAATCCTCCACTCATTACCTGTATTAATGGATCCTGTTTGAACTCGTTATCTGTATAAAGACACCTGTCCACCTTCAAACAGTCAGACTCCAACCTCCACCATGGCCAAGACCAGAGAGCTGTCCAAGGACACCAGGGACAAGATTTTTCACCTGAACAAGACTGGGATGAGCCAATCTACAATAGCCAATCAGTTTAGTGAGAAGAGATCAACTGTTGGAGCAATTATTAGAAAAGGAATCCCTGATAATCTCCGTCTACCTGGAGCTTCATGCTAGATCTCACCTGGTGGGGAACACATGATCTAGAGACCGGTGAGGACACATCACAGAACTACACAGGGGGGAACTGGTCAATGACCTGAAGAGAGCTGGGACCACAGTAACAAAGGTTACTATAGTAACACACTACGTCATCATGCTGCGCTCCAAAGGTCCCCCTGCTTAAGCCATCACATGTCCAGGCCTGTCTAAGGTTTACCAGAGACCATCTGGATGATCCAGAGGATGATTGGGAGAATGTCATGTGGTCAGATGAGACCAAAATAAAACTCTGGTATAAACGCCACTCGCCGTGTTTGGAGGGGGAAGAATGCTGAGTTACATCCCAAGAACACCATACCCACTGTTAAGCACGGGGGTGGAAGCATTATGCTGTGGGGCTGCTTTTCTGCAAAAGAACCAGGACGACTGATCCGTATTAAGGAAATGATGAATGGGTCCATGGATGGTGAGATTTTGAACTAATACATCCTTCCATCAGTGAGAGCATTGAAAATGAAACGTAGCTGGATCTTCTAGCATGACAATGATCCCAAACACATCGCCTAGGCAACGATTCCAGCATGACTGATCCCAAACACGTCGCCTAGGCAACAAAGGAGTGGCTACGTAAAAAGCATTTCAAGGTCCTGGAGTGGCCTAGCCAGTCTCCAGACCTCAATCCTGTAGAGAATCTGTGGAGGGAGATGAAAGTCCCAAAACATCCCAGCTCTAGAGAAGATCTCCATGGAGGAATGGGCCAAAATACCAGCTACAGTGTGTGAAGACCTACAGGTGACCTTTGACCTCTGGCATTGACAACAAAGGGTACATTAGAAAGGCTTGAAGTGAACTTTTGTTCTTGACTAAATATTTATTTCTGCACCATAATACGCATAAATTCTGTAAAAATCACACAATGTCCATCCATCCATTTCCTGTACCCGTCCATACTATGCAGGGTAATTGGGGGGGGGGGTGCTTATCTCCGGCTGTCATGGGGCGAGAGGCGGATTCTAATCTAAATTTAAATACTACTGAATATGTTAGAATTAAAAACTTGATAATGACTGATTGTTTTTAACACATGACCTCTGGCGGGGACATGGACATTTAAGGGGGCGTGTCTACAGCGTATGATGCGTTATCAGAGCTGTGCCCGGATTGGCCCGTTTCTCTGCAGCAGTTACAAAAGGAAAGCAGGTCCAGTTCAGTTTGGTACTTTTGACAACCCAAACTGTATTCTAGGAAACCTTGAAGGCTTTACTGGATCAAGTGGAGGTTCTAGTGACGGATCGATGTCCTGCAGGGACATCTTGGACCATCCGGAGTTCCTCCTGAAGCACTTCTGAAAGAAACGGGCCAGAGGTTTGGGCCCATCTTCACCTGAGAAGGTCCAACTAGCTCATTTTTAGTGATACCAGAACCGCATCTCCACCCCGCTGGTGTCTGGGTTGGTTCTGATCGGGCCAGAGAACCACCCATCTGGACCATGAAGGTTCCCTATCATCTGGTTGGGTTCCAGCCTCCATTCCCTGGGCCGGGCCTCTGAGCAGCTGGTACCATTGGACCCGACAGGTAGGTCATGGTTCTGGAACATGACAGAACTTGAGGTGAATGGATTCCTGCTAGCTTCCCATTGGTTCTGTTGGTTCTTATCAGATGTTCAGCGGGTCATCAGCTCAGCTCCCAGCTAACATCTGATGGTTCTGTGGTTCCGACCCGGTTTCTCCCTCTGAAGTCTCACCTTGGTAAAGGTTGTTGACCTCCTTAGGCCCCGCCCTCTCTCGTTACAGGTCACCTGATCTGCTGTTGTCCAATAAGCTGAAGATGATGAAGAAAACTGTTCGAAAGCTGCTGATAAACCAGGTAACCATGGAAACCGGTGTCACCAAGGTAACCAGGCAAACCCTCCTGTCTGCAGGTTTTATTATTAAAATCAGAACCAAACTTCAGGATTAAACTTTATTTCACATGTTGATTTTAACAACAATCATTTCAATTCAGTTTATTTCTATCTCACCGATTCATTTCAGGCACTTTAAAAGAAACGTATTTACACCGCCTAAAGTGATCATTTGTTTCCTGATCCTAGATTGTTCTGCTGAGGCCCGGTTCTGGTGGAAACCCGCTCCTGCTCAGGGAGAACATGCAGAAAGCTTCTGGTTCTGGTCCAGGTTTGGTTATCAGTGTGAGGCGGCAGCATGAACTACGTTCCCACCGAGCCGCTCCATAAATGGTTGTAGATCTCCAACTGAAGAGCCCCAAACCATGACAGAACCTCCACTGTGCCTTACAGCAGTGGTGGGAGGTCCAGTCCTGAGGCGCTGCATGTTTTAGATTTTTCCTCAGTAGAGGTGTGTTGGAGATGAGGAACCGCTGCAGGCTCAGGTTGGACCTGACCAGAGTCATCATCATCATCATCATCACTCCAAAGATCAGCTGAGGAACCATCTCCCAGGTCCTGGTTCTGAATGTTTTAGGTACCAGTTCGGGGCTGAAGTTAACAGCCAGAGAAGCTCTAAAAGATCCTGAAGAGGTTCTGCAGGAGTTCTGGGGAGGTTCTGGGGGAGTTCTGCAGGAGTTCTCTGACAGATCTGTGGCTGCTCCTGATGACCCATGTGGATCAGCTGTAGAAGCGGTTCTGATCCTCTCCTGTGGATAATCCCAGCCTCCTCCCCCATCACCACACCTCCTCCCCCAGGTGGCTGCAGGAGGCTCCTCCCCCTCTCAGCTCCTTCACTCTCTGGTCTCCTCTCGATCCGATCAGGAATGCTGGGCCTGCTGGCTGCCGGCTCCGTCTTCTTCCCAGGACTCTTCCTGCTGTCAAAGGAATCCCTGAAACACCTGGTGGGATGGAGCGAGGGCGACGCCACGCTGCTAGCCACACGGTAACACAGAAACACACACATTATTACACACTAACACACGGTAACACAGAAACACACACAGAAACACACACATTATTACACACCAACACACTGTAACACAGTAACACACACATTATTACACACATTATTACACACCAACACACTGTAACACAGAAACACACACATTATTACACACATTATTACACACCAACACACTGTAACACAGAAACACACACATTATTACACACATTATTACACACTAACACACTGTAACACAGTAACACACACAGAAACACACACATTATTACACACCAACACACTGTAACACAGTAACACACACAGAAACACACACATTATTACACACCAACACACTGTAACACAGAAACACACACATTATTACACACATTATTACACACCAACACACTGTAACACAGAAACACACACATTATTACACACATTATTACACACCAACACACTGTAACACAGAAACACACACATTATTACACACATTATTACACACCAACACACTGTAACACAGAAACACACACATTATTACACACATTATTACACACCAACACACTGTAACACAGAAACACACACATTATTACACACATTATTACACACCAACACACTGTAACACAGAAACACACACATTATTACACACATTATTACACACCAACACACTGTAACACAGAAACACACACATTATTACACACATTATTACACACCAACACACTGTAACACAGAAACACACACATTATTACACACATTATTACACACCAACACACTGTAACACAGTAACACACACAGAAACACAAAAAGGAATCAGAGGTCTTCAGAACCCTGCAGCTTAGCTGAGAATCAGACTGAACGAGTCTCAGGTTGTTCTGTTGTCATCCTTTGCTTCCTGAGATTTTCCATCCGCCACCAGAGGGCGGTAGTGCTATCAGGCAGTTCCCAGAGCGTCCTACTATCGGACCACTGAAGGAACCTCAGCATTGGAGGTCACATCTGCTCTGATTGGACCATCTGGGTTCTACCTGAATGAGGCTCTGCTCTGATTGGACCATCTGAACTTCATCAGCAGTAAGAGGGCCGGTGGTTCCACCTCTTCTGACCAACATCTAGAGTCATTGATCTTCTCCTGAATGTGAGGCTGAGGATCTAGAAGAACTTCTGAACCAGATTAAACATCTTCAACACCTTCTTGTTGCTCCTCTGCTGTTCCACCATCTTGGTTCTGTTCTCTGGAGCACAGATGGACCTCCACAGATGGACCTCCACAGACGGATCTCCACAGACGGATCTCCACAGACGGACCTCCACAGACGGACCTCCACACTCGGACCTCCACAGAAGGACCTCCACAAACTGACCTCAACAGATGGACCTCCACAGACGGACTTCCACAGACGGACCTCCACAAACTGACCTCAACAGAAGGACCTCCACAAACTGACCTCAACAGATGGACCTCCACAGACGGACTTTCACAGACGGACCTCCACAGACGGATCTCCACAGACGGATCTCCACAGACGGATCTCCACAGACGGATCTCCACAGACGGATCTCCACAGACGGACCTCCACACTCGGACCTCCACAGAAGGACCTCCACAAACTGACCTCAACAGAAGGACCTCCACATACGGACTTCCACAGACGGACCTCCACAGAAGGACCTCCACAAACTGACCTCAACAGAAGGACCTCCACAAACTGACCTCCACAGAAGGACCTCCACAAACTGACCTCAACAGAAGGACCTCCACATACGGACTTCCACAGACGGACCTCCACAGACGGACCTCCACATACGGACCTCCACAGACAGACCTCCACAGACGGACCTCCACAGACGGACCTCCACAGACGGACCTCCACATACGGACCTCCACAGACGGATCTCCACAGACGGATCTCCACAGACGGATCTCCACAGAAGGACCTCCACAAACTGACCTCAACAGATGGACCTCCACAGACGGACTTCCACAGATGGACCTCCACAGACGGACTTCCACAGACGGACCTCCACAGACGGACTTCCACAGACGGACCTCCACAGACAGACTTCCACATACGGACCTCCACAAACTGACCTCAACAGATGGACCTCCACAGACGGACTTCCACAGACGGACCTCCACATACGGACCTCCACAGACGGACTTCCACAGACAGACCTCCACATACGGACCTCCACAGACAGACCTCCACAGACAGACCTCCACAGACTGACCTCCACATACGGACCTCCACAGACAGACCTCCACAGACGGACCTCCACATACGGACCTCCACAGACAGACCTCCACAGACGGACCTCCACATACGGACCTCCACGGTGTGATGTAATCACCTGTAAGGCCATGCAGGGTCACCAGCAGCGTGATTTCTCTCCAAGGTCACTGATCATCCTCTGGTGGACCTCAGTCTCCATCCTTCAGGAGACAACCAGAGGAGGGAGAGTCGGAGCTGTAATTTGTCGACTGATGAGTTTATTTTATTTTTTCAACCAATCTCTGATCAGAAGAAGCAGATTAAACTTTGTTGGTTGTTAATTCTAGTCCATAGATCTGTAAAGATCTAGAAATCTAGATCAGTTAATGACACAACTCTGATTCCTGCAGAAGACAAAGTGCTGATCTATATGAGCTGATCTACGCTTCACCTCCCAGTCTGACACGTCTGTTTCTGTCCTCCCAGTCTAGTGTCGTCTCTGCAGGCCATCATGGCCTCATCAGCCGGATGGATCATCGCTTCGTCCTGCAGGGACGTCATGGAGGACAGGTGAGGATCTCCTCCTCATCGACTCATTTTCAGATTCATTTTTTTCACTAATCCTTTCATATTTCATGTTTTTTCCCTGTAACTGTAAAAAGCTTCAGTTCATCTTCCTGCTGCAGATTTCCTCTCAGCCTCTAATCTAATTACCAATCTGAGATTAATCTGACCCCAAAGCCGAGCCGCAGCTGCAGGGTTATTTCAGTCGCTCGCTAATCCTCCTCGCTGAGCATGCTGGGAAAACAGATGAGGGGGAGGGGTGGGGGACTGGTTTCCTGATTTCCCAGTCAAAGTGTGGCACTGGTCCCAGTCTCATTTGGTTTTCAAATCACAGCAAGGCTCACCTGCAGGTCGGATCCGGTTCTTACCAGCAGATCGTTCCGACAAAACTGGAGAAAAAATCCTGAAAATATTCTGAATGTCGATATTTGATAAATTAAATCAGATTCTTGGGATTTTTGTACCTTTCATATTAAATAATTAATAATTTTTCCTTCTGCTGTTGTTTTAAAATCTTAAACTGCTGAAATGCAGCAGTGAGAACAATCTAAATTTAAAATGTAGAAGCTGATCCAAAAATGTGACGTTTATTTTTCATCAGTCAGAACCAAACAGATGATGTCAGCAGAACCAGTTCTAGAGCAACGTTCCTCCAGGCCCACGGCCCTGCATGTTTTAGATGCTTCCCTGCTTTAACACACCCAGTTCACCCAGTTAACCAGCCAGTTAACCAGCCTGATAATCAGCCTGTTAACCAGCCCGATAACCAGCCAGTTAACCAGACTGTTAACCAGCCAGTTAACCAGCCAGTTAACCAGCCAGTTAACCAGCCCGATAACCAGCCAGTTAACCAGACTGTTAACCAGCCAGTTAACCAGCCACCAGTTGAAGTCATTTGTGCTGAAACTGTGAAACGTCCAAAACAAGTGGCCATCTTTGATCTCCAACCTTCTCCTCCTCAGACATTGGCTGACAGAGTCCTACATCCTGTTTGCCACGCCCTACTTCGCCTACGACGTCTTCGCCATGTTCCTGTGTTACTGGTACAAGCTGCAGGTAAAAGGTCACGAGGAGGCGGGGCCAGACGGCAGCTCTGTGCGAGCGGCGGTGTTGGGTTTCTTGCGCAGGGAGGTGCTGATGGTTCTGCATCACGTCTTCATGGTGGCCTTCTGCTTCCCTGCTTCTCTGGTAACTATGGCAACGCTGAGATCCTACAGCCTAGGTCCGGTTCTAACGTTTTCTCTGAACAGTTGACCAAGTCCAAAACTAGTCCAGAACCAGACCCGAATCAAGTCCAGAACCAGTCCACCAGCTCAGAAATGGTCCAGAACTCAGGAGTTAAGACACCTCCAACCACAAACCAGGTTTAAACTAGATCTAAACCAGGTTTAAACTAGATCTAAACCAGGTTTAAGCTAGATCTAAACCAGGTTTACACTAGGTCTAAACCAGGTTTACACTAGATCTAAACTAGGTCTAAACTAGATCTAAACCAACTTTAAGCTAGATCCAAGCCATGTCTAAACCAGGTTTAAACTAGAACTAAACTAGGTCTAACCCAGGTTTAAACTAGAACTAAACTAGGTCTAACCCAGGTTTAAACTAGATCTAACCCATATCTAAACCACGTTTAAACTAGAACTAAACTAGGTCTAAACCAGGTTTAACGTAGATCTAAGCCAGGTCTAAACCAGGTTTAAACTAAAACTAAACTAGGTCTAAACCAGGTTTAAACTAAATCTAAGCCAGGTATAAACTAGATCTAAGCCAGGTTTAAACTAGATCTAAGCCAGGTTTAAACTAGATCTAAACCAGGTTTAAACTAGATCTAAGCCATATCTAAACCAGGTTTAAACTAGAACTAAACTATGTTTAAACCAGGTCCAAACTAGGTCTAAACCAGGTTTAAACTAGATCTAAACTAGGTCTAATCTTGGTGTATTAAGGTCTAAACCGGGTCTGAACCAGGTCTAAACTAGGTCTAAACTAGGTCTAAATCAGGTTTAAACTAGGTCTACACCGGGTCTAAAACCAGACTTAAACTGGGTCTTATCTAGGGCTAAACCAGGTCTAATCTAGGTCTAATGTAGGTCTATACTCATAGCCCAGATCATGTCTAAATCTGATCTAAACCTAGTCTAAAATCAAATCTTGATCTAAAAATAGGCCGATCCTACTTTGTAGTCAGGTCTAATATCAAGTTCAGAACCAGTCTGTCAGAAAGTTCAGGAACCTAAACTAGAACCGGTTCAATGAAAATCTGGTACCAAAGAAAGTCTAAAGCTGGGTCTTAGTGCTATATTATATTTAATCTGTAATCAGTACAAGATTCAGAACCAGTTACCAAGAAATGGACCAAAACTTAGACTAAATCCAGAACAGAACCAGGTCAACAAATGTCAAAATAAACTTTAACTAAGGTCTAAATCCTGACCTACTGTTCTTCCAGTCCAAGTTCAGAACCAAGTTTAAAACCACTAAATTCTGGTCCAAAAGCCCGTCTGACCCCTTATTTAAAACCAGTTCTAAATCAGAAACCAGATTGAACCAAAAAAATAAATAATCCATTCAGTTTAAAGCAAAAACAAAAATTTAAATATGAGAAAAACTGGGTCTGAACTGGGTCCAAAATCACTGAGCCCAGCCAAGTTCTGATGGTTCATATCGGGTCAGACTGGTTCTGATAGAAACTCATTGCTGTGTCATCAAACCTCCAGCCTACAGGTGGCGCCACCTTCCTCTTAAACAGGCTCAATAATTTATCTTAAACCCCAGGTTCTGGATCTTAATTTGTGATGATGAGAAGTTCTGAGTCCGGTTCTGCCCGTTAAAGGAGCAGAACCGGGTCGACCCGTCCAGAAGCTGCTCATCTAGACCGTCTGAACTCAATGAACCCGTCCTTCTCTGTCCATCCCTCAGCTGTGGCGCCGGGGACGAGGCGATTACTTCCAGGCGGTTCTGTTCCTGGCTGAGCTCAGCACGCCCTCCGTCTGTCTGGGAAAGGTTCTGATCCAGGTAAACACTCTAACATGTTCTGGACCTGATAAGACCCAAATACTGGTCCAACAGAACCACATGGGTTTATTATTCTGATTATATGATGCTCATTGTGGAGAACATCCAGAACTTCTCCAGGGTTGATCTCCCAATCAGAACCAGAATCTAATGGACCAGCAGCTCCAGGAGAATCCTGCAGAACCGTTTGGGTTCAGCTAAGGAGGACATGTTGGACCTTTTAAAGCAGAAGAAGAAATATTCCCAGCTTGACCTCCCTGATTTGAAGGTCTCACCTTTGACCTTTCCTCACTGACAGGTTTATGAGATCATTTTGCAGATTTAATATATTTTAGCTTTTTTTCCCCACATAGATGAAAATCCATCAGTTTTTATCTCCAGCAGAGAAGAAGAAAGAGGACAGCAGCTTAGTCCAAATTCAGAACTTTGTTTCTACTCTCAGTTTGGATCAGGGAACCAGAACTGGACTAGAACTGGACCCTAGTGGATCAGATGGGTCAAACACAGGATAATCTGTAGCTGGTAGAAGGTTCTGGAGGTAATCTGGGTTCATCTCCACCTGCAGTCTGTGCTCCTACCACCAGGGGGCGGTGTGTGTCAGAGAAGCAGAACCCACAGAGAACGTGTGTCTGACCGGGACCAGAAGTTTTAGAGCTGCTTCCTGGTTCTGGAACCAGATGTGAGCAGCTGCTGGTACCTGGAGCATGATTCCAGGTGTGTCCTTCCAGGGATCTGACCCGGGTTCTGCTCCCTGTCCTCTTGTGTCCCATCAGTACCAGAAGCAGAACTCGGTGCTGCACAAGGTCAACGGTGTCTTCATGCTGCTCAGCTTCTTCAGCTGCAGAGTGCTGCTCTTCCCTTACCTGTACTACGCCTACAGCAGGTAAACACACCTGTCCTCCTCGCTCAGCCTGCAGCTACAGGTTTCCCCCTACAGTCCAGCTTCTGTCACTACATCTCACATGCTTCAGCTCACCACCTTTAAGAAGTCATGACCTTTAGCCTCACTGATCCTTTTTTAAACCTGAAATAATGTGTATAATAATTATATAATAATTAATTATTTTTAATTATTTATTTATTATTATTATTAATAATAATAATTAATTCTCATTAATATTAATAATAATAATTATTAATCTAATTTATTTTATTTTATTAATAAAAAAATTGTATTACTATTCATAATAATCATTATTTTTAAAAATTATTATTAATACTATTAATAACTATTGTTATTAATTATTATTAATAATATTAGTACTACTACTAGTAATATTAATTAATAATAAATGTTATTACTATTATTAATAATTATTAAATATTTTTATTAATGCTATTAATAATTATTGTTATTAATTATTATTAATAAATACTACTACTACTACTTATATTTCTTATTAATTATTATTATAACGATCAGATATAGATGATCCAAACAGTTCTAGACTCCACCTGAAGCCACCAGATGAATCTCATCATCCATAGAATAATTAAGATGAACTGAGTAGAGCGCCCCCTGTCTGCTGCTGCAGGTACGCCTCCATCCCTCTGTACCAGGTGCCCCTGGTGGCCCCCTGGCAGTGTAACCTGGGGGCCACCTTGCTGTGGCCCCTGCAGCTCTACTGGTTCTCCCTGATCTGCAGAGGAGCGCTGAAGAGGTCAGGATGGCGCCTGAAAGAAGACGAGTCCATCAGCTCCAGGACGGGTGGAGGAAGATGAAGGAGGGGGAGAACTGATGGATGAGAGGGAGCAGCAAACAGGAGCAGGGAGGTTCTTATAGATCATGGATCATAAACGGATCTTCCTGAACTTTATTGTGGTTCTCTTCAGCTTCAGCTCAGATGTTTCTCCTGAAATGTTCTGAGGAAGTCTGGAGATAAACCTGGTGGTGAGGAACGTCGCTCTCACCACCTGCACCACCTTCTCACTCTGCTGCCATCAGGCAAGTCGTACAGATAAAAATATTCACAAGAAATCATTTATTCCATCTGCAATAACCGGTTTAAACAGTAAATAGGCTGCATCTATCTATCTATCTATCTATCTATCTATCTATCTATCTATCTATCTATCTATCTATCTATCTATCTATCTATCTATCTATCTATCTATCTATCTATCTATCTATCTCCCCCTGCTGGCACAACTCAGCTTAACTGTTTCTAATAAATTGGCCCAGATGCTGGTTCACCGGAACACCTGAATATCTCCACTGAACCATATTTCTATTCTATTCCTTCTTCTTCTTCTCTAGTTCCCATCATCTCATATTTCATATTATATTTCAGCTCTTCTCTCGGTCTCAGATCTTTTTTTCTCCTTTGCTCCATGTTGCAGACGTTTCTTCAGGATTTTCCCTCCTGGTTCTTCTTCTCTTTCTAGAAATTTCTTAAAGTTCATTTCTGCTGCTCTCCTCAGTTCTTCATCTTTAAAGTCATCATCATCATTATTTTTGCATCTTTCACCTCTGAAGCTCTCAGACTTTATCTTGTCTGGATGTAAAATGTTTTATCAATAAAGGTTGATAATAAAACTCCTTTCAGGAAACAAATGTCTTGTTTCAGTCCAAACTCCAGATCTGAAGAAGCTCCACTTTCTGAGGATTTCAGACAGTTTTCATCTCTTCTTCAAGTTTCATTTGCTGCTAAATAAAACTATAATAAAATAAACAAACAACTCATTAAATAATTTCATTTTCCCTGGATTTATTCTAAATGAAGAAAATCTCAGCATGTTTAGGATCAGATGTTTTTATTCAGCATTCAGCTGACCTGGAACCAGAACCGCTCAACAAATTAACTTTTTCTTACAGAAAAAGGTTCAGAGAGGAGAGAAGTGCTCCCCCTGCTGGTAAACAACGTGATCGTCTGCATAGAACTGCAACAAATAGACATGTTTGACTTCATCTCCAATGATTCAGGACAAAAACAGAGATTTTTAGGCCAGAAGAAACTTTAATATTTGTTATGAAATGTGCAAAAGGACGCAGGAGACATTCGGGACAGGAGTGACGCGAGTCATGTGACTTGGATTCAAGTTATACTTGAGCCAGAAAGTCATAACTTTACATTCAATCAATTCACTAAAGACACAACTAGTGAATTCACTGTTGATATTTTACACCAAACATAAACAGGCTGCTATAAAAAAACTAGTTTTCACATTTTAAGCTATAATCTGTTTAAACAAAATAATTTTACATTCATTTAAACAGTTCATAAATCAGTAAAATTTCCGGCCAGTTTACTGTAACATCCCATTATTTCCAGATCCAACATGACATCCAATCACGCTCCAGGAGAGAAACATGAAGAAATACAGTCATACAGTTACAGAGCATCAAATACAGAAACATTATGTATGACAAGTTAATAAAAAATAAAACTCAGTTTGTAAAATATCAGATTTACTCACGTTTTTCCTCTTTAGCTCCCCCTGCTGGCTGTTCTCCAAAACATAAACACACTTTAAATGTTTATTCCCAAATTCCACAAAACATAAATTATCCCGCAATAAAATTAAACATCTGACCTAAAAACTTAGAGTTTAGGGACTCAGACGTGACTTGGAGGGGCTGCCTGTCTTTAGTTTGAACTGGACTGCAGAACAGTGACCGGGTCCAACCTTTGGACAGGTGAGTATCAGGACAGGGATGAGTGGACGGCCTCAGGTGGTCCCAGTCTGTGGCAGTGGGAGGACTGGGTGGGATGGAGACTCAGATCACGGCTGTTTCTCTGCAGGTTGCTGGACCAGGAGTCCCTTTGAGCGGACCCAGACGGTCCAACTGGGTCTCGGAATAATTCTGGACTCCGGTCGTCCTCATGTGGGACATTTATGGGATGTGCTGCAGAGCGAGAAGGTCGGTGGAGCCTGATGGATCAGGTATGAAGAACAACAGCCAGGACATCCAGAACACAGAACCACGGACTGAGCCAACCATAAACCAGTCCAGTCTCTACAGAACCTTCAGATTAAATGGTACCGGTTCTGTTGGCACCTAAAGTCCTAAAGTCGGTTCTGATTGGTGTTGGCTATGGATCACCCAAAGTTTGCTTAGGTCAGATTGTTAGAATGTTAAAGTTTGTGGCTCAAAACATGAAATAAATGTTTTAGCTGACTTAAATATTGATTGACATTTTAATAATTTTGCGTTTAAATATAAATTGATCTCATTTACAGATATATGCAAAATCTACAAGAGTTTCTTATAAATCTGATTGTACTAAGATGGCTACATGCATTGATTTAATTTTCACTATTGCAGTAGATTTAAGCGCTATTCTCAGTCTCAGTCCTCTGTTTGGTTTAGTGATGTACCCATCCATTACCCTATAGAGTGTCTTACCCACGGCCAAAATCAAACAGATTTAAAGTTAACCTAACAAGAGCAAATCATGAAAATCTCATAAAGATAAATACGACTTTGACTAAACAGAAAAATAAAACTATTAAATGTGGTTTATTAAACATAAGATCTCTCTCCTCAAAGACTTTGTTAGTTAATGACTTGATTTGTGATAATCACATTGATTTGTTTTGTCTCACAGAAACCTGGCTGCAGCAGGAGGATTATGTCAGTATAAATGAGTCAACTCCTTCCAGTCATTTAAATTTTCACCTTCCTAGAAATACTGGGCGAGGAGGAGGAGTTGCAACCATTTTTCATTCTGATTTACTAATTAATCCCAGACCAATTGATAGCTAGAGTTCTTTTGAAAATCCAACTCTTAGTTTTCCTCATTCAAGTTGCAAAACATTAAGACCATTTTTGTTTGTGGTTTTGTATCGTCCACCAGGCCCTTACTCTCAACTCTTGGATCAGATCTCACATTTTTTATCTGATTTAGTATTAAATACTGATAGGGTCATTATAGTGGGGGACTTCAATATTCATGTGGATACTGAAAGTGATAGCCTAAATGCAGCCTTTAATGCTATTTTAGACTCGATTGGCTTTACTAAAAAAGTACAGGGATCGACCCACTCGGGCAAACACACTTTGGACCTTGTACTGACATACGGTATTGAGTGTGAGGAAATAACAGTCCACCCACATAACCGGGTCCTGTCTGACCACTTCTTGATAACTTTTGAATTTACTTTAACTGACCATCTTAAATCTGAAAGAAAATGTAATTATAGTAGCGCTTTATCGGACAATGCTGTAACAATTTTTAAAGAATCTGTTCCATTCTTACTTTCCTCAGTGTCTCAGGGTAACACAATGGATGGCAGCAATTCTATCTCTAACCCTTCAGAAATTGATGGTCTGGTTCACAGCGTTACGTCCTCATTGCGTTTGGCATTAGATAGTGTAGCCCCCTTAAAAAAGAAAGTGGCTAGCCATAGGAGGCTGACTCCTTGGTTTAACGCAGAGTAGCATACTTTAAAGCAGAATATTAAGAATTGGAGAGAAAATGGCGCTCTACACACCTAGAGGATTCCTATTTAACCTGGAATAACAGTCTACTGCTGTATAAAAAGACCCTTCGACAAGCTAGAACAGCATATTTTTCATCATTAATAGAGGCGAATAAAAACAATCCTAGGTTTCTTTTTAGTACAGTTGCCAAACTTACACAGAGTCAAAGCTCTGTTGAGCAAACTATTCCCCCAGCTCTTAGCAGTGATGATTTTATTGGATTCTTCATAAATAAAATTAATTTTATTAAAAATAAAATCATTGGCATCCTCCCAAACATGATTACTTCTTCCTCAGTAAATGAGGCAGCATCGGAAAGAACTGTAGAACCTCATTTGTGCTTAGGCTGTTTTCATTCAGTCGAGCTTTCGGAATTATCAAAAATATTAGCCTCATCTAAACCTTCAACTTGTATGTTGGACCCAATCCCAACCAAATTATTTAAAGAAGTGTTCCGTTTGGTTCCTGGCCCCATTTTGGATATGATGAATCTATCCTTAGTAAACGGATACGTACCACAGGAATTTAAAATAGCTGTAATTAAACCTTTACTCAAGAAACCTTCCCTTGATCAAGATGACTTAGTGAATTACAGACCTATATCTAACCTTCCTTTCTTATCCAAAGTCCTTGAGAAAATTGTTGCTAATCAAGTCTGTGAGCATCTAAACAGTAACGAGCTGTTTGAAGAGTTTCAGTCAGGTTTTAGAGCTCATCATAGCACTGAAACAGCACTGGTGAAGGTTACTAATGATATTCTCATGGCCTCAGATAATGGACTTGTGTCTGTTCTGGTTTTGTTAGATCTCAGTGCTGCTTTTGACACAGTCAATCATAATATTCTCTTAGAAAGGCACTGAACATGAACATGTTGAACATGTTGAACATGTTGCAGGGATCAAAGGAACAGCACTTGTGATTTTTAGTGATTAATATTCTGCGTGTCGATCAACAGAGAGGCGTTTCTTGTTGCCTCCTTGTCGAACTGATCCAATGTAGAGGACAGAGCAATGGTGGCCGGGAATTCACTTACATCATTTTTGATATCAGGAATGAACCCCACAACTTTTCATAAAAAGTAGAAACTTTATATATTTACTCTGGAATAATCCTTAAAGGGATTTTTTGTCAGGTCTTGGGACTCTCTTGTGTTGAGGATTGTTGTCCCCTAGTGGTGGAATGAATAATTTACTGAGCAATAATGTTTAGCTGGAACTCCTATCAAAATGACCTGAATGCTAGGTTGGACAGTAAGGAGGGAGAGAATGATTCGTACAGGTTGGCGAGGTAGAAAGGATGTGCAACAGGTGAGGGTGATTAAGAATAGGGATGGAAATGTACTGACAGGAGCCAAGGGTGTGATGGGAAGATGGAAAAGGTGCTTTGAAAAGCTGATGAATGAGGAAAAAGAGAGAGAACGTAGAGTAGAAGAGGTGAAGGGTGTGGATCAGGAAGTAGCTGAGATCAGTGAAGACGAAGTGAAGAAAGGTTGGAAGAGGATGAAGAGGAAGAAGAGGATGAAGAGGGGAAAGGCGGTTGGTCCTGATGATATACCTGTGGAGGTATGGAAGTGTCTAGGAGAGGGGGCAGTCGAGTTTCTGACTAGGTTCTTCAACAAGCTCTTGAAGAGTGAGGAGATTCCCGATGAATGGAGGAAAATTGTTCTAGTGCGAATTTCTTTCAGAACAAGGGAGATTTATAGAATTGTATCAACTACAGAGAAATAAAGCTAATAAGTCGTACAATGAAGCTGATGGAAATGGTGGTGGAAGCTAGGCTAAGGTCAGAAGTGAGCATTTGTGAGCAGCAGTACAGTTTCATGCTAAGAGAGAAAACTACAGATGCAATGTTTGCTTTAAGGATGCTGAGGGGGAAGTTCAGAGAAGCTCAGAGGGAGCTGCATCATGTCTGTAGATTTAGAGAAAGCGTATGACAGGATGATAGCATATGAGAAGATGATAGTGATGAGAGGATGATAGCGTATGAGAGGAGGTCTGGCGTGGCAGAGAAGTATGTTAGGGTGGAGAAGGACACGTATAAGAGCTGTGAGACAGCAGTGAGGTGTGCTGTAGGAGGGACAGAGGTGGGACTGCATCAGGGATCGTCTCAAAGCCTCTTCTTCTTTGCTTTGGTGATGGACAGATTAGGTCAGACAGGAGTCTTCATGGACTGAGATGTTACCAGATGACGTGATCTGCGGTGAGAGCAGGATGAAGGTAGAGGAAAAGCTGGAGAGGTGGAGGTATGCACTGGAAAAGGCAGGAATGAAGATTAGTCACAGCAAGACAGAACACATGTGGGGAACGGAGATGTTACAGAGAGAAGAAGTAAAGAAGGTAGAAGACTTTAAAAGGTCAAAGGTCCAGAGCAGAGAGGGTGGAAAAGAGGTGAAGAAGTGTGTGAAGCTGGTTGGAACGGGTGAAGAATAAAAGGTTGATAAAAGGGTTTCAGCCAGAATGAAGGGAAAGGTGTAGAAGACGGTAGTGAGACCAGAGATGTTTTTTGGTTTAGAGACCGAACCGATGAGGAAAAGACGGGAAGCAGAACTCCAGATGTTTAGGTTCAGGAATGAGTCCATAAGAGGAACGGCTCATCAGAATCACAATCAGAATCAGGTTTTATTGGCATATGTGTGAACAAGTTTACAACATTAGGAAACAGCTGCGGTACTTTGTGTTGAACACTTGTAAGCATGCAATAAATAAAAGTAAAAATAGAATGGGGTAAACAGATTCATATATACATGAGTGCAGGTTATGTTAGATGTTTAGGACATAAAGTCAGACTGAGACGGTTTGGACGTGTTCAGAGGAGAGACGATGATTATATGATGAAGGATGCTGAGGTTGGAGCCACCAGGCAGAAAAGAAGTTAGTCAGTGTGAGGGTAGAGGACTAAATGGAGACAGATGATTGGCTGTGGCGACCCCTGAACAGAAAAGCCCAAAGAGAAGAAGAAGTAAAATCTAATTGATATTTATTTGTAACAATTAGCAGACGTTTAGTGCTTTTATATTTCTGATAGGATGAATGATAACATGGGACAGGATTGGTTGAAAGCTCCTTGAATTAGATGTTAATTATTGGTTATAAAACAGGAACTTCTCACACAGATTGGACCAGAGAGAGGTTTCTCTGGACCTCCGATCGTTTTAACACATTTTATGAAGGAAGGAAGGTTTTTCTGATCGGGAGTAGTCTGAGCCGGACCTCTGAGTCTCCGTCAGTAATAATCAGAGTTTTATGGTTCAAAGACTTTGTTGTTTTATCCATGATAAATGAGCAGTGTCTCTGGGAAGAGGCTTTTGGGCCCGTCTATGGTCGAGTCCAATTTGGTCTAATTAGCAAATAGGTTCAGTTTAGCTAGTCTAGAATAGTTCAAATAAGATCTTAGTTAAATAGTTGAACCATACATTGAAGATTAAATAAAAATAGGACTCTTAACTATATTAACTATAATGAAGTTGGACAATGAAGGTTTTGTTAATGCCTGTCATAGATGCTACATATTCTCCATGTTTGTGTCATTGATTCAGTTTCTGGGACTTTTATTAATCCTGAAGGAGGATATGAGGTATCTGATTATATTAGAATGTTTTATATGTAAGCTGAGCGTTTTCATGCCTGGAGCCACAAGAAATGTATGAGTGTGAACGTGATGCCGTCTTACATGAAGCTGTGCAGCGTCTAAGTTATGGATCCCAGCATCGTTTGGAGACGATCCAGGACATGAATACCACATATAGAACTGTGAATGTGTTGGAGCCCTAGAAGAGAGGCTGGGGGGTTCCCTCATGATTGGGTTTGTCCTGATGTTGGGCTGAAGTTTCGCCGTTCCACTGAAGCCCCGCCTACATTTTCCTTCATTTAACCATCTTCACATTGAACCAGACACAAATATTACACCACAGAAGCTAAAAAAGGTAGCTCTCGAGCTTCTTTTTAAAAACATCGGCCCCCCTGAGGTTCTCCGGCAGGCTGTACCACTGATAGTAGTGGTAGAACGAGGCTTTGCCGTATGTCTTCGTTCTGACTTATGGAACATTTTTGATTTTGATTTTTATTATTGTGTCATGCATTAACATGCCCAGCCCAACAAGGGCTTACAAGACACCATTATAACAAAACATAGGCAGAGCAGAAACCAAAAGTAGATGCTTAACAATATTAATATTTAACTATATAAACCATCCTGACGTTTCATCCAGGCTTTGGTAACAAAAGAGGCTAATTTATATACATTAGAAGTAAACAAACACTCCATCCTGACATCGTCATTACTCCAAAATATTTCAGGGTTTTGGGCGACCAGTTCATTTACACCCGATACTCTTAGTTCATCGTAGAAAGGACAATATAAAAGAAAATGAGATTCATTCTCCACTTCTTGTAAATCACAAAGTTCACAGAGTCTCTGTTCCTCTAAGATATTTTTAAATCTGCCAATCTGAAGTGCCAGGGGAAGGTTTCTCAGTCTTAATTGGGAAATCAAGGGTCTCTGATTTCTTGGTAAATTTGCTTTAACAGATAATTCTGTTCCATAATTATGCTTGATTTGGACCTATGTCCGTAATTTCAGGTTTTAACATTATATCGCTTAACCATTTTTCATTGAACCCGACAAGTAGCTTTTTTCTGATGTTGTTTATATTGCATGATAAATTATTTCTGTAGATATATTGAAATTCGACTTCTTCAAAAATAGCGTGAATCTCTGCGGCCCATGGAGAGTTCTGGACTTTACTCCAGAGAAAAACGTTCTTATTGATCCTGTCATCAGACATATTAATAAAACGATTCCACAGTCTAATCATATCACACTTTCTCCTTATTATACCAGGGATCCAGCCCATATCACCCTGTGCCGCCAAAGAGGGAGCATATTTATGAATACCCAGGAAACAGCGTATAGCTCTGTTTTGTACTCCATCTGAGATCTTTCTTTCTTTAAATCCCCATACCCCAGCAGCATAATTCACAATGGGAGAAACACATGCATCATACAATTGAGAGTTAGTAGAATAACCAAGGTCTTTACATATTTTTAACTTGTTAACAACAGAACCCAAAGCTCTACCAGCGGAATCAGCCAGGAGTTCAATTCCATTTTTATAATTCATAAATTCGTCAACAACTAAAAGGTCTGAGTTCTAGGGTTGTTGTTTGAAATACTCTTTTTGGGAAGACCAGAGAGCAGCGCATTACAATAATCCAGTGTTTCTCAAACTATGGGGCGAGCCCCACTAGTGGGGCGCAGAGGTATTGCAGGTGGGGCGTGACATCAATGGGATTTAAATAGTTTTTTCCCCTCCTAGATTCTGTCGTTGTGAATGTTTCACTGCACTGTAAATTAAATCAACCAGCTCCCCCCTCTCACAAAATTAAACACACTCAAATAAATTAGCAATTGTGATCATCGTTGTAAACAGAACCGGGACCTGGAACATCGGGCTGGGAGTTTGACGTTGGAATATATCGCAGCAGAACAAAACAAGCTGAAGTCGCCGCATTATCAGAGATTCCATCTACAAAATGTACAAATATCTAAAAAGATCAGGGAACGTTTCAGAGTCAGAGAAGTCACACGGTCAACCACGGAGGAAACTTTTGAAAGCTTTGTAAATTTAATAAAACTACAACTTTTATTTTCTCCAACTGTGAGCTGAAGTTCTACATGTAGCAACTACTGACAGCATGTATTTCTGAGCCGGTTTTATAACAGTGCGCAACCCCTTTTTCCAACTAATTTATACCCTTAAAAACTTGTAGACTAACTCGGCTATTTAACTAAATAAAACACTTCAAAAATCAGGCGTGGTCACCATTCTGTTGGGGCGATAAAAGCATGGAGGGGCTTGTGTATGCTCCTTTGTCCAAAGTGGGGAATGACAGAAAAGGTTTGAGAAACACTGCAATAATCTAATCTATTGAAAATAAAAGCATCAACACCTCTGTGCCGACAAGAGAGAGAAATGGGCGGACATCTTTGTTTAAGATGATAAAATTCAATTTTTGTTGTATTTTTGATATGAGGAATAAAATTGAGCTAAGAGTCAAAACGGACGCCCAGGACGGCAGAGAGAGGGGGAAAAAAAAAACAAAACAAAACAAACATCACTAAGAACTACACAACCACATCATACATCACACAAAAATGGATATAAAAATACAACAATGTCACAGAAAAACTGATAACCTCAGCCCAAGAATGTATCTGTAAACACCAGAGACCCCATATCTATGTGGTTATCAGTGGCGCTCCTTTCTACAGGTCACATAGGCGCTTGCCTAGGGCGCCATCTAGTGGGGGGCGCCAAATATGCGGCGAGAATTTTTTTTTCTAATGTTTATTTAGGGCGGCTGTAGTTCAGTGGTAGAGTTGTCAGTCTGCAACCCAGAAATCGTGGGTTTGATTCCTGCTTCCGCCTGCTACATGTCGTTGTGTCCTTAGGCAAGACACTTCACCTACCCGCCTACTTGGTGTTGGCCAGAGGGGCAGATGGCGCGTATGGCAGCCTCACTTCTGTCAGGCTGCCCCAGGGCAGCTGTGGCTATAATCATAGCTCGCTTCCACCAGTGTGTGAATGTGAGAATGAATGGAGTTGTAAAACGCTTTGAGGGTCTCGAAAAGTGCTATATAAATGCAAGCCAATATTATTATTATTTTTTTTTTTTCAAGTTTTATATAATACATTTTTGCACACAATGTTTCATTGTTAATTTATTTATTTTTGGATTCTTTAGTGTGCACTTTTTGTTCTCAGATGTTGCACTACTGTTGAAGCTAAATGTTTTTTTTGGTGTATATTTATTATTGAACAGCTTTATTCTTTTGCACATGTTGTTATATTGTTATTGTTATACTATAATTAACTAAATAAATGTGCAATTCTTTGGACATGATTTCTTTTTTCGTGGGCAGAGGGGCGCCATCAGTCAAGCTCGCCTAGGGCACCAAATGGTCTAGGACCGCCACTGCAAGGAGGTTTGAAAAGGGGAGCCTTCTCGCTATGTTAACAGTATTTTTATAGATTTTAAGTTGTTCACAATGTATTTAAATATGAATTGTGTTTTGTTTTTCTCCATTTTCACTCTTCTCTCCTGCTTTTCTATTTCAGCTCTCTCATTTCATGCTTTCTCCGTGCTCTTATGGTCTTCATCGTTTTTATTTTCTGTGAATCAACGGCTGACTTTAGCCTGCTGTTAAAAGTTTGGTTTAAAATGTTAAAGAAATCACCAAACAGAGCTGTTGGTTCACTAATGTTTTTCCCTGTCTGTATGTAAACATGTAGCTACAGCTAGAAGCTACATGGATCTTCATACACTAAAGTGATCCGGCTCGCGTTGCTTCAGGGAGATCTTCTCCCTCTTCTTGGACTTTTGGTCCAAACAGGATCTCCTCGGTTTGCAGGACGTTTACATACTAAAGATGAAGAACCAGAAGCTGCAGCATCTCAGATGTTTGGACCCAGCAGAGAGAGACCAGTGTTTCCAGACCCAGCCCTGCATGTTTTAGATTATGATGATGACTCCAGCTGATTTTCAGGTTGTAGCTGAACTGCAATCATCTGCAGCAGGGAAACATTTAGGGATGTAAGAAAATATCGATACAGCCACATATTGTGATATTTTATTTCCTGATATTGTGTCAGTATTGGCTGCACCGTTGGTAGCAGTGCTGCCTTGCAGCAAGGAGGTCCTGGGTTCAAATCCCAGCCTGGAGTTTGCATGTTCTCCCTGTGCATGCGTGGGTTCTCTCTGGGTACTCCGGCTTTCTCCCACTGTCCAAAAACATGACTGTTAGGTTAATTGAATGGAACCATTAATGATGACAGTAATTTTTGTAGTAAATATAACAGTATGACTGGTAGTTTGTGGCTGTTTTCACCTTCTTGGTTCCAGTGGATCGACTAGATCTAGTAATAAAACTGGATGTGTTAAAATATGAAACAGGTTAAGAATGATGGGACAGTTTGTCTACAGTTAAATTCAGTATTAAAAATCACAATATATCATCTTACTCATCGTATTTGGTATATCGTATCGTCTCCCATGTATCGTGATACATATCAGTTCACCAGATTATTACCAATAAACATCCATAGAAACATCTAAAGCCCAGTTTCTATTTCTCCGTCTGCAGAGGGTGGAGACATGCAGCATAATCATCCATCAACGCAACAACAGACGGAGTAGAGCCCAAATCTTTTACTATCTGTCAACGTAGAGCGCTCATCTGTGATTGGTCGGCCCAACATCAGATCACCACCAGAGCGGTGCTCTATAGTCGATGTAATTAGTAGTCAATGCAGCTTTTGGCCACTAGATGCTTTATATAACAAGGCCAGTTGATCTAATCTGGTGTTTTGGTGATGTTGAACACCAGGAGGTGTAGAGAGCAACAAACCAGACGCTGCGTTTGTCTGTTTCCATGTTTCTAGAGGATTCTATGAGCTGCACTTCTAGTAAAAAGCTTTCTAGATCAATCAGAACTCGCTCTATGTCGGCCATTGCTCCTCCAGTGGGTTCGTGTTTACAAGCTGAAGGAAATAAACTGTCACTGCAGTGGTAGGCAGACCAGCCAGGAAAAGGTCTGCGCCACCTGCTGTCCTGGAGAGGAATTGCTTTGCACCAACAGAGAAGAATAAAATGAAAACGTCTCTGTTGCTGATGGAGACGTTTTAACGAGGCTTTAAACATGCAGGAGTGGGAAACACAGCTTTAAACCTGTTTTGTAATGAAACTAGCGCCCCCTGCAGGCAGATGTGAAACCGACCAGTTATTCTTTTTTATTTTTATTTTTTTATTATTCAAATTTTTTAAATTATTTTTAAATTATTATTATTTTTTATTTTTTGTCCCGGACCTTTAGGCCACTCCACCACCCCACCCCCGCTTTACCGAGGGTGTCAGCTGAACTTTTATTTTATTTTTAAACTTTATTATTTATTACATTTCTTTACTGCAGCAGCTTTAGAACGTTAAACCTAGAACCAATGAATCTAGAACCGTTAAACTTAGAACCCATCAATCTAGAAATATTTAATCTAGAACCAAGAAAAATTTGTGTTTTACTTAAAATTTATTTCCCATCTTTTTCTGTAATCTTTCTGTTGTTTTGTGTGTTTTTAGTCTAGTTTCTGCTTCATGTTGTATTATTTCAGTTTATTCTCTCAGTTTAACAAATGACATCATTAAACCAGAAGCACATGCAGTTACCATAGCAACTGAACACAAGAGCAGGAAGTAGATAAATGTCATGAGCCCGCCCCTTTCTCAATCATTGGCCGTTTACATTAAATTAACTTTCAGCCTAAATTGTAAACAATATTCATCTTTTCATGAACTCAGAAGGATTTATAATTTTATCTTTATAAATGAAATGATTTATAGTTGAATATTGTCTCATGTTATTCCAGTTTTACTCCAGATACTGACTGAGACACACATTTGCTGTAAAGTACGTGAGATGAACTGAAATGTCTTCATTACTGTTTCATTTACATCGTGTTTGTCAGAAGTTTGGGTTTAATATGTTCATATCTCATTTGATTTAGTAACTGTAGTAATGAAACGTGACCAGCAGGGGGATTCTGGCGCTAGTGAGCCATAGCAGAGAGAAAGGGACTCAGTCTGAGCAGAGGAAGAAGTCTGAGGCTCTTTTATTACACCCTCCCTTTCAGAGCTTTTATACCCACAGGTTTACTTTACAAATCATATTTTTTTTCCTATTGTTTTTATCACTTGATCTTAAAACAACTTCTGTTAATTATTTGGTATTAATCTCTTCCTAGCTTTAAATATAACTGAACCAAATGCCTCAGCTTCAGGATATTTAATTGATAAACAGATTATTATTATTATTATTATCATGTTCTCTGAAGTTAATTTTGTATACATTTCTCATGACTTTCTTTTGTATTTCAAGCAGAGGCTTAGTGTTGGTTTTATACAACAGGTCTGATATAAAACAATAAATGAATAATATATCATCAGGACTGTTCAATGCTTTTACACAGTTTTTGGTTTATATATATTTCCCGTTGAGTTTACGATCCAAAACAACCATAAAAATTAATCTGTGGACATTATAACAGAATCATACATTTGTTGTATTCCAGTTTATTGATAATGTATTGTCCTTAAACCACTCATTGAGTTTAGACATCTTAAAAAACAAATGTTCTATAATAATTTTTTCATTATGTCAAAAACAAAATAAACTAATATCATCAGCAAACAAAAATGAATTGAAACATTTTTGACCCCAAATGTCATTAATATAGAAAACTAAAAGCTGTGGTCCCAGCACCGAGCCCTGGGGGACTCCACGTTTAATTACTTACAGATCAGATTTTTCATTTAATCAGATATGAACTGTTCCTGTTATTTAATAATCCTGTAATCTGGACAGTAATAAAGTCTGGTCCAAATACTTTACCTAGATTAATAAACATTCCTACTGTATATTGTTTCCTTTCTGTTCCTGCTGTAATTTATTCATTTAATTCTAGTAAAGACAGAAACGTTGATTTGTTTGATCTAAATCCATATTTACTCTCAGTCAGCAAATTCTTCTTTTTAATAAATCTAATTTCTGGACAAACCATTTTTCAAACCCAGCGCTGAGTTCAGTCTATAACTGTCAGAACTTCATCCATCATCACTTTAAATATTACAAATATTCTCTCTAATTTCACTTTTGTGCCACTCTGGACAGACGAGTTAAAAATGTCAATAAATGGTTTAACAATACAGTCAATAGTTTATATATAATCAGCATATCAATCCCATGACTTTCAGCAAATGTTTTAGAAATTAATTTGTACTTATATCTTTATAAATAAGTCCAGTTCTCCCACCATCACAGACGTTTCCACGTCTTTTATCAGAAGTAGCCCGAGCTGCTCCTGTATTTATAAGAAAGGGATTAAATGTATTCACCTCCTTCCGTACATGGATCATTTTCCAGGACAAGAATCCTCCTGATATCTTCCAATAATATTCCAGCTTCTTCACGTTGTTTCCATGTCACCATATCTCTCCCTCAGCCTTATGTTTCACTCATCTTTGATAACTTGTTTTATTAATGTTGTTAATTAATTTTATGTCTTTAATTTCATCTCTCTATATAAGTGATTTTAGCCGCCCCTCCTCTCTCCTTCATGGTTTTACATTAATATGTTGATTTTTGACATAAACCAACATGGGGCAGATCTTAGCACATAATCATGTGTTTATTTCATAAGCCACACCCTGACCCCACAGGTAACACACCTACATCATTTCCTTCCTGTTTCGTCTCAGCCAGGGCCGTTGCTAGACAGCGGCTGTACCGGGGCCCCGTGCCCGTGTTAAAAAGGTCTGCTGACGGCCCTGGTCTCCTTTATCTGATCAACGGCTTTGGTTTTTATTTTACTTTGATAAATGCTCACCTATTATCGTTTATAGGCTTTAATATTTCATGTGTATAAATATGATCAGAGTATCGCTAGAACCGCTGATTCTGGTTGGTTGGTATGAAGCTCCACTATAAAAGATGGAGTCATGTTTGCTGTCCTTGTTTAAATCAAGATTAAAATCTGGACATATTAACCACATTTTTCTATCATTTAATCCACCATAATGTTCTAGATATTCAAGCTACAATGATTATTTCTGGATCTCTGCTGTGAGTTTTTTTCTTTCTCATCATTTTCTGTGTTTATATTAGATTTTCAGTCGGATGATTCTGGATTTCCATTTGCTTCTGGAAAACTTTCAGCCGTTTCTGGATCGTTCAGTTTGGACCCATTTAGTTTTTTGTGTCTCAGTTGTTTTAGAAGAAAAACAAGAAACATGTTCATTTGGACTCAAAGGTTCTGGTTCTCCAGATTCACTCAGAGCTCTGTGAATATTTTACCTTTAATAAAGATCCAGTTATTCTTATTATTTTTCAGGTTCTGCTGATGTTAAAACCCGGTTCTGATGAAAGCAGCTCAGTTCTGTCTGGACCTTTAGTAAATCACTGATTTCATGTTTTTATGTTATGGGGACACAAACGTTTTCTCTCCTGTTCTGTAATATTCAGGAAGTAATTTCCAAGTCCAACAGAACCTCCAACAGAACCTCATGAAGACTTTATAAACAGCTAAGCTTAAATCCATCTCAGACATCAGAAAGCTGACCCGACCCAAAAGAACCCTGACTGACACATTAATAATGGAGAAACAAAATAAATCTGGATGAGAAGAACCGCCTGGTTCTGATGTAGAATCCTGGAGCTTCATCTGATCTCAGGGTTATCTACTGACTACTCACAGCTGCTCCGTCTAACCTACACAGGTGTGGAGAGTAAATATCAGCAGCAGATGATTTTAGTCCAGATTTTGGATGTTTGGAGGAAAAGTTGGCTTTTTAAATTTTCTCTAAATCAGATGAACTCAGACGAACTTTTCTCCATGTTCTGTTTTCTCTGCTGCAGGTTTTCTATTTGGTCAGAAAACACAATAAAACCGCTTATTGATGTCAAAATTAAAATATTTATTTTTTGAAGTACAACAAAGATTAACACAGTTTCAAATCATCACTAAGTCCATCCCATAATTTATCACATCTATATCTAACATTAATTCTCACTTTACTCCTTTCAAAGGGACTCGTCCCTCTAAACTTTTATATTTTTATCTGTTAACACAAAATATTATAAATACAGGAGGGAAGCCTGCTGTTCTCACCTCTAAATAATATTTCATTTCAATAACGTTTTACTATAGATAATATGTAAGGATTTTACAGTTAGAGACTATTAATAATTCCTGATAAGGAGCTTTATTTATTATCCTAATAATTATTTTCTGGAGTTTAATTATAAGCTCAATATTTGTTCTGTATGTATTTTCCTCCATACTTTAACATAATATGTCATATATGACATTATAAGTAAATAATATACACAAGTATTGCTTATTAAAAAAGACCCTTGTTTTATGAATCCTACTAAAGGTTTTAGATCATTTATGTTTAAATATATTCTATATGTAGCTTCCAGCTAAGCCTATGATCTAACATGAATCCCAAAGATTCAGTTTTTATTCTTTTAGTTTCAATTCCATTTAACTTTGTTTTCATTTCACAATTTATCATAACACCACCAAACACCAAACACCATACATTTCTTCCTTATTTTGATTAAGTTATAATTTATTAATATGAAATCCTTCTTTTAACCTGATCAACTCTTCTTCTACTGTTGTCACCGACTCTCTAATGTCCGGATCAGAACAAAATTAATTTGTTTCATCTGTAAATGTGATAAATTTCATCTTACTAAGTGCTGAAGCAATAAAGTAGAAATGACCCAATAGTGTACGGTGCAGTATTGTGGCCAAAATTAAGACTACTTCCCTGCCGCAGGAGGTTATATCCACCCTGAAGCCAGTAACTGATCTGACTATTGATAGGCCGGTGTAGGTACCAGATCTGCTCGGGTAGCCAGATCTGCTCGGGGGCCTGCGCCTAATTAGTGACGTCGTATTAGCATTGGATTGGCTGAACGCTAACATTACACTACATGATTGGCTGAACATTAGCATGTTGAGGCACTGTGCATTTTTTAAAAGAACTTTATTGAACATTAGCAAGTATACAACACACGAACAAACAGCAAGGGGTGTTATATAAATACTGTACATGCAAAAATGTATGTAAATGACTTGTTTTGAGAGCCTTTTTCTTGATAGTCTGATATTGATTTTATGTAGGCTTATAGTTAAACATTTGTCATTTTTTGGGGTTTCTAAAAAAAAAAAAAAAAAAAAAGATCGTAATGGAAAATCTGTCAAAATATGGTTAATAACAACCAGCTAAACTCTTTCCAAAGCCCATAATGGAAGAGCAGTACCAGTAAAGATGATCCCCACAGGAGCTGTTATTAACATTTATGTCTCTTTTACATTTCACTATATAGTGCTTGGCAGGGTTAAAAATGGGGCGCAATGTAGTTTGTCAGAGTGGCGTTGCCGTAATGTGACGTTATCGGCAAGCGCAGGAACCCCGAGCAGATCTGGCTACCCGAGCAGATCTGGTACCTACACCGGCATCGGTAACCGAGAGGGAGACGACTCACTAGTGATCGCTTTAGCATTGGATCGGCTCGCCACTCGATTTATTAGAAGTGTTCTTCTTCTTCTTCCGACTTTATTGCGGTTGGCAAACAACTTGAGGTGCGTTACCGCCACCTACTGGACTGCCGTGTGGACTGGAATAGTTTTGATGATGATTTTAATATTGAAGTTTTAATGAGTTAATCCTCACTTGCGTGTTACTCTTAAAAAAAGTCACAATATCGTGATGTAAGTTATTTCCCCCTATAATTCTGTAAGATTTAATTCATCCTTACTGAACACTAATTCTTTCGCTCAGATTTGAGTAGTTTCCTCTCCTGCCTATATGTATCAGTCTGCATGTCCAAATGTTTCCTCTTGCCCCCCTCACACCTGTCACTGGGTGTGAAATTAGGGTCCTCTGGATGGAATATGTGATTGTCCAATTATTGTTGAACATTATTTACACTTCTGTGGAAACGTCAACACCATCAGCAATTGGACTTTGCTGGTGTTTAACGTAACTTGAAAGAGTGGAGAAAGCATTTTTTATTTATAAAAAAAATCTATTATTTTATCCAAACCCCTCAGATCTCAGCGGGGACATGTAGACTGGAGATGACAGTGAACTTCAGGAAGAGACCCCCATCAACATCTCCTCTCATAATCATCAACAGGCCAGTCCCCACAGTGGAGTCTTTCAGGTTCCTAGGATCCACCATCACACGGGACCTGAAGTGGACCTCCCACATCAACTGTATAAGAAAGAAGGCCCAGCAAAGGCTGTACTTTCTGCGTCAGCTCAGAAAGTTCAACCTGCCTCAGGAACTGCTGACCATCTTCTACACAGCAATAGTCCAGTCTGTCCTGACCTCATCCATCTCTGTCTGGTTCGGATCCGCCACCAGAAAAGACAAGGACAGACTCCAGAGAACAGTCAGGTCCTCAGAGAGGATCATAGGTACTGATCTTCCCTCCATTCAGGACCAGTACCAGTCCAGGGTCAAGAAGCAGGCCAGAAAAATCACCACAGACCCCTCACACCCTGGCCACAATCTGTTTAGGCTCCTCCCATCAGCCCGGCGTTACAGAGCGTTGTACGCCAAAACCACCCGACACAAGAACAGTTTTTTCCCCCAGGCTGTCGCTCTGATGAACTCTGTGTAGTCTCAGAGTGTGAGTCCATTCACATAACAATAAACTATAACTCTGCACTGCTGTACATACTCACTGTAAAATAACCCTGGTTTGGTGTATATATTATCCTTTATTATTTATTTGTATTTATTTCTTTATTTCACTTATTTAAGTTCTGTACTGGAGAGAAAAGTCAAATTCCTTGTATGTGTCATACTTGGCCATTAAAGCTGATTCTGATTCTGACTGATAAATATAGGCAGGAGAGGAAAATACCCAAATCTGAGCAAAATAATTAGTCAGGTGGCGAGCCTAGGAATGCTAGTGGCGATCCGATCCAATGCTAAAGCGATCACTAGTGAGCTGTCTCCCTCTCAGTTGTCGATGCCGGCCTATCAACAGTCAGATCAGTTGCTGGCTTCGGAATGGATATAACCTCCTGCGGCAGGGAAGTAGTCTTAATTTTGGCCCCAATACTGCGCCATAATAGTGAGCCTTGTGGAACACCACAGGTTACTGTTTAACCATCTGAGCCAGTATTATTAAACTGAGTGAAACGTGTAACTTCAGTAACTCCTTATAAACTCAGTGTAAACTCTCCAGTTTACCCAGTACAGCTTTACATAAGTCAATAAAAACCCAGACAGCTGATTGGTTCTCATCAATAGCTGGACTTATGTTTTCATCAGAGTCCATCACTGATAATAAAACCCATATCTACAGTCGCTCTGCTCATCATATTTCTCTATAAAAGCTTCTCATCTGTTAGCAAACTAGTTTCTAAGGATTTCTGAGAGTTGAGGCAATAAGGACACAGATCTGTCATGTGAAATTATATGTTTGTCTCCATTTTTACACATCAGAATCACCTTAGCAGGTAAATAGGAAACGATTTATTGCATATATCAGTAATGATATAATTACATACTTCATTATAAGAGACACATGAATGATGTTCAGCATGAAGCTGAAATGAACAGAACCGCCTGTTGAAGCCAGAATATCAGAACCAGAACAGTGGAGATGATCCGGATCGATGCTGAGAATCATCACTGAAATCTTCTGACTGAACTTCATTCTCTACATTATTATTCACTAAAACTTTCTTTGTAGTAAAGTTAAATTAGCATCAGTTACAACTATACCATTAATTAAAACAGGTTTTACCTTTAAAATGATAAATGTTGGATTTTTCTCATCTGAATATTCTTCAGATTCAGAAAACTTGACTTTAGTTTTTAATTTGTTGCCGTTTCTTTTTAGCTCCTTGCCACAAAATCGTTCCTTAATGTCTGATAACAATTCATCCCATTCTGTATAAATAACATCTTTCTGCCATCTAGAACAGTTTGTCTTTCTGAACTATTTAAAATGATTCTTCATCCTTCCAGAACTCGATGCTTAATCTGCTGCATGGACTCTAATTTAATCCATTGTTGTTTCATCTGACTGAAGTCCAGCTCAGGATCTCGAGAACTGATATTACAGATTTAAAATGATAAACAGCAACAACACACATTCATTCATTTTAACTGGTTGGAAATTTGAACAACTGACTTATTAAAACCTGTCATATTATTTGATGTCAGACATTAAAACTGCTGATTTTCTAGAAGCCATAAGGAGCAGAACCAGCTGTTTTTCTCCACCTGGACCTACAGACAGAACCAGAACCAGAACCAGAACCAGAGATAACCCTGGATTAACTGCAGACCCATAGAGATGTGTTGCTTTAAACCGAAAACACTGAATCATCTGCATAAAGAGACACACTGAGCGTAATGTTCAGTCCTGTTCCAGGTTGAGGTTGAAACATTCAACCTATTTTCCTTCAGTCATCATCATCATCATCATCATCATCATCATCATCATCTGTATTTAACTTCAAACAGCAGCTGCTGATCTAGACTCAGCAGCTCTGGAGAGATTGTTCTTTGTATCCATAAAAAGGTCAGTCCAATTCTAAACCCACTTTAAACCCCATAATAATAATAATAATAATAACAAATCCACCTCAGCCTTATGGAAATATTTCCTCCTTTTCAATAAAGCTTTCTGGATCATTTCCCTTATTTTTACTGCCTTTTCCAGCCTGGTGAAGGTCAAAAGGTCATCATGTCTGCAGCCTCACTTCAGCTAGCTCCAGTTAGCTTTAGTTAGCTTCAGCTAGCTCCAGTTAGCTTTAGTTAGCTTCAGCTAGCTCCAGTTAGCTTTAGTTATTCACTAAATTAGTCACATCTCAACCAATCACAGCTGGAATCTTTCTTCCAAATGATCCATCTTTTTAGTTGACCAGTCGTAAAAATCTGGATTAAAACCGTAAGCAGCGGCTGTCTCATTATTTATCAGACTTTCTTTCTGTTTTAGACGTTTCATAATTTAAATCAGTGCTTCTCAAACTATGGGGCGAGCCCCACTAGTGGGGCGCAGAGGTATTGCAGGTGGGGTGTGACATCAATGGGATTTAAATAGTTTCCCCCCTAGATTCTATCGTCGTGAATGTTTCACTGCACTGTAAATTAAATCAACCAGCTCCCCCCTCTCACAAATTAAACACACTCAAATAAATGAGCAATTGTGATCATCATTGTAAACAGAACCGGGACCTGGAACATCTGGCTGGGAGTTTGACGTTGGAATATATCGCAGCAGAACAAAACAAGCTGAAGTCGCCGCATTATCAGAGATTCCATCTACAAAATGTACAAATATCTAAAAAGGTTCAGGGAACGTTTCCGAGTCAGAGAAGTCACACGGTCAACCACGGAGGAAATACAGGGAGGAGTATCTTGCTCTTTATTTATTTTTATTTTTTTTTATTTTGTACTTTTGAAAGCTTTGTAAATGTGATAAAACTACAACTTTTATTTTCTCCAACTGTGAGCTGAAGTTCTACATGTAGCAACTACTGACAGCATATATTTCTGAGCTGGTTTTATACCAGTGCGCAACCCCTTTTTCCAACTAATTTATACGCTTAAAAACTTGTAGACTAACTCGGCTATGTAAATAAATAAAACACTTTAAAAATCAGGCGTGGTCACCATTCTGTTGGGGCGATAAAAGCACGGGGGGGCTTGTGTTTGCTCCTTTGTCCAAAGTGGGGAATGATAAAAAGTTTGAGAAACACTGCTTTAAATTAACACATGTTGGTACAGCTGCTATCAAACTATTTCATCTCCAGGGTCAAACATGAACAATTTCCATTTTACTTAAAAGCAGAGATGATGGTTAAAACACAGAGAAACTTATTAGCATAGCAGCTTCATGAAAAACAGTCTTCACATTAACTCACTCGTTATATTTGCCCTAAAGGGGCGGAGCCTCCATTTTCTCCACTCATAATCCATCCCGGTAGCAGCAATTTCATGTGAATTCATCAGAAAACCTGAATTATAATGAGGCAAAACGCTGTGGAGCTTCAGCTTCATCAATAATTCATATTTTAAAATCAATAAAAGCGCCAAAGTTTGACTGAGTTCAACTTTAAAGTTGATTTAATGCATCATTTTATCCAGATCTACGTGGTACACAAGTATATTCACTAAAAAGGTCCTGAGTTCCTGTATAAACACTGAAAACACACAAAGATGCATATCAGCATGTTTCTGTCACATCATTTTAACTTTTTGAACTTTTGGACCAAAGGAAGCAACAGAGATTTCATTTTGTTTGTTTCTTTATTTAAGCTAAAGGAAATCACACAGAAAATATTTGACAAAGTATATGTAGTATTACAGACAATTAAAATACAGTAACAGATCCAACAGAAAACACTGTGAATAAAATGTGTGATGTTAGAGAAAACAGGAGGAAAGAGAAGTGGAGACTGGCTATAAAGGCTTTAGACATGAATAATGAGTTATAGTTATTATTTCTAGAAATATAGGGGATTATATGGTGAGAAACGTTTACATAAACTAGGTTTCAATAATGAATAATTTAAATTGTTTGAATTTAGAGCAAAGTTTAATACTTTTAAAAGCTTTAGTTTTCTGGAAAAAAGAATAGATTGAATATAAAGTTTGAATTCATTTTGAAAGGCAACGAAATGTTTAATATTTCTAACCTTAGAATGAAATTTGGCAAAGATAATAATCAGATTGATTGTGTAAACAAAATCGGTATTTTTATATTGATCTATGCCGTTTACTTTAAGGCCAAATGAGATATTTTCCAGTATAAAAGGAAAGATTAAATTTTTATATTGATTTATGCCGTTTACTTTAAGGCCAAATGAGATATTTTCCAGTATAAAAGGAAAGATTAATGGGAGAATTCAGACATGAAGCCAGAAAGCCTGAAGAAAGTTTCAGGGTAAATAGAGGAAAAGCTGCAGCTGCTATTAATATTCTCAGAATAAAAACTTCACTCAGGTAAATACTGAGCAGGTCAAAGTTCAACCCTTTCAATTTAATTCAGTTTATCTACATAGCACCATTTCCTCACAGATGTGTAGGATATTGTAGGACGCTGTAATGTATGTTTGATTGTAGAAGAATGAATACCAAATTATTTCTAATCGTTGGCAGTAAAAAAAAAGAAAAATCATGAAGGAACCGATGAGAGGAGGAGCGAATCATGAAGGACGATAAAACAGGAAGACGAGAAGAAATCAGAGTTTTTCTACCCGCTGCTCGTTCAGACGACTAGTCCACAGCCAACGGCTCTTTTTTCTTGCTTAACTGGATTTTTATAACTTTTGTTTTAGGGCCTGATCTTTTATTAAATACACAAACAAAGTAAATGTGCTTCTCTGGTTTTTGAATCGTTCCACCAGACTGGATAAAAGACTTGGGTGGTCAGAGTTAAATAAGGAAGAGTACGTCTCTCTCCGCTCTGCCCAGATTCCTACAGATAAGCCACTTTACAAGAAAAATCATTTCTGTTCATTCATTCCAGTTCATCCTTCCGTTCATTTTATATGGTTAATAAATGTTTTCCAGTATGAAGCAGTGTGAGGAGCAGTGATTTCATCCTGAATTATTGTTTCTAGGATTAATAGATTGAGGAATTTTGTTAATATCTGCAGGTGATAACAGAGACAATAAAACATATAAATATATAATTTATATACAGTCTATGATAAATACCCGGAGAGATCGGCTCAACCACCTTAGTGTTGTCTCTGACTGGGAGAGGAAGGATGAAATCAGAGAAGATAAAAGTTCACCAGGTTGATTAACCAGATCTATCCTGTTACAGAAGCAGAATAATAAAAACCACGTCTTATTTCTATGAGTCTGTTGTTCCATATGAGATGTTTGTGGAGAGAGAAGTTGAGTTGGATAGAAAGGCAGACATGTTGATTGTTCAGCTAATGCTAACGCTAGCAGCTTTAGCTGTGAGTGGGAACCGTTCTGATGATGCGTTGAACAAAGACTGACTCACATCTATGAACATTCATGTCTGTCTGATGAATCCAGATGGATTGCTTGGTGGTTCTGGTAGAACCTGGTAAAGTTCTGTGGATTTCTGGGTTAATATAATATTTGTAGTTGTGGTGATGATTCCCTCTGATATCACAAAGCCTCTGCTGTCTGTCTAACGTTGACCTTCTGTAGTATTTACACTTTTATAGACAATCATACATTCATTTTTCACATTTCTGAGTCGGATTCAGAGTTTGCTGTTGACTGATGCATTTTCTAAGTGACTGCGGCGACCTTTCACCTTTAGCTGATCTTCATCTTATCTTTCTGTTATATTATTGTCATTTTGATCTTGTGGCCCATCAGCCCCAACAACAACTTTATTTCTGTGGTTCGCTCCATTTTTTTTACCCTTGATTGCTGAAACTTTAAGCATAAGTATATTATTAGTCATTCTTTTTATCTATTTATTTATGTGAAATGTATTTTAAATAAATAGATTATAAATAGATGATGGTAGGTCGTTCCTCCCAGCAGCTATAAGACTGTATAACCAATGAATGTTTACAGGCCTCCTGTTATGTTGCTCATGTTTCCTCATTTGCACATCTCTGTTGTTTCTCTAATGATCCAATACTCGTTCACATTCTGTAGATATAAATTATACATAAATGACCTCGCTCAGTTGTACATTTCTAGGATCTGAGTTCGTGTTTTTATTTAATAACTGCACAGTATTTACAGTAGTAATTCTATCCTGACTGTGCCGTATATTAATAAATCAGTTTTTTATCTTCTGATGTGAATCAACATGTTTTCCCCTCCGTGGGACGATAAAAGGATTTTCCTCGTTCAGTTAAACGTCTTGTGTTGCTTACATTTTCTACATTTATATTGTGAAACTTTAACTGGCTGAACTGTGAGGAAACTCAGTGACCTTTGACCCAGTGACCCTTTTTCTACACGTTTCCCATCAGAGACCTAACAGGAGGACATCATCATCATCATCATGTTAAACCAGAAATTCAACAGTTTTCACCTTGAAGCTGAAAGATGAGAACAGATCAATATTTTAATCCTAATTCAACTGTTTTTATTTTTTGATCTTTGATCCTCCAGATTTGGGAGATTTAACAGCTAAACCGGGACCAGACCTGTTTGTCCAGATTTTTATTTCATGTTCATAAAAGACTCTGGGTTGTTTATGGCTTTATTCTCTCTGTTTATCTAAACATGTTTAAATGATAAAGACTGAGTTACTGCTGCTTTGGGATCATCTTGTGAAAAATAGGCTCCTCCCTCCAGTGTGACCCAGCACATAAAACCTCTAGAAGTTTTTCCTTCCATCGAGTTTTGACTCTGCTGCTTATTATTTCAGAGACAGCAGATTTTAATCTTTTATCTTGAAATAATCTGAAGAGAAATGGGAACCGACTCCATCATGACAGATTTAGCTTCATCATAATTCAATATTTAGATATTTTATTTGAACAAAACTAGAAGAACCATAAGAGATCGATGAGAAACCAACTAATGTCTCATTTCAGGCAAATTCAGCTTTTTTTCTAAATGTTATTATTAATTTGTTTCTGAATCTTTAGATTTTAGAGCTTTTAGCAGTTTTAGATGCACACAAAGAGCAACCAGTGAGGATGAGGATGATAAAACCAGCCAGTCATCTGAATCTGAACAATAACGACAGCAGAGATGAGTAAACCTGAACCAGGTTATTTAATCTCCATTAAACACATATTGATCAAGTTTTCTATCAACGACGTTAAGTGGCTCGGGGTCACAACCCTGAGGAGTCCCTGACTGAAGAGGTTGGAGACTTTCAGGAACAGAAACTGAGACGTTTCAGGAGATTCCAGGTTCAATATAAAACCTACAGCCCCCCATCTAATGCAGATTTAATTACAGCGCTCAGTTCTGACCAACATGGACTCTGTAGTTGATCGTTTGACCCAAACAGCTTCGGCTCACATCTTTACTTTCATCGACTCATTTCTAGCAGCTTTACCTCCGTCTGAAGTCCAAATATTACAACGCTAACATCTTAAGAGATTTACAGTGGCTTGCAAAAGTATTCGGCCCCCTTGAACTTTTCCACATTTTGTCACATTACAGCCACAAACATGAATCAATCTTATTGTAATTCCACGTGAAAGACCAAAACAAAGTGGTGTACACATGAGAAGTGGAACGAAAATCATACATGATTCCAAACATTTTTTACAAATAACTGAAAAGTGGGGTGTGCGTGACACATATAGATTCAGGCTCAAAGGGGCGGAGCATGATGGGACATATAGATTCAGAATTAGAGGGGCGGAGCATGATGGAACATATAGATTCAGTATTAAAAGGGCGGAGAATGATGTGACATATACATGCAGGATTAAAGAGGCGGAGCATGATGGGACATATAGATTCAGAATTAAAGGGGCGGAGCATGATGTGACATATACATGCAGCATTAAAGAGGCGGAGCATGATGTGACATATACATTCAGAATTAAAGGGGCGGAGCATGATGGGACAAAGATTAAGAATTAAAGGGGCGGAGCATGATAGGACACATATAGATTCAGAATTAAAGGGGCGGAGCATGATAGGACACATATAGATTCAGTATTAAAAGGGCGGAGAATGATGTGACATATAAATGCAGGATTAAAGAGGCGGAGCATGATGGGACATATAGATTCAGAATTAAAGGGGCGGAGCATGATGGGACATATAGATTCAGAATTAAAGGGGCGGAGCATGATGTGACATATACATGCAGCATTAAAGAGGCGGAGCATGATGGAACATATAGATTCAGAATTAAAGGGGCGGAGCATGATGGGACAAAGATTAAGAATTAAAGGGGCGGAGCATGATAGGACACATATAGATTCAGAATTAAAGGGGCGGAGCATGATGGGACATATAGATTCAGTATTAAAAGGGCGGAGAATGATGTGACATATAAATGCAGGATTAAAGAGGCGGAGCATGATGGGACATATAGATTCAGAATTAAAGGGGCGGAGCATGATGTGACATATACATGCAGCATTAAAGAGGCGGAGCATGATGGAACATATAGATTCAGAATTAAAGGGGCGGAGCATGATGGGACAAAGATTAAGAATTAAAGGGGCGGAGCATGATAGGACACATATAGATTCAGAATTAAAGGGGCGGAGCATGATGGGACATATAGATTCAGTATTAAAAGGGCGGAGCATGATGTGACATATACATGCAGGATTAAAGAGGCGGAGCATGATGGGACATATAGATTCAGAATTAAAGGGGCGGAGCATGATAGGACACATATAGATTCAGAATTAGTGGGGCGGAGCATGATGGAACATATAGATTCAGAATTAAAGGGGCGGAGCATGATGGGACAAAGATTAAGAATTAAAGGGGCGGAGCATGATAGGACACATATAGATTCAGGCTCAAAGGGGCGGAGCATGATGGGACATATAGATTCAGGCTCAAAGGGGCGGAGCATGATGGGACATATAGATTCAGCATTAAAGGGGCGGAGCATGATGAGACATATAGATTCAGAATTAAAGGGGCGGAGCATGATGGGACATATACATTCAGGATTAAAGGGGCGGAGCATGATGTGACATATACATTCAGGATTAAAGGGGCGGAGCATGATAGGACACATATAGATTCAGAATTAGAGGGGAGGAGCATGATGGGACATATAGATTCAGCATTAAAGGGGCGGAGCATGATGGGACATATAGATTCAGCATTAAAGGGGCGGAGCATGATGGGACATATAGATTCAGAATTAAAGGGGCGGAGCATGATGGGACATATACATTCAGGATTAAAGGGGCGGAGCATGATAGGACACAGATACAGACTCAAAGGGGCGGAGCATGATGGGACATATAGATTCAGAATTAAAGGGGCGGAGCATGATGGGACATATACATTCAGGATTAAAGGGGCGGAGCACGATGTGACATATAGATTCAGGCTCAAAGGGGAGGAGCATGATAGGACACAGATACAGACTCAAAGGGGCGGAGCATGATGGGACATATAGATTCAGGCTCAAAGGGGCGGAGCACGATGTGACATATAGATTCAGAATTAAAGGGGCGGAGCACG
Organism: Valencia hispanica; assembly: GCA_963556495.2. Lineage (NCBI taxonomy): Eukaryota > Metazoa > Chordata > Actinopteri > Cyprinodontiformes > Valenciidae > Valencia > Valencia hispanica. Next base: position 47,566,876 of record OY747718.1, read on the forward strand.
ACGTGACATATAGATTCAGAATTAAAGGGGCGGAGCACGATGTGACATATAGATTCAGGCTCAAAGGGGTGGAGCATGATGAACCCTGAAGTCAGCAAACCTTTGATTCATCAACACAATAATTCAGATTTCCTCTCTTTATCAGCTTCCTTTGAACCCAAACTTCCCCCATGATTCATCAGGAGCTGTCTCCATAAACAGATAATCTTAAACCAGGATTTAAAGCATCTTTTAAAACCTGGACTTGAGTCGTAAACCACTAAAACGTACCAGTTAACGGGATCCTGGTTCTGTTAGGGAGGAACAATCTAATCTGGAGTCCCACAGGGATTAGTCCTCAGGCCTCTAATTCTCCCTCATTTAGATAGATAGGTTTGTGAATATCTTCTAGGTTTTTCTGTTCAAACTGAAAAAAATTAAAACATAAATCTCTCCATTAATTTAATATTTGAGGTTTTAAACTCATCATTGGAAACTCATTAAGTTCTGTACAATATCTCCTTTTACTGCTTTATATAATACACAACACATTTCAAGTTTTAGTCTTTTTCAGTAAATTTCAGTTGTTTTTAAAAAGCATGAAGGAAGGTAGATAATAAACTGAGCAAATAATCAGACAATAAATCCAGCTGCTTCTCCCTCTGAACAGATAAAATGTTAACAGTTTTTAGATTAAATTTCCCTCTAGAGCAACAGCCATCTGGATCTGAAACAACTCTGTGTTTTTCCTGTTCGCTTCATAAAGAACTTGTTTGGTATTTTATGAGATCCATAAACTTTAGTATAAGGGATTTAAAATAAACTGTTTGTGTCAAAAAAAAAAAATCCCACCTGATTATTAATGTCCCCTTTTTGTAGTGTAATTAATAAATGTGTCTAACTTTTCTAAGTGTTCTCCAGTACCTCTACACAGCAGGTTAAATATGGTAAAATGAATGAATAATAGAGAATATAAAGGGATGTTTGATTTAAAAAAAATGTTTGTTCTGTTAAGGACTAAAATCTTTATTTACTCATTTAAATAAATATATTTAATATGAGGTTTCTGTCTTTTCATCAAATATCAGCCCAAGAAATGTAATAATGAAACCTTTTTATACTAATATTATTAACCTTTGTATTCCATCTGTTATCACTAAATATCATATTAGGTTTTCTTTAGTGATAATTTATACCAAACCAAGTTTTAATATTATTAATTTCTTCAGTTATCAGATCCCAGAGATGATCTCCCACACAGAACAGACTGGAATCATCAGCAGATAAATCTAATTCATTTCATTAATATGAGCATCTATGGTCCCAATACCGCCCCCTGGGGGACTCCAGGGGGGAATTAATGTTTTATTTTGGAACAAAAAGCAACTGAAATGAAATAAAAAAGGACAAAGTAAAAACAAGATCTCATATATAAAGTTAAATGTAGTTCACTTATCTTCACAGATTACTGCCTGGTCAATAAACTCTTCCCCCGACCCAGTACCAGACCTCTGGTCCGTATGTTTCCAGTGTTCCCAGTCAGACCAGATGATTAACTGTGTCAAATTAATCAATAAAGATCCAACTGAATATTTTTTTTAACAATCAGAGTTTGTTATATCCTCAGTTGTTGAACTCTAAACTCAGACTGATTCTCAGTTAAGAGATTTACATTTTGTCATGAATTTATTCAATCTAATGAAAAAAGGTTTTCTAATATTTTATTGTGATGATAGAGATACAGGCCTGTAATTAGTGAAGTTATGAATATTTACATTAACATTTTCTTCATGTTATCTGGAAATCTTCCAGTTTGCAACATTAACTTACAAATATATGTTAAAGGTTTAGAGACACTTTTAATGACTTTTTTTATTCAATTACATTTTTTTAATCAGTTTCTTTTTTTTTATAAATGAGGATTTTTTCTTTGTTAACAAATGTTGTGCAGATACAGATTACATATCAGTGTGATTCCTTGTTCTCTGAGTTACAGTGAAGGAGGAATGAACAGAGATCTAATTGTGTGTTGTGTCTGACAGCTACAAGCAAAGCTAAAAAAGTAACAAATATTAAAGATAACAAATACATGTTGAATTAGAGCATAACATGTATAGTAGGTCTCAGTTATTTTTATAAGAGAATTGCTGATTAATCCCTAAAGCAGGAAAAGTACTGAAGGAACAAGAAACGTGCTAAACGTTTTTACTGTAAATTATTTATGTGACAAAATGACTTAAATACAACTTAACATTATTGACAAAACCAAAAAAGACAAAACTAAAGAAATTTTTTTCTTTTTTTAAATAACTTATAATTTATTAAAGGGGACATATCATGTAAAATCCACTTTTTTAACCTTTAAATGCCTTTTGCTGTGTATAAGGAGACCCTAGGAGGGGAGAAAAGTTCAAATTAGTCTGAAAACATCTTTAGTTTCTATTTTGGTCTAATTTTGCTATTAACGCCACAGTCTTTGCAGCGGCACATCCAAATAAGGCAAATGGATTCTGACCAAACACGTCTGTGAATCCGACATTTTTCTTACTTGCTGAGAATTTGTAGTCAAAGTCTAGAGTCAACGATCACAAAAACAAAAATCTCTTACATAATCAGAAGTTATCATAGAACTAAATGCAAGATTCCTCATAGATCATATTATTGTTGGAGGTGATTTCAATGTAACTCCTGATGAGTGGATGGATAGATGGCCTTCCTACTTATTGAGTGATTATAGAAATCCAATTTTAGAAGCTTTTGCTAATAATTACCAATTAATAAACATCTGGAGAAGTTTAAATAGTGGGTGAAACAGTTTACCTGGCATAAACATAACGGTCAAAACAAATCATGAATTGATTATTGGCTGATATCAAACTCAATATTAGATCATGTCACAGAAACAGAAATGACTAACTGTCCTTTAAGTGATCATTATATTATTAACCTGAATATTAGAAACAGTAACAAAAATAACAAACCAAAATATTGTTGGAAATTCAACTCTCAGTTACTAAAAAACTCAGTTTGGTCATTCCATCAAAATAATTATTTTTGATATTAAAAAAATGACACTAGACACATCTATACTAAAATAGGAATTTCTGAAATGTAGTATTAGAAAGCATTCAATAACGTTTGGTAAAAAAGTGAATAAAGAAAAGAGCTCAAGAAGAAACAGTGGTTAAAGAACTCCTGATACTTTATAGTAAATCAGACTGGAGTGAAGAGGACAAAGAAAAATGCGTAATCTGCAATCCTAATTGGATGGAAAGTATGCAGATAAATATATTAGATCTAGGGCCCGGTGGATGGAAGAAGGAGAAAAGAATACTGCATACTTCTGTTAATTACAAAAACCCAGACAAGAATATAATTCGATTTGTAGTCAAACAGTTGATGGAGAGGAATGTACAGAACCCAAACGCATTGAAAAACAAGTTTTCTTTATAAATCTTCCTACTCAGAACAAGATGCCTCGTCTTTTTTTGATAAAATTAATAACATGATTCCTGTTATTGATGAACATTTTAATTAAGTTTGTGACCAGGAGCTAAGAATTGTAGAATTTGTCTATGCTATTAAAAAAATGGCATCTAATGGTTCATTATAACAACTAACTTCTATAAACACTATTGGGAAGATTTAAAACACCTATTGTTTCAGGCTATAAATGAATGTATTAATCAAAAAGAACTGATGGAAACAATGAAACAATTAATAATAAAACTCATTCCAAAACCTGGAAAAGATAAGAAAATATTAACTGTAGTATTATTACACTGTTGAATACAGACTATAAGATTCTAACAACAGTTTTGGCAGCAAGATTAAAGTCGGGTATATCTAAACTAATCTGCTCAACACAATCTGGTTTTCTTAAAGGAAGATCCATCCATAACAACATCCGCCTGGTTCTGGCTCTTATTGACTATAATTATTTAATTAAGGAAGATGGTTTTATCTTTTTCTTGGATTTCCATAAAGCATTCGATTCAGTGGAACACTTATTTTTTGTTAACACACTGAGACACTTTGGTTTCTTGATATGATCACTATGTTACATACAGATATTAATATCTGTGTTTCCCTCTCAGGATGTCCCAGATTTAAGGCTGAACGAGGAATAAGACAGGGCTGTAGTATTTCTCCTCTTTTATTCATGGCTGTGACTGAACTATTAGCAATTACGGTCACAAATTTGAATATTAAAGCTTTAGAGATAAACAACCACAAGTTACTCATAAGTCAGCTCGCTGATGATACAACACTCTATTTACTAAATAAGGAACAAATACCAGAGGGTGTAAAAGTAATAGAGCGGTTCTCACCAAGAATCGGGCCTATATCTGAATCTGAGTAAATGTGAACTGATGAGCATACATAACTGCTCTGAATCCTCACTATATAATAAACCAGTCAAAAATGACATCAGATATCTAGGTATGTGGATTAACAAATCATCAGATACTAGTGAAAAAAAGAATATCCAAGATAATATTAATAAATGTGGAAAAACATTAAACAGTTGGCTTCAAAGAGATTTAACATTATCTGGAAGAACCAAGATTGAATCTATTTCCAGACTAATATCTCCATCCTACTCTCTTGCTATTTCTCCAAAGTAAATTAAAGAAATTAATAGAATCAATTTTAATTTTATTTGGAAAAATAAACAACACTACATTGGAAAAGGGACCTGCTGAAAAATTATGAGGAAGATGGCATAAAGGCAATCAACTTTCAAATTATGAATGGACTTTTGAAAATTAAATGGCTCCAATCTTTTCTGAGGAACGGCAAAGAGTTACGGTTCTCCTTATATCTTTGATAAAGTGGGAGGTATTTAATTTTTATTAACTTGGGATTTTGAAATATCTAAATTGCCTATAAAACTCTCAACTTTTCACCAACAGGTTTTGTTACAGTGGAAACTGATGTTTAAACATAATTCACTCCCCACAATGTCCCATTATGGAACAAGAGTCATATTGTGTAGAAGGAAATCTATATTTCTGAAAAACAAATGTGGTCAATTGTTCATATATTGGATGAAAATGGTAATATTCTTGAATTGGAGGAACTTAATTCTAAATTTAATATTAAATGCTCAATTGTGGAGTACAACAAAGTAACACAGAACATTCCAAAGGTCCTTATTCAAACAATAAAGAATATTTTTTTTAATATTGCATCACCAAGATTACACAAAATTAAAATTGATTATGTGGACCTGGTAGATACAAACTGTAAAAATAAATTTCTTAAACAAACTCTTGTTAACATTTTGTACCCGGGTAGAACAAGAAGCACTCTCTTCTTTCTTAGTAATAACTAATCGGAAATATCTTCAATTAGAACAAAATTCTTAAAATACCCAATTCCCCCTAAATTTAAGGAAATACATTTTAAAACAAGTAATAATATATATCCCTCTAACGAATTTGTAAAGAAAAGATTAAATGTTGAGGTAGACACTTGTCATAAGTGCAACATTAATATTGAAACAACAGAACAACTGTTTGTCAATTGGCTCAGAATTGATGGAAATCTCTTATAGATCTGTTGTCCTCCAGATCTATAAACATGCATATATTTTCATATCTAAATATTCAGATGGGTGTAATCCTCAAAAATAAAAAGGATGAATATTTGGTTAATAATCTAATTATAGCAACAAAATATTATATACATAAGTGTCAATTTGCCAAGTCCTCCCCTACATGGTCTGCATTTAAAGATGAACTCTTGCTGCTCCAAAGCTGTCTGATAAAGGTTGAGAATGCCCAGGCTAAAAAAACGGCATAAACTTATAATAACACTTCAGATGAGCTGAGTCCCTGTTATTTGATTTGTCTTATGTTTTTTTTTATTCCGGTTTAGGTTGTTTTCATTGTTTTTGTGTGTTCTATCAATCTAGTTTGTTCTTCCTTATCATGTTAACGGTATCGAATGTATATTTTAAGATGTTCTGCTGGAGGTGCGACTCCCAGGTTATAATGCAGATTTATATTGTATATTTTTTTAGGATGTCATTTTTCTTTTCTTTGTCAGACGTCTTTAATGTGATAATATGAAAAGACTCAATAAAGTTGGGGAAAAAAAGAGCTCGGCGCTAGCGTTAGCTTGCTAGCGTTAGCTCGCTAGCGTTAGCTTGCTAGCGTTAGCTTGCTATCGTTAGCTCGCTAGCTAACGCTGTTGAAAGCATTTTTAGCAATTATTCATTATTATTATTGATGTAGTAACTATCAGTGGTATGTCTAAGTTTATTCCAGGAAGTAGACGGTGTTAAAGTATCACCAGCAATAATAAAACATTATTTCAGCCGTTTTTGTTGCTGTAAACTACATTATTAAAAATTACCTTTTCATCTATTATACTTGCTAAAAACATTCTCATCTGTTTCTCATTAAGAATCAATAAAAACTTTTTGTGCTGCTGGATAATCGTATCTCTGCTGTCAAACTACAAAAATGGCCGAGCTGACCCGAGCTGCACCTCTGTGACCTGTAGGAGGGGGGGCGGAGTTTCAAGTGCCTCATTTGGTGCATTTAAAGAGACAGCGCCAAAACGGGTTGCTCCAAATATATCATTTGCTGTTATTTCAGTATGAAGAACAAGCAGACAAAATTTAACAACCACTATCTGTCTGTGACATAGTTATATTATCTTAACCATTGCTTGAGAAACATTAACATGGGCTGTGATCCGTTCTATTCTGTAGATTTCTATCTCCATACAATAATGGTAGACACTCTGGTAGTAACCATGGTAACCTGATGATGGCCACCAACATTGCATTCATCAGATATCTGTCTCCTTCCTACCAGATCTGGGTTATACATCCAGGATATAATGTGTTAAAGTCTAAAGGAATGTCTTCTAGAAAAATATCTTGTAAAGAATCACGCATCTCCTTCCAGAACCCTAAACCTTTTATGTGAGCTAATCCACCCTGATGACCATATTTACCACAGTGAGATGTCAGGCATGGAGTAATAAAGCTTCTTATGACATTTTTCCAGTTAAACTCTCACCAACTGATTGAGCTGATACATTCCCATTGATATTGCCAAATTATTGTCCATTCTTCCTCGGATATATCTATCCTAGATTCCCTTTCCCTTTTCATTTTAATATATATATATATATATATATATATATATATATATATATATATATATATATATATATATATATATATATATATATATATATATATATATATGTTGGAGTGGGTTTTAAAATCCAGTAAGCACGTATATGTGGCAGATATTATTCTGAGACCCGATCTATATGTTCTTCTAAATCCTTCTAAGTTATGTTGATATTACTGTAGATACCAGAAGAAGTCCTGCTTCTCTAAAAAAACTGAAGAGTGTATTTCCCTTCATAATATTACATCATACTGTTATTCCATCAGCTCTCCATATTACTGAACCTTAATGTGTCCTTTGTGTTTGGTTTAAAGTCTGAGTTAATGCAGAGTTTCAGACGAAGCAGATCTTCCTCCACTTTATATTCTTTAATGACACGTTTCCACCCTTTCAGAGGGACCCATGGATTATCTGTAGTGTTTCTACAGCGTTGTAGTTTAGAGTCGGCTACGATTGATTGTATAGGAAGGAGAAATAATAACCTTTCTTTGTTATCATGGGTTCCACCACCACAGGATGGTTTTAGTCTGAGCTCTATTCTTTCCTTCTCTTTCACTAGTTGTAACGTTTTGAGACGAACCCTTGGTCTCTTGTCTTGTCATAAATATCTAGAATGAAGCTGGCTCTGATGGACCTCTACCTGTAAGGTCTAATCCAGGTGTAGCGGCCATTGTAATAGATTGTACTGAAACTAAGGGAAGCAATGAGCTTCCATCATGTGATGTCATCTTTCTGTGCGTTGTTATTATATTCAGATAGTTTTGATGGACCCTTTATGATAATAATGCCTATATATGTAAAGTATGAGGATTGACTCTGTATTTCCAATGTTGGGTCATAGTTATAGGACACGACTTGGGTTTTATATCCTGATTATTCCAGCAGAGAGTGTTTTGGCTGACTTACATAAACTAACACATCATCTGCGTAGCATGCTAACCTATGTTCTCTCTCTACAAAGTGAATCTCCATCATTCCTGTACTCTGTCTCATATATCTGCTACTGTTAGAAACCTGCTATATAAATACATAAATGATATATTGGGTTAGGGTTTTATGAAAAGTGCAAATAGTCGTGGTGACCAATCACAGCCTTGTCTTGCCTCTCCAGGGTAAAAATACTATTTGATAAATAACCTTTGACCTTGCTGAAGGGAAGTTGTATATTGCTTGTATGGTTTTAATAACTTTATTATGAAAACCAAATCTATGTAGGACTCTAAAAAGAAAAGTCCAAATCAAAGAGTCCAAAGTTTTCTCAGCCTTAATACTGATTACTGTCGCCTCCATTTTGTTTTTCAGTATTTGATTCATAATACGTAGCGTCCGTCGTATGTTTTTATTACATTATTGTAATAATACGTAGCGTCTGTCGTATGTTTTTATTACATTATTGTAATAATACGTAGTGTCTATCGTATGTTTTCTTGTGTTTCACGTTGATGTATAAAATCTTTTCAAAACGTTGAGCCATCATCGGACATCTAATTATCTATACTTAAAACAGATATTGGTCTGTTTTATCCTTGCCTTCCTTTGGAAAAGCTGAAATTCAGTTTATTTCTTTAACGCCAATTTATAACTCATATCAGCTTTTTTACAAGAAAAGTTGTTTGAATTCATTCATCCCCATATTTACTATTTTTGTCTACTAACATGGCTCCTCCTCCTGTAGTCTCTGATTTTACTAGAATAATAAACCAAACAATCTCAGAACCTGGTTGGTTTTGATAATAACATCACTGATAAACAGCGACAGACTGATGCATTCTGGATAAACTAAGGAGCGTTACCACTGATCCTCCCCCCAGCAGCCATTAGACTCAATAATGTTTACATTCCTGCTCATATTTGCTCATTTTTCTCATTTCCAATCTATTTTCTGCTGATATTGCTCATCTCTGTTTTCCTGTAAAAAGTCTGTTTTAATCATAAAAACTCTTTCTGTAATTGTTTAAAGCTCATTCAGCTCAGCTGCATGTTTCTAAGATGCTATTTTGTAATAACTTCTGTATTTTAATGTAATTCTGCTGTCACAGTAAAGTGTTTTTAATTCCTTTTAGTTTTTCTTCTTGTATGAATCTGTCTCTTTGCTGCTGTTACGTCTGAGTTTCTCCTCTGTGGGACAATAAAGGAGGTTCTGTTCTCGGCTCGCTCCGGTTCTCCATACATGTTGTTTAGCATCAACTGTTCAACTAAAGGTGGTCATTTTGTTTTGCCAGTTTAACCCAACCAGCTGCTGTGGTTCCAGCAGTCTGAGAACGTCTCTGGATCGGTAAAACCTGAGGGGATCAGATGTGATTAATAAAACCTTCATGAATATTTTAGATCTTTGTCCATCATTAAGATTCTGCAGAAGGTCCAACCCAGAACCAGAATCAGCAGCTTCTGTTCTGTTCTGTCTGTCTGTCCAGACACATAGAGGTATATAGGGGCATGTAAGGAAATATGGGGACACATAGGGACACATAGGGGTATATAGGGGCATGTAAGGAAATATGGGGACACATAGGGACACATAGAGGTATATAGGGGCATGTAAGGAAATATGGGGACACATAGGGACACATAGAGGTATATAGGGGCATGTAAGGAAATATGGGGACACATAGGGACACATAGGGGTATATAGGGGCATGTAAGGAAATATGGGGACACATAGGGACACATAGGGGTATATAGGTGCATGTAAGGAAATATGGGGAGACATAGGGGTATATAGGGGCATGTAAGGAAATATGGGGACACATAGGGGTATATAGGGGCATGTAAGGAAATATGGGGAGACATAGGGACACATAGGGGTATATAGGGGCATGTAAGGAAATATGGGGACACATAGGGACACATAGGGGTATATAGGTGCATGTAAGGAAATATGGGGACACATAGGGACACATAGAGGTATATAGGGGCATGTAAGGAAATATGGGGACACATAGGGACACATAGGGGTATATAGGGGCATGTAAGGAAATATGGGGACACATAGGGACACATAGGGGTATATAGGTGCATGTAAGGAAATATGGGGAGACATAGGGACACATAGGGGTATATAGGGGCATGTAAGGAAATATGGGGAGACATAGGGGTATATAGGGGCATGTAAGGAAATATGGGGACACATAGGGGTATATAGGGGCATGTAAGGAAATATGGGGACACATAGGGACACATAGGGGTATATAGGGGCATGTAAGGAAATATGGGGACACATAGGGACACATAGGGGTATATAGGGGCATGTAAGGAAATATGGGGAGACATAGGGACACATAGGGGTATATAGGGGCATGTAAGGAAATATGGGGACACATAGGGGTATATAGGGGCATGTAAGGAAATATGGGGACACATAGGGACACAGGGGTATATAGGGGCATGTAAGGAAATATGGGGACACATAGGGACACATAGAGGTATATAGGGGCATGTAAGGAAATATGGGGACACATAGGGACACATAGGGGTATATAGGGGCATATAAGGAAATATGGGGACACATAGGGGTATATAAGGACACATAGGGACATATTGGGACACATAGGGGTATATAAGGACACATAGGGACATATTGGGACACATAGGGGTATATAAGGACACATAGGGACATATTGGGACACATAGGGGTATATAGGGGCATATAAGGAAATATGGGGACATATAGGGACACATAGGGGTATATATGGGCATATAAGGACACATAGGGACATATTGGGACACATAGGGGTATATAGGGGCATATAAGGAAATATGGGGACATATAGGGACACATAGGGTATATACGGGCATATAAGGACACATAGGGACGTATTGGGACACATGGGGGACATATAGGTATACTTAGGGACATTGAGATCGGAGCACGGACAGAATGATGCAGACGGGATGGAGGAACGATTAGATTAATGAGATTATATCTGGATATTCCCAGATTCCAGAAATAAATGAGCTCCTGAAAACCTGCAGCTGTGCATCATGGGATATTTTTTACTGCAGGAGGTCACATGACAGGAAAGGACCTTATATGGTGCTGAGAAACAAGATTTGTGAAAAGGTGTGTTCATGGAAACATCAGTAATCTGTGCTGATTGTGATGCTGAGGGAAGAACTTCAAGTCATAATAATAATAATAAATATGATTACATCACTAATAATGGTTTGTATCCTGGAGCAGCTGCAGAATCGTCCCCTCAGCATTAATAACTTAATCATTTAACAAGTTTCTAAGATTATTTGGAGGCGGCGCATAAACAGAAGAATATTAATAATAGGAGATGGAGAACAAAATAAATCCAGAAAGTTTTGGCTAATTTAAGATAAATCGTCTAAATGTCTGCAGTTTTCTCCCCAAACAACTCTGATTTTATTGATTTATTTATAAATATGTGTATTAATTAATATTCAGATACAAAAACTAGAAAACTTCCTCATGTTGTCGAGAAATAATAAAGATCTGTTAATTTTTCAGATTTAAGGGATGGAAACTGAAGATTTATGAGGAAGAAAGTTTTTCTTTACAATTTTCAGATTAATTATGAATCAATTTCCTCCAAAAATAGATTTATTAACCTGATTATAGAATCTAAAGACCTAAAATGACTTTATGTTATTTGAGGGAGATTCATATAAACAAGTTTAATTATGTGGATGATGATGATGATGATGATAACGTGTTTAGAAGGCGAAACTTGATGTTAAGAACTGATTTTATAATCACTTTATTTTGTTTGCATTTAAATTAAATAACTGGTTTATCAGGACGTTTAAAGGTTTTAAATTCAAACTGAAAACTTTTCTGTCTTTTTATGAATTTGATGGAGCTTGAGTTTGGACCAGAACCGGTTCTGCAGGCCGACCTCCAGGTTCTAGAAGCTTCATGGAGGGAGGAGAATAAAAAGCCAGAGGATTCATTCAGTTTGTTTGTTTTTCTCAGCTGATAAACACGGTTCCTCCTTCAGGTTCCTCATTAGAACCAACATCTGGTTCCTGAACACAAGAAATTCTCCCGATAGAGAAGATTGTAGCTGAGCAATTAATGGAGCATTTAGAGTCTAACCAACTATCTGGGTTTAGACAGAAATACTCCACAGAATCCGCAAACTGTTATCTGCTTAAGAAGATCCAAACTTCTCTGGATGAAGAACATGTTGTAGGGGCGGTGCTTCTGGATTTAAACCTTTCATACAGTTTACCACAGTGTCTTAATTAATAAATTAAAGCAATTTAAAATGTGACCTGAAGCCCTGAAATGGCTCAGTTCAGCAGTGTGTCAGGGTCAATGAGGTTAAGTCACGTTTGCTTCCATATGGTGTACCACAAGGATCTGTGCTTGGTCCATTGCTATTCACAATGTACATTAATGACCTTCTGAGCACCAGATGTACGCTGATGACATCATCATCTATGTGTCTAAAACATGCAGCCTGGCAGGAGAGTACCTGACGCAGGCTTTATTAGGCAGCTTTAGTTATCTTACCTAACTGTTAATGTAAATAAAACTGTGTCCATATGCGTCTCCATGAGTAACAGGCCTGATCATGAATTACTGGAGGTTAGGATTAAAGAAGAAATCATTGAAGTAATGAGCGAAGTGAAGTCCTAGACAAACATTCAGGTTAAGCACATCTGTAATAAGGTCAAACCAAAGTAAAACTGTTTTTGTTTTAATCAGAAGGAACCTGTCACACCGAGCTGCAGAACTAAACATGCATGCAGTGATTTTCCCTCATTTATCATATTGCATTACATCATCATCACAGGCTTCATCAACCACCTATAGTCACAATATACAAGCAAGCAATACAAACCATGGACCAATGAAACCAATGAAATGGCAACACAACCTTCTCACTTTAGAATATTGGATTATTATTGTAAGATTATTTTCTAAATGTTTCAATAATAACGTATAATGGTTAGGGTTAGGGTTGATAGAGCGATCACACTAACCCTGGTGCTGATTGTCTCGTCTCTAGATGTACGACTTCTTTCTGTTATTCTGCTCTGTCTGTTACGGAGCCAAACTTAAGAAATCTCCACCTACTGAACTAAACTAGAAACTAACAGTAAAGCTTTTAATAAAGGACTCAAACAATGGTTGAAGTCTAAACAACAATAATCACATAAACAGTCTTTAACTAGCTGAGTAATCAGATTGCCTTTGCTCTGTATCATATTTATGTTCCTTACATTGGAAATTGCTTCTATTTCTTTTTCTTTTGATTTGTTGTTTTTCTTCTATCTTTGTCTGGCTTTTCCTTTTTATTCTTTTTTGATATTTGAATTGCTCGATTTCTTTAAAAGCCGCCTTTGGACAAGGGTTGCAAATTAGCACCTGTGCTAAAACACTCAAACAAGACACCTGGTTTATCCATATTAAATAAACATTAAGTAAAGCAAAGATCCTGCTTAGAAGAAAATAGAATAAATAAATAAAGTGATTTAGGAAGTCGTGAAAATCCAGATCCATCTGAGCTTTAACTGATTTATGATCTTTAATCTGTATTTACGACATTAAAAGCTTTTCTCTTCATTAGAACCTCAGTCCTTTCCATTATAATATTAATATTATCTCTTGATGGTTTCAAACATGTAATTTGTAAATCTGTTATTATAAAACCAGACTTGATCCTTCAGTTTGTTCAAGTTTTAGACTCATCTCAAATCTCCCATTCCTTTCTAAGAACCGGGACAGAACCGTTTTCACCCAGCTGATTGTGTTTCTGGTATCAAGGAGGTTTTTCCCTCTGGTTTTCAACATTTACATTTTAAGGGTTTTTAATATCAAGTTTAGCCAAATGATTCTGGAAGCTCTGTGAATACAACCGTATTCTTATTTCTCCCTCATGTCTAAGTTAAGGGTGCAGTGCTGCATTGGCAGAACGTTCTGTGTAAATATGTCCATCTGGGGTTCCTCAAGGCTCGGTCCTCGTATGTTTAGAGTTGCCTTTGAGGAAGTGATTATTAATAATAGCTGGAGTGTCACATGTTGGTCTTTTATTTATTATCAAACTTCACAAAATATTCATAAACATTAAACTATCCAGAATAATTTATTATAGTAAGTTAATTAAAGTTTCCACTGAGTAAAATCTGAAAACAGCAATTTATTAAACTCTCTTTGCAGAAATAAAAGCAGATATTTATTGAATATTTATATTTAGCTCTGAAAGCCTCATCAGGAAATTTTTCATAAACTATTTCCTCAGATTTCTGTGAAATGCAGAAGATCAAGATCAGCGTCCAGAATGGAAGCTGATATTTATCTAGAAATCTGTTTATTTATGGATTAAAATGCTGAATAAATTATCTGAATCAGAAACTAACCTACTTCTTGGTATTGTTTCCATGACAATATTCAGAAAACTGCTTCCTGTTTGATATTTTATCTTCATTTATTATCTTTGCTTTTTATGTCCTTTATTTAAAAACCATATTCTTTGATATTATTAATTTTTAATGAAACCAATCTGGATTTCTTATGTTTGTGTGATGATATTATTTTGAAACAAACTGAGCAAAAACTCCGGAGATTAAACATTAATATTAAGCACAGAAACAAGAAATGATCTCTAATAAAGTCAGAAAAGAGATTTTTATAATTTATTTGTCTGAAAAAAACATTTCCAAATTATAAAGAAATGAAAGAGCAAAAACTGAGTTACAATGAAGAAAGGATGATTATATTGGTATAAAGATAAAGGACGGTTTAACTTGAACTTCAGTGATTCTCTTATGTTTAGCCATATTTTATTTATTTAATTTGAAATAAAATGTTTGTTTTTGCCTGTATTTTATGACTTCTTAACACATAATTGATGTGGATAATTGATACTTTTAGATAAATATCATTTTACATTTGATCTAACTTTGGTATATTTTTTATATTTTTGTTTCATTTAGCTGAAGTATCTCTACATTTTATTCCAGTTGTCCAATAGTTATTGTTTTGTTTATTTTTGTAGTCTATTAATTTTAAATAAATTAAAATGCCACGTTTGGGTCTTTTACATTATTTTATATTTCAAAAATGAACCTTTCCTTAAATCTGATTGCTAATAATTTCTCCTTTTTTTCCTGTTTCATCAGGTTGAAAACAATAGTTCAGTTTTAATATAAGAAAAAAAAAATCATGAACTTTAGATTTTTGGTCATTTTTATTTTTTATTATTTTATTATTATTATTATTATTATTATTATTATTATTATTATTATTATTATTATTATTATTATTATTATTATTATTATTATTTTCTTTAAAAGTTTAATGTCCCAAATAAATAATAAATTTAGTATGAAAATCAACAGTTTTATTCTTTTATTTATATTTTATTGACCAGAAAATGTTTTCAGGATCACCAGAAGCTGAACTAAATTTTTTTTAACAGCTCAATTAAATCAAAAAGGTTAAACATCTAGAAATTAGATTTTGTTCATAACTAGAAGAAATGTGAAATATTCACACAAAGTAAAAATAAAAAAGATCTTTAATGATTTCCTTTAAAACTCTCAGTGTCACAATAAATAATAATATTCAAAAGTTTAAACAAAATTATTTTTGCTTATTTTTCTCTAATAATGTTGAGTCAGATTCATATAAAACATCTGGACATTTTTTCCCACTAATTAAATATGTTAAAACTGCAGATTTCCACTTTAAACCAGATTTAAACTGAATTAACTTGAATGAATGAATACGTTTCTTTTTCAGTGACACTATCAATCACGATATTCTCCTGAAGAAGCTGTTTAAGTAAGGGGTCAGAGGGGTTGCATATTCTTGGAGTTGTTCACATATAAATAACAGAACACAATTTGTCTCAGTTGATGGAATTCTGTCAATTCCCTTGAATATTATTTGTGGGGTTCCACAGGGCTCTGTCCTGGGACCAAAATTGTTTATTTTATATTTAAATGATCTCTGCAGAGTCTCAAGAATTCTATTTGCAGATGATACCAATTTTTTTTTAAATCTGGGAAAGATTCAAAGGACATTGTGAGAAATGTTGAAAAGGAGATGGAATTGGTTAAGAAATGGTTTGATATCAATAAGCTGTCACTGAATATGAGTAGAATAAAGTTTATGATTTGGTGTAAAAATAGTATAATAGATGTGAAAGTAAGAATAGGGGTGGAGGAAATAGAAAGAGTTAATGAAATAAAATGTGTGGGTGTTATATTAGATTCTAAATTGGGATGGAAAAAGCACATTGATTATGTAAAATCTAAAATCTCAAAGAAAGTTTCCATATTTAACAGGATTGGGAATTTGTTAAATAAGCAGGCATTATTTATGTTATACTCATCATTATTTGTTCCATATTTAACTTATTGTCTGGAGATTTGGGCTAATACCTACAAGACATACACCCAACCACTTTTTATTTTACAAAAGAGAGCCTTACGTATCATCACGAGATCACAATATTGGGATCACACGAACCATTTATTTTTAAAATTAAACATTCTAAAATTGTATGATGTAGTGGATTACAAGGTTACATTGACAATGTATGAAGCATATTGTAAAATGCTGCCTGATAAAATTTTGAGCAGTGTTTGAGAAACGTGACTGTAAGTATAAGTTAAAAGGAACATGTTTGTTTAAAAAAACTGAAGGTACGAACAAATATTAGATGCAGAACTATCTCTGTAAGAGGAGTGAATTTATGGAATTGTTTGCATATAGACAAACTGACACAAACAATAAGTGGATTTAAAAGGCTCCTAAGAAACAAAATTATACTTTCATATAGATAAGTTTTGGGTAATCAACTTCCATGACTTTGTTGTTTCAAGTGTTTGTAAGAAGAGCATTGAGACTGTCTGATTGTTGGTGGATATTTGAGAGGGATAAGCGTTAATAAGCCTTGAGCTTCAGCCTATACCCTTTGGTTTAAGTAGAAGTTATTATATGATGAGTTGTATATCTCTTTTTGACAAACCAAATAAACGAAATGAAATCTAAAAACTTCAGGAATATTTCATCTCACTCAAAAAGGATCTAATAAACTCTGTAAGTGAATAAAAGAAACAGGCTTGAAGCAGAGGATGAGTTTTTATCTATCCAAAAGAAAAGACAAAAACAAAACACAGATTCTCCGTCAAACAAAGCTGAAAGTCAAGAAACAAGAAAATAAGACCATTTAATCAGAATTCTTCTTATTGTTTTACAGATCATGTTACGGTTATGTTATTCTGTAATCCTTCAGTCAGTTTGTGAAGATCCAAACAGTTTCAGATCATGGCAGGAAAGGAACATTTGGAGCAGAAGTAAAGCAGCTTATGCTAAACGTCTCAGATGATCAGATAAATAAAGTTTTTGGGGAACAAAGATGAGAACGTAGAAAATGTAGCAGGAACTGTTAAAGGAAAAGATAGAAATGAACGTCTAACTGCTGTTTCTCCTGATTAACCACTAATATTAATAGTCTGAAATATTCCACAACAACCACTAAATCCATTCCATAATTTAACATTAATTAAATGTTAATTAATGTTCATCCCTCTAAACTTATTTTTATCTCTTAACACAAAACATTATAAATACAGGAAGGAAGCCTTCTGTTCTCACCTCTAAATTATA
Organism: Valencia hispanica; assembly: GCA_963556495.2. Lineage (NCBI taxonomy): Eukaryota > Metazoa > Chordata > Actinopteri > Cyprinodontiformes > Valenciidae > Valencia > Valencia hispanica. Next base: position 47,584,603 of record OY747718.1, read on the forward strand.
TTTCAAATGTTTTAATATATATAATATGTAAGGATTTTACAGTGAGAAACTCTATGAATAATTAGTTAGAGAGTTCCTGATATAGAGCTTTATTTATTATTCTAATAATTATTTTCTGGAGTTTAAATATAAGCTCAATATTTGTTCTGTATGTATTTTCCTCCATACTTTAACATACTATGTCATATATGACATTATAAGTAAATAATACAATATTCAGACATTTCTTATTCAAAAAGACCCTTGTTTCATGAATCATACCAACGGTTTTAGATCATTTATGTTTTATATGAGGGGAGAGAAAATGAATCACTGAGAGAATAAAAGAGTCAGAGTGAACAGAAACCAGTTAACTCTGAAATATGTGAGGAATCGTTCTGAAATCATTAATAATCCTGACTTTATGAAGAGACTAATTAATCCTCCCTGAACTAAACTAAACTAAACTAAACTAAACTAAACTAAACTAAACCAGGGCTTGTAATGAATGTAAAGCTTTTTAGATAATTAGAGGATCAATCTGTCCATCAGTACCAAACACATCAATCAACAACAGTCTACACAAAATATCATAACCTGATTAGGCTCCTCTTCCTTATCTACATTTAGATTTATGAATTAATAACCTGAGAAGATGGATTCATTTGGATCCCAACTACAGCAGCATTAACTCTGATATTATGACACAAGATGAAACTTTATAACTCACGCTTTAGCTGAAGGAAAAGCTTTTAAATCACAGCCAGATTCTGGATGAAAACATCCAGTGAAACTAGAATATTTCATCATATCAGAAACCCAAAACCAGCTGTGGTGAAACTTCTGCTCTACAAAGGGTTAGGTCAAAGGTCATCTAAAGCAGATGGTTCTGATGGTGTCAGGAGGAGGAGAGCCCAGGGAAAATAGAAACGTTACTGTTATTAGTTATAATAAAGTCATAGTTATACCCCCTCCTCACCAGCAGGTGGCAGTAACGCGTCTGGACTAATTAATGACAGAAAGTGATGAAGGATTCATCTGATACTGATCCACATCAAAACTGTTTATTCCTATTAAAACTAAGATTTAGCTCATCAACATGTAAAAACCTGAGAATATGAAGATTTCCCCTCCTCCGTACTAAAGATGATGTCATCAATACGCGCCTTTTCATTTCCTGTTATTGGTTTGACTGTAAGTATGTATGAATGACCAACACGTGTTTGTGTGTTTCTAAAGCTCAGGTTACAGTAGAGATATTCACTAACTGTAAACATTATCAATAACCATCTCATTTCTAAAGAAAAGAACAATTGCTACACAATAAGAGATTTTAACATTAAATCTTGAACCTACAAGGTAAATCTGTCCACTATTGACTTTATGTATTTTCATAACTTTTATCCCATAATTACCACCAGAGTGACTAAAACTTCATCAACCTCTATAGATCATATCCTGTAAACATCGATGGCTGATTATTATTCTATGTTTCTAATCATTAATCATGTCCAAAATCTATATTCTAAAGAAATGTCAGTGAATTAAGTTGGACTAAAATCAGAAATATGATCAGTTTGTTATAATAGACTGAGATCTATGTACCAGAGGATGCTCACAAAGTATGGTTTCCATTTTATTAATCATAAACAATCAAAGTCTTGGTTTATATAGAGATCCCTGAAGGTTAACAATAGGTTATACATAAAATATTTATGAGATTAAAAAGTATAGGAATAAATTAAATCATATAATAATGCAAGGAGCAGAAATTCATTATTACAATACAAAGTTTGTGCAGCACTAAAATAATTAATCTGGCATGTGGAAAACTTTAAACGATATTAACAAACAAATGATGATTAATATGCTTTATCAGCCTCTCATATCATTATAAATACATGTATTTTTATTTTTTCTATCATTTTTGGCTTCAAATATCTGATTATATATATATATATATATATATATATATATATATATATATATATATATATATATATATATATATATATATATATATATATATCTTGTATTAATAAAGGAGTAGTTCCAGTTTGTTCCAGCTCTGTTTTTACCAACCTTATCTAAACTGCTTTAAAAGTTTGTTTATAATAGATTCATTTAATTTATTAAAGAGAATAATATTCTATATTGCCCCCATTATGGATTTAGGTAAAAACATTTTACTTTCATGGCTCTTCTTCAATCAATAACTGAAATATATGAACAAATAAGACATTGTGTGGATGTTAGTGGATCAGTCTAAATCATTCATACAGTGAACCATCCGTTCTTTTCAATGTTTCAGTTATTTATCACTATTAAGTTATTTAACGGATCAAACTGGTTCTTCTAACTGATCTGAATCTGATCTTGGTGTACCTCAGGGGTCCATGTTGGGCCCTCTGTTGTTTATTAATGAGCTTCCTAATGTTTCTGCCAACACACAATCAAACTGTGTCTTTATTCTCATCAGGACACAAATATTCTCATAATGAATAAAGAACTTTAATAATAATGATTATCTGCTTGGTTTAAGGCTAACATATGATCACTTATGAGGAAGATCACAGGATTTATATTGTTTGGTTCTTAAACTTGTTTTTTGTGTTGTACTGATAACTTGTGCCTTAAACTTGTGTCTGTAACTTTAGGAATAAATAAAGTTGTTCTGAATCAGGCAGGAAATGCAAACTAATAACGTCTCCATTAGAAATATACGTTCAGATCGTTTCCTCTGTTTTACTCAATGATTCAACATCTTAGTTTCATAAAAATAGAAAATCCCACCGTCTGATTAACACAAAGGCTGCATTATGTAATAATATATCCATATATTAAGCACAATAATATTGGTTGGGCCATAAAACTAAACTTGTGAGCAGAAACGAGCTTTAATAATAATATTCTGTGTAGATCATAGGCCCCCTTCTCTGTTTACTAAAGCCGGTGTGACGAATATTTACACAGTTAATCACTTTCAGACTGATTCATTTGTTTATAAGTCTGGTAAAAAAATAAAAAGATTGTCCCAGTTTATCAATCATATTTTCTCCTTTAATAATGAAATTTACAGGTTTTCTACCCATAAAAGAAATCAAATTAGAAGCACCATCTGCTCGCACTAGTCTGTCTCTATTTAGAGTGTAATACAGAGGATAGATGTATATAATAATAAAAGTAATAATAATAAATGATAATATGCCACCTTTTCTAACAGAGATGTCACCAACATAGATCTCTGCTTCTGAATTATTACCATTTTCATTATGGGATGCATCTTTACACTCACTTTTGTACATTGATAATGAAATTATTGTAAATACTTCTGTGTACAACAAATACAGTTTTGTATGTTTTAATTTCAATTGTACATTAATGAAACTTTTCCATCACATTTCTAACATATTTGTAATCTTGTTGGTACTTTTGTTTTACTATGTGAAAAAGTCAAAAAGCTAAAATCCCGTTTAGACCTGCCTTTCAACAAGTTATTAATAAAACTGGTGTGTCAGATATTATGTGTCTCTAATGTGTTTTATGCTTTTATTTTATCCCCTAATAATCTAAAACATCTTGAATTGTCTTGTTGAAAATGAGCTGCACTAATAAAAGTTGCTTGTTTTATGAATCCTACTAATAGTTTTAGATCATTTATGTTTGATCTATATTCTATATGTAGCTTCCAGCTAAGCCTATGATCTAACATGAATCCCAAAGATTTAGTTTTTATTCTTTCATTTTAATTCCATTTAACTTTATTTTTATTTCACAATTTATCATAACACCACCAAACACCATACATTTCTTCCTTATTTTCATTAAGTTATAATTTATTAATATGAAATCCTTCTTTTAACCTGATCAACTCTTCTTCTACTGTTGTCACCGATTCTCTAATGTCCGGATCAGAACAAAATTAATTTGTTTAATCTGTAAATGTGATAAATTTCATCTTACTAAGTGGAAAAAATAAAGTAGAAATGACCCAATAGTGAGCCTTGTGGAACACCACAGGTTACTTTGTAACAATCTGAGCCAGTATTATTAAACTGAGTGAAACGTGTAACTTCAGTAACTCCTTATGAACTCAGTGTAAACTCTTCAGTTTACCCAGTACAGCTTTACATAAGTCAATAAAAACCCAGACAGCTGATTGGTTCTCATCAATAGCTGGACTTATGTTTTCATCAGAGTCCATCACTAAAACCCATATCTACAGTCGCTCTGCTCATCATATTTCTCTATAAAAGCTTCTCATCTGTTAGCAAACTAGTTTTTAAGGATTTCTGAGAGTTGAGGCAATAAGGACACAGATCTGTCATGTGAAATTATGTTTGTCTCCATTTTTACACATCAGAATCACCTTAGCAGGTAAATAGGAAACGATTTATTGCATTTTTCTTCTTCATTGCTTTTCTTATGGCTGTTCTTTTATTTACATTACCTTCATTGCTGATTTCTCGTTACATTGGGTCCTCTTTGTGAAGCACTTTGGGCAGTGTCGCTGTTGAAAATGTGCTATCTAAATAAATTTGACCTTTGACCTTGACCATACATCAGTAATGCTTTGATGATACAATTACATACTACATGAGAGGATACATATGAATAGTATCATCTTTTAAACTACTTTTAAACTAATGTTCATATCTCTCAGTATCCCCACAAAAATCTATATTACAATTCTTTACCACAGAATTAAGCATTCAACAGATTAGATATCGTCTTTGTGTTTCAACTGTAGATGATCATTATAATCTTTTTATATCTCATTGTCTGTTACCTTTTGTGATCCATAGTTTTCTAGTCTTTTGATTGAATCTATATTCCCTCAATGGACAATAGTGGTCATAAAAATACAAAAATCCATTAAAAAATTAATTATATGATTGATTGTATCATCCATATAAACTTCATGCTAATCATGAAACACAGTTAAAAACACAGTTTTACTGCTATTTTCATTTGATCCTTTAACCATGTAAAGAACATTGAATCGCCTTGTTGTTGAAAGTCTTGCTACTAATAAAGTTTCTACTAATAAAGTTGCCTTGTCATGATTATCCAGGTCTGCCTTTAGTGCCAAAATTCCTTCTGTTTTTATTCACTAATATGACTATTCCTTCCTGGTTTTCATTTAGTCTTTTCTACAGTAAAAATAGGAAAACGATCACTTTCATCAGAACAACACTAATAATTTTTCATATCAGATACATTTATGAAAAGATATAATTGTTACAGCATCTTTGGTTATCCTGCTGGGTTTTACAACAGGTGGAAACTCAAACTAATTATATTTGTTTATATTTTTATACTATATATAAATATTAAGAGGAGGAAACTCAAACTAATTGTATATTTGTTTATATTTTTATACTATATATAAATATTAAGAGGTGGAAACTGAAACTAATTTTATATTTTATACTATAAATATTAACATGAGGAAACTCAAAGAAATTATATTTGTTTATATTTTTATACTATATATAAATATTAATAGGTGGAAACTCAAACTAATTTTATATTTTTATACAATATATATAAATATTAAGAGTTGGAAATTCAAACTTTTAAAAATACTTATATATTATATATAAATATTATTAACAGGTGGAAACTCAAACTCATTTCATATTTTTATACTATAAATATTAACAGGAGGAAACTCAAACTAATATTTGTTTATATTTTTATACTATATATAAATATTAAGAGGTGGAAACTCAAACTAATTTTATATTTTTATACAATATATATATATATAAATATTAAGAGTTGGAAATTAAAACTTTTAAAAATATTTTTATATTATATATAAATATTATTAACAGGTGGAAACTCAAACTAATATATTTTTATATTATATATAAATATCATTTACAGGTGGAAACTCAAACTTTGTAAAAATATTTTTATACTATATATAAATATTGTTAACAGGTGGAAACTCAAACTATTTTTATATTTTTATGTTATATATCAATAACGAGTGGAAACTTTTAAAAAAAATGTATACGATATATAAATATTAACAGGTGAACTATTAAACTTTTTTATACTTGTTCATATTTTTATTTTATATATAAATATTAACAGGTGGAATCTCAGAATAAGTATATTTTTTACATTATATATAAAAATTATTAACAGGAGGAAACGCAAACTATTTTTATATTTGTTTATATTTTTATTATATATAAATATTAACAGGTGGAAAGTTAAATTAATAATTTTTTATATTATATATAAGTATTAACAGGTTTGAACTCAAATTAATTATTTTTTATATCATATATAAATATTAACAGGTGGAAACTCAAACTAATTATATCTATTACATTATATATAAATATTAACAGGTGGACACTTAATTAATCATTTTTTACATTATATAAAAATATTAACAGGCGGAAACTCAAACTTTTTTATATTATTATATTATATATAAATATTAACAGGAGGAAACTCAAACTAATTATATCTATTACATTATATATAAATATTAACAGGTGGACACTTAATTAATAATTTTTTACATTATATAAAAATATTAACAGGCGGAAACAAACTAATTTAATATTTTTATACTATAAATATGAACAGGAGGAAACTCAAACTAATTATATCTATTACATTATATATAAATATTAACAGGTGGACACTTAATCATTTTTTAGATTATATAAAAATATTAACAGGCGGAAACAAACTAATTCAATATTTTTATACTATAAATATTTACAGGTGGAAACTCAAACTTTAAAAAAATATTTTTATACTATATATAAATATTGTTAATAGGTGAAAACTCAAACTATTTGTTTAAATTGTATATAAATAACAGGTGGAAACCTAAACTATTTTTATATTTGTTAATATTTTTATGTTATATATAAATATTGTTAATAGGTGAAAACTCAAACTATTTGTTTAAATTATATATAAATAACAGGTAGAAACTCAAACTAATTTTATATTTTTATACTAAATATAAATATTAACAGGTGGAAACTCAAACTAATTTTATATTTTTATACTATATATAAATATTAACAGGTGGAAACTCAAACTAATTTTATATTTTTATACTATATATAAATATTAACAGGTGGATATTCAAACTTATATTATAATATAGGTTATAATATTTTTATACTACATATAAATATTGTTAACAGGTGAAAACTCAAACTACTTTTATATTTGTTTATATTTTTATATTATATATCAATATTAACAGGAGGAAACTCAAACTAATAATATTTTTTACATTATATATAAACATTAACAGGCGGAAACGTAAACTTTTTAAAAATATTTTTATACTATATATAAATTTTATTAACAGGAGGAAACTCAAACTAATTATATTTCTACATTATATATAAATGTTAACAGGTGAAAACTCAAACTATTTTTATATGTGTTTATATATAAATAACGGGTGGAAACTTAAACTTAAAAAAAATATATGTATACGATATATAAATATTAACAGGTGAACTATTAAACTTTTTTATACTTGTTCATATTTTTATTTTATATATAAATATTAACAGGTGGAATCTCAAACTAAGTATATTTTTTACATTATATATAAAAATTATTAACAGGAGGAAACGCAAACTATTTTTATATTTGTTTATATTTTTATTATATATAAATATTAACAGGTGGAAAGTTAAATTAATAATTTTTTATATTATATATATAAGTATTAACAGGTTTGAACTCAAATTAATTATTTTTTTATATCATATATAAATATTAACAGGTGAAAACTCAAACTATTTTTATATTTGTTTATATTATATATAAATATTAACAGGTGGAAACTCAATTTTTTTTTAAATATTTTATACTATATATAAATATTAACAGGTGGAAAATCAAACTTTAAAAATATATTTTTATACTATATATGAATATTGTTAACAGGCGAAAACGCAAACTACTTTTATATTTGTTTTCTATTATATATAAATATTAACAGGCGGAAACTCAAACTATTTATAATTTTTACATTATATATAAATATTAACAGGTGGAAACTCAAACTTTAAAAAAATATTTTTATACTATATATAAATATTGTTAACAGGTGAAAACTCAAACTATTTTTATATTTGTTTATATTTTTATGTTATATATAAATATTAACAGGAGGAAATTTTAACTAATTTTATATTTTTATACTATAAATATTAAGTGGAAACTCAAACTATATTTTTTTACATTATATATAAATATTATTAACAGGTGGAAACTCAAACTTTTTTTAATTTTTTGTATCTTATATATAAATATTAACAGGTGGAAAATCAAACTTTTTTATATTATATATAAATATTAACAGGAGGAAACTCAAACTAATTATATCTTTTACATTATATATAAATATTAACAGGTGGATAATTAAGTATTTTTTAGATTACATAAAAATATTAACAGGCGGAATCAAACTAATTTAATATTTTTATACTATAAATATTAACAGGTGGAAGCTCAAACTTTAAAAAAAGATTTATACCATATATAAATATTGTTAATAGGTGAAAACTCAAACTATTTGTTTAAATTATATATAAATAACAGGCAGATACTCAAACTAATTTTATATTTTTATATCATATATAAATATTAACAGGTGGAAACTCAAATTAATCATTTAGATTATATATAAATATTAACAGATGGAAACCCAAACTATTTTTATATTTGTTAATATTTTTATGTTATATATAAATATTAACAGGAGGAAACTCAATCAATTTTTATATTTGGTAATATTTTTATATTATATATAAATATTAACAGGTGGAAACTCTAACTTTATATTTGTATACTATATATAAACATTTAAAAGGTGGAAACTCAAACTAAGATTTTTCATATAAATATAAATATTAACAGGTAAAAACTTTTCTGTAGTTTTTAATCATCGGCTTCCAGTCAGTCGCCCCAAAATCAAAACTATCCTCGTGTTTATTATGGTCGAAACATACACGTTTTTAATCTTTTCCCTTTAATTTCAATAGTTATACAGTCTAATAACCAATAATTTCCTCAATAACTGTGACCCTTAAGTCTTTTTCATCGATGAGATGATTACAGTAAACTGATTGTGGAGCTGTTGAAGAAAACCTGAGTTTGTGGAAGTCGCTAAGGAGACTGATTAACAGAAAACATCTTCGTCCTCACAATAATTCATGTAGTAATAAATCTCTGGGCTGTCATGACTTTCCCGGGTCCGTTCAGAACCTCTGCAGACACCTGGATATGAATGAGCTACAAATTCACAGCTGATCTTCCCAACATGTGGCATATTTAATCCCTAATTAGGGACAACAGGAGAAGGAACGACTCCACACTGACCTGCTAAGCAGACTGTAATGTTTCAGGAGAATCCTGAAAACAGCGCCCCCTCCTGTCTGACTGTAGCACTGCACCATCACCCTCTGCTGGTGGAAACTGTTACTGCAACACTTGAAGTCTTCCTGACAGACTTACTGAGGACTCCTGCAATCAACATACTGCACTGCTCCAACCCGTCAACAGGGGGCGATACTGTTCCTAAAGTACCATCAGCAGCAGCCAGGGTGGTTCTCCATGACCCAGTTAGCAGTTCTGATTAGCCATGGATAAAACTAGTGTCTAGATGATTATTTAAAATATAATCATTTCTGCTCAGTGCAGCAGAACTCAGTCTGTCTAGAACCAGACCGGGTTCTGTTCTGACCCAACTGTGTTTACACTACATGCAGGTTCTGTATGAATAAATATGAGCTTCTCCCAGCTAAACGATGAATCCAATAAACTAAATTGGATCAAAGTGGGCTCTCTGGTTCTCCAGGTCCGTTTCATGTTCTTGTATTTACGCTCTGAGACGTTTTCTTTCCTCAACACATTTTATTTATTCAGATAAAACATTTTACATCTGAACATGCAGAGATTATTACAGCTGTTATGTAAAGGAGGGGAGAACATGTCCAGACAGTATCACTGTTTCAACTTTTCACAGATTAACTTAACATCTAATATAGTAGTACCATTTTACATTTAGAGGCTGTAACCTGACCATATTTAACTCAGCAGTTTAATAAAACTATATTCTGTATACAAACCTGCAGTGGAGCGTCACGGATCGTCATTTTCCTACAGATAGATGCAGTAACAAACACTCGCCACTAGATGGAACCCTTGTGTTGCTGTTCGAACATTCCAGATCATTGCTGGCTGAAGCCCCTCCCCCTGCTAGCCCCGCCCCTTGCTTACAGCTCTCTGGAACCTTCCAGGCGCTAGTTGGTTTGTTTACCAGACTTTCCGCTCCGGTTAAAACTGGTTCTAACCGGTCTGAAGTCTCCGTAACCATTGTTCTTTTTGGACTTTTGTGGATAAACAGCGACATGAAGTAAAGTTATTATTTCTCCCTTAAATTATTAAACTCACTTCTACAGTTTTTCAGCTTAACTTGAACGTTTTATGAGCCACAGAAACCTGATTTATTAAACCTGATTTATCTGTTCTTGATCCCAGCTGTAAATCACAACATCGATCCTTTAGTTTAGCGCGAGGCAGGGTCTAAACCCGCCCACGCGCTGAGTCCATCTTTTACTTCTGTTTCTATGGAAACCTCAGTGTTTGCGTCATGGACGGGTACAATTCTGAAACGAACAAAACAGGTTTTCAGCATTAAAAGAATAACGTTTTCCCTGAGAGAAAAGATGAAGACCCACAGACAGGAATCGGTCATCCCGCTGGACACGGGCAGAGAGGGCGCTACTCACGGTCAGGAGACAGGCAGCTCCCCGCCTGGAAGCTTCATCACGGCGGCAGCCTGGTCCTCCGGTCCTCCGGTCCCCCGGCTCCAGATGTCCCCGTCCCGGTCCGATTCACACTGGATCAGCGCCGTGCTGCTCCCTGCTTTATACCCTGGGAAAAACCCCATGTGGGCACTTCCAGAACCTTCTCTGCAGTCCATTGGTCAAGCTAGTGGAATCGGAAAGGATCTGATCCGGTGGGGGCTTTCAAAATAAAAGCCTTTGTGCCTAAACGTCTTTTTTATTTTTTGAAACTATTGTTTCAGTTCTTCAGTTTCGATGTTTTAATACAGCCTTTTATCAACAGTTGATTGGTATTAGCAACACTGCACCAATTTTTATACATTCAGTAAACATCTTTTTTTTTTTTTTAAACAACTTATTCAAAAACTTCCTAATTCATAAATAGAAATAATTTTACCCTGCATAGGATGGATGGGTACAGAAAATGGATGGATGGAATTGAAGATGTCTCTGCTGTATGCTCTCAAAGTCCAGACACAGTTATTTATTTTTCTGTTTTTCTCCATGTGATCCAGATGTTTCTGTGATCATTTTTCTTCTTTTTTTTGCTTTTGTAATTTTCCTTTCCGAGCCATATCTCACATACTTCAAAAACATTTCATTTAAAATTTAATTTAAAAAAAAATACTCCTCCAAAAGAGCCCCTAAAGTAACCCATGAAGCCAGTTACAGTGAATCTACCACATCATACTTTGTTTTCTTTTGTTTTAACTTAATGGAATCAGGCATTGCAACGTTATTGTTTAATATTGTGATGAATATATGGATTGCTGTCAAGCCACATAATTTGCTTCTTCTATTCCATCAGCAAAGTGTCTCACTGAGACATTCATCAGATGGACGAAAGGACACTGAGAGTCCGTCCAACATGTCAAATTGAAGCTAGATGTATTTTATGACATACCAAATATTACATCTGAGCACTTCTTAGCAATATTGCACTTAATATTTATATATAGTGACAACTCAGTCCACTGTGCAGCTTTGTGTTGCATAACATGTACGGTTCTATGAACAGAACAGGGTTTAATGATACCTTCCTGTATGCAGCCAAAATCCCAGATTAAAAAAAAAAGGCTTTAAAGAAATTATTTCTATTTAAAATACTGATGGATTTATATTTAGTTCAAGTTAAAATCATATAAAACAGGTTAAATGTGAAAGGTATTAGGGTTGAAATAATCTAGAACACATTATTATTGTGCGGTTTTCCCAGGTTATCCCTGAGTAGTTAACTAAACAATCATTAGAAACAAGACAATTGTGATTGAATGATCTTTTTTTTTGAAGAATTTGAAGACGGAAAGAGAAAACTACAAATTTTTCTAAACTGATTTATTTTTTGTAGTAATTTATTTTATTTAACATTTATTTTATTTAGAAAGTCATCTCACACCATTTCCGGTTCAGTTCTGATCACCTTCATTATCTTGACGCATTCCGTGCAGACAAACGCACCAATCAGAAGCTGAGCCTGGTGGATCGGAGGACATGGTTACCATGGTAACAGAACATTCTAGAAAGCGATGGAAAAATGTTGTACAACAACAAACTGTGACGTGTTGGGTCACGATGTTTTCAGCTGTTCTGTTAGGATTTGGGTCTGATCAGAATATTTCTCCTCCATCAGAAAGTTTCAGAGGTTTTCCTGCTGCTTTTTATGTTTTCTATGATTTCATAACAGCTGATCTGTGAGGAACCGACTTCTGGTTCTGGTTCTGGTTCTGCTGTTTGAGTCTCTTTCAGGTTGTTTTCCTTCATGTTTCTCTAATGTCACATAAAACGGTTGTTGGGATGAATCGCGGGTTTCTGTGTTGTCCTTATTTAGTAGTGTTTGTTCTGGTTCTGGTTCTCTCTTTAATCATCATTTCATGTTTAAATCAGTATAAAACAAAGTGTATCAGAGCCGGCCCAAGGCATGAGCAAACTGAGCCACTATCTAGGGTCCCCAGACCATCAGGAGCCTCTCACAGGTGATTCAATTTGAACTCAGACCATAAAGCTAAAATGTTTATGTTGGTTTATAGAGAATGAGAATATTACTACAATTCATCTAAAGGTTTCAGAAGCGATCTTTTAAAAGATTTTAAATGGTTAAAATCATAGAGAGCAGCTCTCCCCCAAATCAACAGGGTTTTTTGCTGATAAACTCTATAAAGGAGTTTCTGATAGTTCTGTCTAGATGTCTGGTCATTATTTTGGTATTCTAGTGCATCTTAGTAAAAATGTACATTTTCTGCCTAAAACTGTCAGAGTGGCGCCCTCTTCAGGTTAAACTTCTACACTGCACTGGAATTTGAATCGGACATTGCTATTGGCTCTGCATTGAGGGCTGACAGCCATCCTGCCGCTGTGGGGTATAAAATGAGCCGAGTCTCCGCCCACGCCTCCTCCTAAGACCCTCCCTTTCCTCTTTCCTCTCTTTCCTCTGGTGAAGCAGGTGGAGAGAAGTCCTCCACCTTGGAGAGATTGCTCTGAGACCAAGGAGCTCATGTTGCTCTCCATCCTACTCGCTGGCTGTGCTGCTGTCAACATGTCAATCACAGCGCAGGCCACGCCCAGCCCTCTCCCCCCGTGGGTTCACTGGTCCTCCAGGCCACGCCTCCTTTTGGCGCATTTTTCAAACAGGAAATGTGGGCGGAGTTAGACTCTGGTAGGGGCGTGAGTTGCATTTTAAAGTTGGTAAAAGTGCAAAGAATAATCTTTATTGTTTAACTGTTCCGTTACCATGGTTACAATCTGACACTACAAACAGAATGTTTTAAATGTTTGACTTCGATTTGTAAATAATAACCAAATATCCCTTAGTTGGTAAAACTCCACCCCCTCTACCAGATTCACCCAATCTGAACTGAAACACTGTGGGTGATGAAGAGGAGGAGGGGGCCCCAAATCTAATACTGCTTAAGGCCCCATTAGACCCTGGGCCAGCCCTGGTCTCCGTCCATCGAGGACATGTGGTCCAGGTCTCCTTGGAAACGAGAGAACTGGGAGGAACTGGGTGGTGATTTAAGTCCAGGAGCCTCATTTATCAAACGTTCGTAGAAACTGTCCTATATTCTATCCTACAAATGACATTTAGAAAGTTCGTACGAACACTCAAAAGGTCGGATTTATCAAATCAAATTGTTGATAAATCTTACATGTGCGTACCTAGGTGCTGGTGGTTATTTGCATACCGACACACCCTCAATCAACCATATTTGGTCACACCACTTCCTCTGACACGTTCAATAAATCATTGATTTCTTCCTGACAATAACAACCAAGAGAGAGAAAAAAGGGATTTCAGTGACACAGAGATGGAGGGGAAAATAAGTGGAACAAAAAAAGAGTCACGATGAACAGACTTTATGAAAAGTGTCATAATCAACACAAATTCCTATTTACACTGATAGTTTTTTCCCCTCTATTATCAGCAGATGTGGGTAGTAATGTCTTACATTTACTCAGTTACTTTTACTTGAGTAACTTTTGGAAACAAAGGTCTGGTATCCTGCTTGGCTTCAATGCCCTGTAGGACGGGGGGCATCGAACTTTTTACTTTCTGTAACATAGAAAGTTCTCTTATATCAGATCTTCTGTTCTTTCTGTGTCTCTGCTCTGTCTTCTCAAACCCCCAGACGGTCGTGACAGATGGCCGCTCCTACTGTGCCAGGTTCTGGTTCTGGTTCTGCTGGAGGTTTCTTCCTGTTAAAGGGGAGTTTTATCTCTCCACTGTCGCTACATGCTTGCTCAGCACGAGGGATTGCTGTGGTTGAAGTCTGCATCAACGGTCAATGACTCGATGCAATCTGCTGGGATTCTTTAGATAGAAAACTAACTAAACGTTTAACCTGATTATAATGTTTGATGATTGAAGAGAAACGATTTTTCTTGTAAAAGCGTCTTGAGATGAAACATGTGTTATGAACTGTTGCTATAGCAACACAGAACAAGTGTCCCGTTCTGTTTCTGTGGACAGACTGGGTCAGTAGACCTGGTTCTGGTTCTGACTCCCCTTTAAATCAGACCGAGACTCAGCGGCCTGTCTGGTCTGTTGGACAGGTGTTGCCATGGTGACGCTTCTGCTGGACATCCTCTGTCTCTGGCTCTTTGGTGGATCTTCCACTGACCAATCAGAGCAGCACACCTGAGGAACCCCAAACACCTGACAAACCTCGGGGCCCTATAAGCTTCTACTGAGTGGATCCGAAATATCTGGAAATTATTTCATCACAACCTCTTCGATGTACAGCTTGATAAAAAAATTGTTTTGATGTGAAAAATTTATAAAAACTTTATTAGTAACAATGACAATGAACAGACACAGTAAAATCTGAGCAAAGTCCAAACAGTGGGACCTTAAAGCGGAAACTATTTGTTGAAGACAATCCTTTTTAATCAGCTTCAGTTTAATACATTTCAACATCAGGAGGAAAATTATCTATAGACTGTAGATTCAGTTAATCTTTCTAAAGAGTTTTATTATAGATGAGAACTTTAGGTCAAAGGATCAAATTGTGGTTTTTGCTGATATCTATATCTGAAAACATCAGTGTTCATATTGTATAAAACATGACTCCTGATGGAGGATAAATGTGTTTATGGTCTAGAATCAGATGCCACCTAGTGGCCAGAGAAAGTAAAACCTCAACACGTTTTAGATCGTTAGAAACATTTGAGCAACAATCAAGAAAAAACACTGCAGTTTATTATTTATGATCTCATTAACTCAGAATAACTTCATTTCCTTCAAGTGAATGCTTTGGTTATGTTGGGAAGGAATGTTCAGATCTGTAGAAAACATGAAGCTGGACTCACTTTTCTGTCCTTAAGGAAAATACAACACTGACCTGAAAATGATGTTTAATTGTTTATTTTATTGCGATGTCCAGCAAAGCAAGAATAAACATGTTTACACTGTAAAATATTTACAACTTCATTGATCATAAAAACCCAAGTTGAGAATAAACTCATCTGTCGACCGTCACTGAATGGACAAATATTGGTTCCGATGCGTTTCTGGAAGAGCCTAAAACTCATAAGATGACCTCTTATAGTTCTCATATTTTATATGAATAAACATTTATAATATCTGGTTTTATTTAGAAGCAAATACATCAGAAATAATTAATTCAATCATGTTTATTAAAACTGTAGAAAAACAAAAGAACAAAAATATGTTAAAGTATCATAAATATTAGAACAAAGAGATAAAAAGTTTTCACTTCTGGAACATTTTCTTCTTCATTGATCATAAAAACCCAAGTTGAGAATAAAGTGAGTTTTTACAGCTCAGTAGTGTTGATGATGCAGAGAGAAACTAGACTCTCCATCTTCCATAGAAACGAACAGAGTTTCAGTCTAAAAGGAGTCGGAGCTCCAAACAGTTCCAGTCCAACCCTGAAGAGTGGAGGAGACGAGAGTCGGCATGAAGGAGCCCTTTAGTCCACCTCCTCAATAGTGGGCCCCTGGCTGTGGGCCCCTGCCTGCTCTCTACAAGTACCAGTGGGCATCCCTCCCTGATACAACTTGCTGATGATGGGGTTGCACACCTTCTCCAGCTCTTTCTGCTGGTGCTGGTACTCGTCTTTCTCAGCCAGCTGGTTGTTCTCCAGCCAGCTGATGGTCTCCTTACACTTGTCAATCACCTTCTTCTTGTCCTCCGGGCTGATCTTGCCCTTCAAGCTCTCGTCCTCCACGCTGCTCTTCATGTTGAAAGCGTAGGACTCCAGGGAGTTCTTGGCAGCTATTTTGTCCCTCTGCAGCTCGTCCTCAGCTTTGTACTTCTCGGCGTCCTGCACCATCCTCTCGATCTCCTCTTTGCTCAGTCGGCCCTTATCGTTGGTGATGGTGATCTTGTTCTCTTTGCCGGTGCTTTTGTCCACCGCCGACACGTTCAGAATGCCGTTGGCGTCCACGTCGAAGGTGACCTCGATCTGCGGAACTCCTCGTGGAGCAGGTGGGATTCCCGTCAGCTCGAACCTGCCCAGCAGGTTGTTGTCCTTGGTCATGGCTCTCTCCCCTTCGTAGACCTGGATCAGGACCCCGGGCTGGTTGTCGGCGTAGGTGGTGAACACCTGGGTCTGTTTGGTGGGGACGGTGGTGTTGCGTTTGATCAGGGCCGTCATGACTCCTCCGGCCGTCTCGATGCCCAGGGACAGAGGAGCCACGTCCAGCAGCAGCAGGTCCTGGACGTTCCCCGAGGTGTCTCCCGTCAGGATGGCGGCCTGGACGGCGGCGCCGTAGGCCACCGCCTCATCCGGGTTGATACTCTTGTTCAGCTCCCGGCCGTTGAAGAAGTCCTGCAGCAGTTTCTGGATCTTGGGGATTCGGGTGGAGCCTCCCACCAGGACCACGTCGTGGATCTGGCCCTTATCCATTTTGGCATCCCTCAGAGCTTTCTCCACGGGCTCCAATGTTCCCCTGAACAGGTCGGAGCACAGCTCCTCAAAGCGAGCCCTGGTGATGGAGGTGTAGAAGTCGACGCCCTCGAACAGAGAGTCGATCTCGATGCTGGCCTGGGAGCTGGAGGACATGGTCCTCTTGGCCCTCTCACAAGCTGTGCGCAGCCTCCTCAAGGCTTTCTTGTTCTGGCTGATGTCCTTCTTGTGTTTCCTCTTGAACTCCTCCACAAAGTGGTTGACCATGCGGTTGTCAAAGTCCTCTCCTCCCAGGTGAGTGTCTCCGGCCGTGGCCTTCACCTCAAAGATGCCGTCCTCGATGGTCAGGATGGACACGTCGAAGGTGCCTCCTCCCAGGTCGAAGATCAGGACGTTTCTCTCTCCTGACTTGCCTTTGTCCAGACCGTAAGCGATGGCGGCCGCCGTGGGCTCGTTGATGATCCTCAGGACGTTGAGTCCCGCGATGACGCCTGCGTCTTTAGTGGCCTGTCGCTGGGAGTCGTTGAAGTAGGCGGGGACCGTGACCACGGCGTTGGACACCTTGTGGCCCAGGTAGGCCTCGGCGATCTCCTTCATCTTTACCAGGACCATGGAGGAGATCTCCTCGGGGAAGAAGGCTTTGTTCTCCCCTTTGTACTCCACTTGAATTTTGGGCCTCCCTCCTTCTGAAAGCACCTTGAAGGGCCAGTGCTTCATGTCGGCCTGCACCACCGCATCGTCAAACTTTCTCCCGATCAGCCTCTTGGCGTCAAACACCGTGTTGCTGGGGTTCAGAGCCACCTGGTTCTTGGCCGCGTCCCCGATCAGCCTCTCGGTGTCAGTGAAGGCCACGTAGCTGGGCGTGGTCCTGTTGCCCTGGTCGTTGGCGATGATTTCTACTTTTCCGTGCTGGAAAACCCCCACGCAGGAGTAGGTGGTGCCCAGGTCGATGCCGATGGCCACGTTTTTAGCTGCAGACATCTTGGCTGAGTTTCCTTTTAGTCCTAAACAAGCAGAGACACACGTGATGAGGAGGAGAAGAAGAAAGAGGAGGATTCAGGTGAACAAGAGGGATTTATTCCCTTTTATAAACGCTTCATATTATACAGGTCAGATTTGTTCCAGATCCAACTGGTTCTGTAAATCAGTTTTCAGTGAAAGCCTCAGAGATGTTTAAACATAATCATCTGTTCCAGAAACATCTTTCTGTCTCTGACTCTAGAAAGTCTATTTCTCCGTCTTTCCATCACTAGTAAGAAGTGCATTCATTCAGTTTGTAGTTGCTGTGGAAACAAAGAAGAAGAAAAGTGTGAACCAGAAGATGAAGTGAGAACTTACTTGAGTCCAGAGTTTCCTCTGCAGAGATCTTTGATGCTTTCCTGATCTTCTCTGAAGCTCCGTTAGTCTCTAACTGCCTCAGCTTCATCCTCAGCCCTATTTATATCCTCTCACTCACTTCTCCAAGCTTCTCCAGCCTTCGACCAATCACAGAGCGCGGGGCGGAGCCGTGCGTCATGACGTCACCCGCTAGAAGTTTCTCCCAGCTTCTGGTCGCTCCGAGAAAATGTTAGAAAGTGTCAGAAGATCCGGATGAATTCAGAATATTTCCAGAAGCGAACAGAGCGAAAAAAACGGAGACAATATTAGAGCAGAAAAATCAACATTGTGATTTAATAAAGCGCAGAAATCTGGCTGATTAAATCTGTTCTCTAATATTTACAGGAACATCAGGGCTCATCTTTATATTCATTTGTTTTATGATTTATGTTTTATCAGCTCATTGTGAATTTAAAGTATTTATTTTTCATCAAACTAAATCAGCTGATGCTTCAGTGACTCAATTAATGAGCTTTATTTTTGTTTATTCGTTTATTTTGCATATAAGGATCAAAAATGAAAGAAAGAAATCCTCATCATTTAGATGCCGCAGCGCCTCTTTCAGGTATGAAGATGAGTTTCTTACATGAAGCTGAAATAATAATAAAACACAAATCCAGCAGGTTACATATTACAGCTCCTTCTAGAAATCTGCAGTTATTATTATTATTTATATTTCCGTTCATGTTTGAATTTTCCAGGATTCACTTCAGCTCATCTCTGTTCTTCTGTTTTCATCTTTTCTGATGTTTTTCATATTTCTCGTTTCTCTGCATTCGTTTTTAAAATGTTTTCAGAGGTTTGTTGTCATTTCAGCGTGTGCTGCTGTATTTCTGAGAGTCATGCAGATTGATGGATTGATGAATACCAGAAGTTTCTCTTTTCTCTAAGAGTTTATGGAAAATGAAGCGTTTACTGCATGTAGATTTATTTATGTTCTCCAGCTTTTAATGAAGACAGAGATAATATTTCAACGAATGAAAAAATATCTACAAACTTCTGAGAAATTAGCAGAAATATAAAACAGTGAAACGTTCCTGCTATGCTTCTTGTCTCCACTAGATGTCAGCAAAGATCCTACATTTGAAATCATGGAGGAAGGAGGGTGATGGGGGGGGGTGCAACTTTATTAGTGTAACAACACTTTCATCAACAACGTAATTCAAGATGTTTTACATGATTAGGGGGTCAAATAAAACCAGCAATAAATCAAGAAGCACAGAGAGAACATCTGATACATGAAAGCATTAATCAAATGCAGCTCTAACAGTTATTAGTTGTGATTTAAAAGAACTCAGTGTTTCAGCAGCTTTGCAGTTCTCTGGACGTTTGTTCCAGATTAGAGGAGCATAGAAACTGAAAGCTGCTTCTCCATGTTTGGTTCTGATTCTAGGGATGTTGAGTCGACTGGAATTAGAGGACCTGATTGGTCTGGGGGGGGGTTGCTATAGTAACAGTAGGTCTTCAACATATTTTGGTGCTAAGCCATTCACTGATTTATAAAACCAGTAAAAGTATTTTGAAGTCTATTCTCTGAGCTACAGGGAGTCAGTGTAAGGACTTTAGAACTGGGGTGATGTGCTCTACTTTCCTGGTTCTAGTGAGGAACACGAGCAGCAGCGTTCTGGATCAGCTGCAGCTGTCTGATTGACTTTTTAGGCAGACCTGTGAAGACGCTGTTGCAGTAATCAATCCGACTAAAGATAAACGCATGGATGAGTTTTTCTAGGTCTTGTTGTGACATCAGTCCTTTAATCCTAGAAATGTTCTTCAGGTGATAGAAGGCTGACCTTGTTATTGACCTTTATGTGACCCTGGAGGTTCAGGTCTGAGTCCATTACTACACCTAGATTTCAGGCCTGATCAGTAGTTTTTAGCTGGATTAACTGAAGCTGTGTAGGAAGGTGAAACTAAGAGGCTTTAAAGGATTTTCTGAGCATTCAGACTGTTGCGTCATAAACCTGTAGAGTGATGAAGAGACTGATTGGATGACTCAGAATAACTCAGCACACATGACAATAAAACCTGAAAGCACTGATGACATCACGGGAGGTTTTCTGAACAGGGGAGAAAATCAGAGAGACCCTGACGTGATTGTTCTCTGTCTCGTCTTTAAACGGATCTTTTTCTGGCCGGCTTCTTGACCCTGGACTGGTACAGGTCCTGAATGGAGGGAAGATCAGTCCTCAGAGAGGATCATAGGTACTGATCTTCCCTCCATTCAGGACCTGTACCAGTCCAGGGTCAAGAAGCGGGCCAGAAAAATCACCACAGACCCCTCACACCCTGGCCACAATCTGTTTAGGCTCCTCCCGTCAGGCCGGCGTTACAGAGCGTTGTACGCCAAAACCACCCGACACAAGAACAGTTTTTTCCCCCAGGCTGTCGCTCTGATGAACTCTGTGTAGTCACAGAGTGTGAGTCCATTCACATAACAATAACTATAACTCTGCACTGCTGTACATACTCACTGTAAAATAACCCCGGTTTGGTGTATATATTATCCTTTATTATTTATTTGTATTTATTTCTTTATTTCACTTATTTAAGTTCTGTACTGGAGAGAAAAGTTGCCGGAGTCAAATTCCTTGTGTGTGTCACACTTGGCCATTAAAGCTGATTCTGATTCTGATTCTGATTCTGATTTACATCCTGGAAAACCAAAAGCAGGCTTGATGCCAGAGATGGACTGCTGAGAAACATCTCACATGTTGGAGACATTTTCTCTCATCAGTTAACATTCACAGAAACCAGCTGACTGATGATGATGATGATGATGATGATGATGATGATGATGATGATGATTTTCCAGTGTTAAGCATGCGGAAAACTTGTAACTAATCTCAGTGAAGAGGAAGAAGATTCCGGGACTAGATATGAAGCTACATGTGGAATGAGGAAAGCAGAAAGCATCAGTGTTTGTTGTTGCTGGCTCCACTTTGGGCTTTTATTGTTTTCATGTCCGTCTGTCTTCCTTGAGGAGGACCAGGGCTCAGCCCAGACGAGATGGGATGATATTTGTGTTTTAAAAAGTGTTATAATAGATTATATACTATAGAATAATACATAGTAAGGTGTCCAAATTATCATTTGTTTTCAATGCATGCATGTCAAAACAGTGTAATGTGTCATCTAATATACAGTAGCTTATTATTTTATATCTAATGTTGAATTTAATGTTTCATGTTTTGGGAAAAGACATCTGAAAACAGCAAAACCAAACCATAATTTATTTCAATCAAACTTTCTTCACTTGTTTCCGTTGGTCTCCATTTTCTCTCCTTTACATGAATGCTCCTTTCTTTTTCCATCTCTCTCCTTCCACCAGTGATCTCCCCATTTTTCTTTTCTTTAGAGTCAGATTCCTCACAGACACGGTGGACATATCAATATTCATAAACTATTCATCTATTGCCGTCTCTCTCTGTATTTATTTCTCCTCTCATCATTGGTTCTGTCTTGGTTAGTCTGTTCGGTTCTGTCAATAATACCATAATAATAAATGAGCAAATAATTTAAAGCAAAGATTTACTTATTTCATTTATTATGTCTTCAATGATGATATTTTAATAGGTATTATGATAGTTTGACTTAAAGGACCTTTTCTTATTAATGATCTATAACATTATGTTAGAATATTTAATAGTTACCAGTTCACATGACTAATGATGCTGCAGCTACAGCTCCTCTCTTTAGCTCATCTCTCCTACCCTCTACTAAATAATGACATCAGAATTAAGTGTGCAAAGTATGATTATTGTAAACTAATAATACAAAACACAAACTAAATATCCTTATTCAAACATCTGGGCTACATTGAGTCATAATGAATCATAACTGTTACAAAAGTGTTTAGTTGGTTAGTGATCTGTAGCACAGAAACATTATTCTTAAATAACTGGGACTAATCTGCATGTTTGATTGGATCAGCTCTGCTGCTGCTGCTCCTCTGTCTACAGCTCATCTCTGCTTCCTTCTACAAAATTATTCAATCAAAATGTGCAACAAACCACCAGATAACAAGTCACACATAGTAACACAATAATGTAACACAAACAAGCAGACAATAAAACCAAATCAACAAGTTCAACAACAATGGAAACATTCAGGCTTCCTGTCTAAAGCTGCAGTTCTCACATGAAGAAAACTGTCTTTAGGAGAAACATGAGTTAAAGAAACGATCAGAACTATAATATATATATATATATATATATATATATATATATATATATATATATATATATATATATATATATATATATATATAAGGGCTGTCAAACAATTACAATTTTTTATCTAATTAATCACAGGGCAGCTGTAAATTAATCACGATTAATTAACATTCCTAACATTTTTGGTGTAAATAAAGGACGAAACCAGAAGCTGTTGCTCTTTTTTTAAGGAAATATATTATATATATATATATATATATATATATATAATATAGTGTTGGCAACGCGGTGGGCACATGTACCACAGTGTGTGGTCCGACAGTAGCGGTACGGACATCTGTAAATATTATAATCAAAACACAATGGGCTCCATTTTGGCTCAGTGTTGGCTCTTTGGATAGTGCGCTGATAAAGCGGGCTTTATGGATTGTGTGACAGTAAAGTACTTTGTTTGAAACAGTTTAACGTTTAAAATCACGGGGTCATGTATCAAACTTTTACTGCAACCAAGGATTATTTAACAAATTATGAATTAATTTTAAGACAGAGGATAAAAACGTGAACACAATAATAATCTATAGCTGCAAGTTGAGCCTAAACAAATAAAGGTTTTCTGTGTTTATAGTTGCTGTGGCAACTCGATCAGAGGCCAGCAAAGAACTTGATTTGTCTGTTTATTCGGTTTTAATGAAACACTGACCCAAACCTGGGCGAGCTGAGGATAAATCCCATAATGTCGACTCACACCAACAATCCAAACATTCTTACTCCACTCTCTCTTTAACAGGATTAAACAACAGATATTTTGCCAAAAACAAACAACAATCATCATTGTCAGTGGTTAATGTAGCCTAATGTTGTAAACTTTCAGAAAAGTTTATTATCATTTACAACTAGAAAGTTGCTGAACTTTGAATAACACAAACAGCTCTATTTATCTGTTAGCTAGCAGCTAACGACAAGGAAAAGAAACACTTATTGAATAGTTCACAGATGGAGAAAAACCTAAAGATCATCTATCTCTCTGACACAAGTCAAGATGAGATTAAAGACATTGTTAAGAAATCTAAAAATAAAGCATCTACAGATTTTAATCATATATACATGATATGGATTCAAAAAGTAATAGACAGTATTTTAAAACCCTTTAACCTATATCTGTAATATTTCATTTCAGACTGGAGTGTTTCCAAATAAAATGAAAATTGCCAAAATAATACCAGTATACAATAATGGAGACTATACACCTGTCTCTCTGCTCCCACAATTCTCTAGAATTTTAGAAAAACTTTTCAATGAAAGATGAAGGAAATGTATTGACAAACATAACCTAATAAATCAATATGGTTTTAGAAGATATCAACGACCATAATAGTGGCCGTGGAAGGTATAAGTGTATGTGCATCAATATATGTACATATTATATTATATTATATATATATATATATGTATGTATGTATGTATGTATGTATGTATGTATGTATGTATGTATGTACATGTATGTATATATATGTATGTACATGTATGTGTATATATGTATGTACATGTATATGTATGTATCTGTATATATGTATATAGGTATGTACATGTATGTGTATATAGGTATATACTTATGTACTTGTATGTGTAAATATGTATCTGTATATATGTATGTACATGTATGTGTATATGGGTATATAGTTATGTACATGTATGTGTATATATGTATATAGGTAGATATATATAGGTATTTGTATATATTCAATTCAATTCAATTCACTTTATTTATATAGCGCCGATTCACAACAGATGTCATCTCAAGTCTCTTAACAAGAAGTCATTTCAATACATTTATACAAACATTCCAGTCAGTTAAAAAGTTTCCTATTTAAGGAATCCCAGCAGAATGCGTCAGTCATCTGTATATATGTATATAGGTATGTGTATATATGTATAAAGGTATATATACAGGTATGTGTATATATGTATAAAGGTATTCTTGTAAAGTGTTTTTAAATGAAACATTGTGAATCGGCGCTATAGAAATACACTGAATAGAATATATATATCAAAGTATTATATAAGTGTAGTTAGATATAAGTATATATGTTTATTGATAACATGGTTGAAATAAATAAGTAGATCAAATAATGACTAATGGAACATCTGTATGAAGAAAGTCGCAGACGTGTTGCTAAAGGCTGCTTCCGCATATATTGGTTGTAGTTTCTTCACTTTCTAGTTCTGTGTAAGATATATCTTGTAATAAACAACATTTAACAGAATCACACATAAGCCACTTGTTCCCACCATACAGTCCCCCCCCCCCCCCCATGGTCCCTGTAACCCCCCACCTACTTACACCCTGAGCTGATCTCCAGCAGCTGGGAGCCAATAAATAAAATGTCTGCTGAGTAAATTACTCATTGATACTCTATACAAAGTCAGTTCTATACAGGTGGCGCCCCCAGCAGTCATAACCTGATCACTATATTGGACGCATGGCTGTGTTCATGCTGTCGCTGTGCTCCTTCAGCAGAGAGGGGAGATGAGTGATTCATTTGCTGTTCATATGCATACATATATATATATATATATATATATCAGCAGCTTTCACATGCAAATGATGCTCTGTATATATATATATATATATATATATATATATATATATATATATATATATATATATATATATATATATATATATACACAGAGCATTCAGAGCATACGTCTATCCTTATCTTCTCCGGGTGACGCCTTGATGTAAAACATCAGCAGGTAAATCATTTTAATCATGCCTCGCTCTCTACTACACTTCCAACATTTCAACAGTATGTCAGCTGCTCTACAAGAGAAAACAGGACCTTGGATTTGTTTTATGCAAATGTAAAGGATTCATACACGTCCAAACCAAGACCTCCTCTGGGACAATCAGATCACAATCTTGTTTTTCTCTGTTCAGAATATAAACCACTTGTTCAGAGGCAACCTGTGACAAAACGAACTGTGAGAAAATGGTCACAGGAAGCTGAAGAAGCCCTGCAGGGTTGTTTTGCAACCACAGACTGGATGACTCTTTGCCAAGCACATGGAGAGGACATCAATGCCATGACTGAGTGTGTGACTGACTATATAAACTTCTGTGTAGACAACATCATCCCCACCAGAACAGTGAGATGCTTCCCTAATAACAAACCCTGGATCACCAGTGACCTGAAGGAACTGCTAAACAAGAAAAAAAGAGCCTTCAGGGAGGGAGACAGGGAATTACTGAGGAGTATACAGAAGCAACTGAAGGTCAAGATCAGAGACAGCAAGGAGGTATACAGGAAGAAGCTGGAGAACAAACTACAGAGGAACAATATCCGAGATGTCTGGTCAGGAATGAGAAAGATCACAGGTTTTAAGGACAGGAAGGATTGGATAGATGGAAGTCTGGACAGAGCCAATGAACTGAACACATTCTTCAACAGGTTCAGTTCAGGAACTAGCTCAGCATCCTCCTCTCCTGTTCCCAGCCAAACAGACATCCCACTATCCTCTGATCAACGGCTTTCCTGTTACACCTCGGATGTTTTATCCTTCACCTCAGCCATGGACTCTTCTGATTCCACAGGTTTGACTTCAACCACGTCAGGAAATGCTGCTACCCCCTTGGCCTCCCCCTCCCACTTGTCTGTCTCCAAAAGTCAGGTGAAGAGGCAGCTGGAGAAACTGAACCGGAACAAGGCTGCAGGTCCAGATGGTGTCAGCCCCAGAGTCCTGAAGGCCTGTGCAGAGCAGCTCTGTGGGATTCTGCAGCACCTCTTCAACCTTAGCCTAACTCAGGAGAAGGTTCCAGTGTTGTGGAAGACATCCTGCCTTGTTCCAGTACCCAAAAGAACTCACCCATCAGTCATCAATGACTATAGACCCGTTGCCCTGACATCCCACATCATGAAGGTCCTAGAGAGACTCCTGTTGGCACCCCTGAGTAAGCAAACAAGAATGTATCAGGACCCACTGCAGTTTGCTTATCGCTGTGGAGTTGGAGTTGAAGATGCCATCATCCACCTACTTCAACCAACCCACTGTCATCTGGACAAAGCAGGCAGCACTGTGAGGATCATGTTCTTTGATTTCTCTAGTGCATTTAACACAATTCAGCCTGATTTGCTTTGTCAGAAACTCCTGAAGACACAGGTGGAGCCCTCAACGATCGCCTGGATCAATGACTACCTGACCAACAGACCACAGTTTGTGAGACTGAAGAATTGTGTGTCAAACCAGGTGGTCAGCAGCACAGGAGCACCACAGGGGACCGTACTCTCACCATTCCTTTTCACTCTGTACACCTCAGACTTCCAGTACAAATCAGGGACCTGTCATCTGCAGAAATACTCAGATGACTCTGCAATTGTCGGGTGTATCAGAGATGGACAAGAAGCTGAATACAGAGAGCTGGTGGACCGCTTTGTGACATGGTGTGGAAACAATCGTCTCACCTTGAATGTGAACAAAACAAAGGAGATGATTGTAGATTTCAGAAGAAACAAGGAAAAGTCAAAAACTGTTTCCATCATGGGAGAAGAAGTGGAGGTGGTTGAGGAATATAAATACCTCGGAGTTCACCTGGACAACAGACTGGACTGGAGGCGCAACAGTGAAGCCGTCTACAAGAAGGGACAGAGCAGACTGTACTTCTGGAGGAAGCTTAGGTCCTTCAAGGTTTGCAGCAAGATGCTGCAGATCTTCTACAAGTCTGTTGTGGAGAGTGTAATCTCTTCAGCCGTCATCTGTTGGGGTAGCAGTATCAGAGCCAGGGATTTAAAAAGGCTAAACAACCTGATAAAGAAGGTTCTGGTTCTGTTCTTGGGACAACTGTGGAACATCTGGAGATGATAATGCAAAGAAGGATTCTTCATAAAATCAAAAAAATTATGGACAACCCTGAGCATCCTCTTCATGAGACAGTCATACAACATCAGAGCGTCTTCAGTCGGAGGCTTCTTCAGTTTCGCTGCAATACAGACCGCTACAGGAAATCCTTCCTGCCCACAGCCATCATCATCTACAACAACTCCTTAAAGAATTAATTATATGAGCTATACCAACACTTAATTTCCCTCTGGGATCAATAAAGTATTTTTGAATTGAATTGAATTGAATGTGAAAGCTGCTGATGTGAAACTAAATCAAGCAGAGAAAATGAGCAACACTATCCTTAAGACTAAACAGGAAGCCTGATTCCTGAGGGAAATAAATGCAGAACAGAGATTTACTGTAGATTTATTTGTTTTAATGGGTCACCAGCCGTTTATTGTTTTTATTACAACACTTTGGGCAACCATGTTGTATGAAATGTGCTTTATAAATACATTTAAATTGAGTAGAGAACATCTGAACGTCATCATGAGTGAGCTGAGGTTGACTTATTTAACTAGAAAAGCACTCAGAGAGCGCAGACCTTAACGATAAAATGTCTGTTAGTGAGACGCATGGCTGTGTTCATGCTGTCGCTGTGCTCCTCCAGCAGAGAGGGGAGATGAGAGGATGAGTATATATATATATATATATATATATATATACAGGTTCTTTATTGCTACAAAAGGGGAAGAGAAAGTCGGGTGAAACAGGCGAATTGTAACCAGCAGCTCAAAATCAGAAATGACAAAAGAAAATGGAAGAATTTAAATAAGAAAAGTATCATGAAATCAACCTTTGAATTTATTAAGAATATTCAGTTATTCACAGCAATATGCTCGTCCTTAGGTTGTATTTCTATATTTGCTGAGCCCCTATGTGTGACGTGCGAAACATGCTATTGTTTTCTTGTCAACATTCCCCTTCCTGCCTGTCATTGTTCTTCTCAGCAGCTTCAGTCGTCATTGTGTTAGTCAGCCGCTGAATATCTGACAGTGTGGGAGTATTTCATGTCTGCAGGTGTTGCTCTGCAGGTTAGGGCGTGTGAGAGGCGTTGCTTCAGACAGGTTAGTTTAGACCAACACTTCCCTGTTCAGTCAGCAGAACTTCAGGAGTTTCACTGATCGTCTTCAGAAACACAATGAAGGTCAAAGTGTCTCCGATCAGAGTCCTGCTGCTGCTGGTCTTCACAGCTACAGGTGAGTCTCATTTTCTACCTGGATGCTGCTTCACAGCACAAACCTGAACAACTCTATGAACACTTCATTTTTAAACTGATCAGGGTCTGATCACTCAGTTCCTGATGACAACATTCTGGCTTCATCAGAACCTCTTTATATTTTAAAACATAAGTAAATGTGGAAACAGCAGAGTTTGATTAATGACAGTCTAAAAATTCACAACATTTCCTAAACTTTAGGTCCATCTTCCTGTTTCTGATGTTTTTCATGTGATTTTCAACCTGCCTTCCTAAAATATGAACTACAATAATCTGAGAAAGCAGAAGGAGAACAGCTGATTTTTCTGCTCTCTGATTCCTTCTAGTATCTCTTGGTTTGGGGTCATAAAGAGGATTTTTTGGTTTGGACAGAAACTGAAGGAACGAGCAGATTGTGGGAAAGTTGAATCAACCTGTTGGTTTTTAGCTACTTTAACAACCAGCTCAGCTTTAAGCTCCTAAAATTACAGATAAAAGGGAGGAATTTATACAACAGCTGCAAAAAGTTTACAGTTACCGTGTTTATAAGAAGCTGCAAAATGATTAATGCCATAAAAACACAAAGTGAAAACTACAAGTTAAAATCTGGAGCTCCAGGATGATTTCTGGTTTAAATAATTCAGCTGGAGAGGAAATGTCTGTCTGCTTAAACTGATGGATGGATGAATGGATGGATGGATGGATGAACGGATGGATGGATGAATGGATGAACGGATGGATGAATGGATGAACGGATGGATGGATGCATAGGCGTCATTTTAGCCGGGGACACCGGGGACATGTTTCCACCACTTTTCTAAACCTGATGCAGATTTTCTTACCAGCTCAGATTTAACATCCACTTGTGCTCCCAGAACAATTTCCACATCGTCAGTATCTGAACGGACTATTATTTAAATGACTCCGTTGCACTTTCTTATACAGTTGTGGCTTCTTTCTGTGTAGATGCTGCAGCGTTCTTTGCAGTGGATACATCAAGGTTTTAAAAGACCAGTCCGTATGCAAACACGCTCAGAGCTCAGGTTCCATCTTGAAACTGGTTCCCGTTTCAAGATGGAAAAATACATGAATTATATTTCATGGATCTGGCTGAAGTTTCTTTACTGTGGGTGAAAAAATATTTATGTAATACTTTAGTTTGTTTACGACTCCCAAAGAGAATGGTGTTGATATGTCTTTGTGGAGAGAGCATGCCAGAATATTCCCCCAACTTTCCGCTAACAGCAGAATATTTCCGCTATCTAAGTTTCCTGAAAGTCCTTGTTGAGAAAGAAGTGGGGCTTGTTATTCCAGTCTGCAGTCTGTGACCGGAGCGGATTCACTCTCCCTTAGCCACAAATAGGTGAACAATTCACGTCCATAGACCATGAGAAAGTTGTGAGACTGCAGGTGAAATGTTCATATTTAGTACGTGTTTTCATCTGCTCCATGTGTGATGGCATGATGGAGATTCTTTGTTCAGATTGTTCAGACTTAATATTAACTAAAATGAATGAAGAAATAAATAATATAAAGTATTTTTCAGATTTCGATAGTTTAAAAACTGTCAAAGACAGAAAATAATGGGATCCCTGATTAAATGTCAATTATAGTAAAATTAATTATTTTTCTTTTATTCCTTTGGAATATTCCACCCGCCCCATGCAGGACTCTGAACTGTTAAAGTTTCCTTACACAGAACGGCAAGGGTTGTAAAGGGAACGCGTTTTATTATTGTGCATATAACACAACACATAAGCTTATGGCTTTCAGCTTTTATTGACTGAATAAAGATACAATTTACAACACCTGTTTATACACTGCAGTGCATATTGTAATGAAACCTGAAACTGATGAATACTTATAGGTTATATGAATAATTAATAATAATTGTCCCCAGCAATTTTAAAAACAAACTGATGGATGGATGGATG
The DNA here is from genome assembly GCA_963556495.2 of Valencia hispanica. Lineage (NCBI taxonomy): Eukaryota > Metazoa > Chordata > Actinopteri > Cyprinodontiformes > Valenciidae > Valencia > Valencia hispanica. The sequence continues at coordinate 47,615,362 of OY747718.1, forward strand.
GATGGATGGATGGATGGACGGTGGGATGGATGATGGATGGATGGATGGATGGATGGATGGATGGATGGACAGACAGTGGGATGGATGGATGGATGGATGGATGGATGATGATGGATGGACGGACGGTGGGATGGATGATGGATGGATGGATGGATGGATGGATGGATGGATGGATGGATGGATGATGGATGGATGGATGGATAGATGGACAGACGGTGGGATGGATGATGGATGGATATATGGATGGATGGATGGATGGATGGATGGATGGATGGATGGATGGATGGATGGATGAATGGATGATGGATGGATGGATGGATATATGGATGGACGGACGGTGGGATGGATGATGGATGGATGGATGGATGAATGGATGATGGATGGATGGATGGATGATGGATGGATGGATGGGCGGTGGGATGGATGATGGATGGATGGATGGATGATGGATGGATGGATGGACGGACGGTGGGATGGATGGATGAATGGATGATGGATGGATGGATGGATATATGGATGGACGGACGGTGGGATGGATGATGGATGGATGGATGGATGAATGGATGATGGATGGATGGATGGATGATGGATGGATGGATGGGCGGTGGGATGGATGATGGATGGATGGATGGATGATGGATGGATGGATGGAGCAAAGAAAGCGAGGTGAAAATGAGGCGTACTCCTCTTGGGTGTGAGCATGGTCAGGTCTTCCATCTTGTTTTATTTAGACTTTAAATTCAGGTTAACTCCGGGAAGAGATGATTGAAATAAAAACAAAGTTAAAAAAATATTTTCTGCCATTTGTAATTTCTTTTTTGAAGTAGAAAGAGAAAAACAACTAATGGATGGATTCGTTTCTGAATCAATAAGCAGTTCATTTAAAATCGTCAGCGGATCTCTCAGCCAGCAGAAACCACCAACGCCCTGAACCAGGAGCACTTTCTATGAAAAAGACAAACAGAGAATGCTAACATAGCAACAGATGATAATAATTTAAACATAGAGAGTAAAAAAAAAAGATATTTTCTGTAATGCTTGATGTGGTGCAGCATTTGACAGCAGTTTCCTAAAGGGACGCTTCATTTATCACAACACAGATAATTGTTCATATCTGGCTGATGCCAGGAGTCCTTTCTAAAGACCTTCATAGCTTCCTAACAATGATAAACAGCTTTGATGTTTTTCAGTCTGGTTTCCGTGGTAACCACAGCACTGAGACTGTCCTAGTCAAAGTTTTCAATGACATCCGCATAAATACAGACTGTGGTAGAACCACGGTTCTGGTTCTGTTGGACCTCAGTGTTGATCATGATATATTATTGGTACGACTGGAGAGCTGGGTCGGACTCTCTGGTACAGGACTTGGCTGGTTTGAGTCTTACCTAAAGAACAGGGACTTCTATGTTTCAATAGGAAACTTTTCATCAGAATGAACAGAAATCACATGAAGGGTGCCCCAGGGCTCCATCCTGGGGCCCCTCTTATTTAACATCTACATGCTCCCACTAGGCAAGATTATAGCAACCAATAAGATTAGCTACCATAACTATGCAGATGATACTCAGCTCTACATTATGATGTCACCAGGTGACTTTGAACCCATCCAAACTCTAAGTAAATTCATCGAGCAAATCAGTGGATGGATGTGTCATAACTTTCTCCAGCTGAACAGAAAAAAAACAGAAGTAATTACTTTTGGACCTAAAGAGGAACGATCAACAGTCAGCACACAGCTTCAGTTAATCCAGCTAGAAACTACTGATCAGGCCTGAAATCTAGGTGTAGTAACGGACTCAGACCTGAACCTCCAGGGTCACATAAAGGCAATAACAAGGTCAGCCTTCTATCACCCGAAGAACATTTCTAGGATTAAAGGACTGATGTCAAAACAGGACCTAGAAAAACTCATCTATGCTTTTATCTTTAGTCAGATTGATTACTGCAACAGCGTCTTCACAGGTCTGCCTAAAAAGTCAATCAGACAGCTGCAGCTGATCCAGAACGCTGCTGCTCGTGTTCCTCACTAGAACCAGGAAAGTAGAGCACATCACCCCAGTTCTAAAGTCCTTACACTGGCTCCCTGTAGCTCAGAGAATAGACTTCTAAATACTCCTGCTAGTTTATAAATCATTGAATGGCTTAGCACCAAAGTATGATGAATATCTACTGTTACTATAGCAACCCCCCAACCAGAACACTCAGATCCTCCAACTCTAACCTACTCAACATCCCTAGAATCAGAACCAAACATGGAGAAGCAGCTTTCAGTTTCTATGCTCCTCTAATCTGGACCAAACTTCCAGAAAACTGCAAAGCTGCTGAAACACTGAGTTCTTTTAAATCACAACTAAAATTATTGCTGCTTTTATTTTATTTGATCCCCTAATGATGTAAGGCACCTTGAATCGCCTTGTTGTTGAAACTATACTAATAAAGTTGCTTTGCCTTTACATGGAAACTGGTCCAGACTTTAAATTTACCTGGAAAAAGCCTTTAATTTACAAGACAATCCTCCTTCCATGGCAATAATTTAAACAATGTAGATGGATCAATTATTGACAAGCTGATTAGAACCTCCTACACTCCTTAGCTCAACATAATCTGATTTATTAGATAGAACATGATCCAGAAAGTCCAAAGCCTGAGGGACCATCAGCCCCCAAGCAGAGAAGCCAGAGGGAGAAACTGACCTGGATGGTTGGAACAGGCTGAGCTGGAGGGGAAAGGTCAGGAAAGGTTAGCTTACATTAGCTGGAAGGTTCTGGGTGGACCTGATTCAATGAGCAAAGGTTAAAGGTCAATGTTGGGCATCATTCTTAGCATAGTTGATGTTTTTGTAGTCAGACTCCTGAGGCCATTAGGTTTCATCATGTCCATGTTTCCTGGTTCTGACTGTCTGTAGATGGTTTTAGGAGGAACCAGTCTGATGAGCTCTTTGGTTCTGGCTTCTGCTCCATCCTGGTGAATCCATCTTTGAGGTTCTCCATTTCTGCCAATAGATGGATGGTGTTCTGTTACCTTATGGACACCAACAGCTCCTTCATGGAAACGTCATATTTATGGAGGTTTGGCTGGAAAACAGGGATTTTAATGGTCATCAGCTACAGCAGTTAGAACCAATCACATTACAGGAATGTGACACGTTCAGATAATAGACCTTCATTTATTTATCTAAGGGCTCAAATTTCAATCATAAGCAAATTAAAAAGTGTCAAATTGAACTCACAGAAATCGTGTTTCTGATGTTTTCCTTTAGACTGGTTTTACTTTCAGAAACCACAGAAGAAGTCCTGTTGCTTTCTACTTCCTGTTGCTTTGGGATTCTAGCTGCTTCACTTGTTTTATATTAATTCTCCCAACATTTCCAGCCCTCTGATCAGTTTTATGTTGGTGTTTAAAGTTCCTCATCAGTAAAACGATATGATAATAAAAACCATTTCAGGAGTAGAACAGTAAAGAGTCTTAAAAGGATCGTTCTGTTTAGAAACGGGCCAAAAACTTCATGTTTTCTCCTTCAGGACTTCCTCTGAGCCGTGATCATACTGTCTCAGTAAACGGATAAAAAAGCTACACCAGCTGAGCGATGTAAAACCAAACAGACCATGATGTTTTATCCAAAATGTTTCACCAACAACCCGATCTGATCCCAGACATGACCTCTGATGGCCTCTCTGGTTCCTCCCAGAGCAGCTGAACTGTTATTTACGTCACCAGGTGAAGCGATCGGTGACTGTTGATGGTTTCTGGGTCTGATTTGTGAAAAACTCTCTGGATGTTTTCATGGTTCATCAGAGTTCGTCCCAAACAGCTGATGAAAACTCGATTCTGAGAAGTTTCCTAATAAGAAGGTTTCGATGTGATTGTTCCAGGAAAAATACAATTCAATTCAATTCAATTCAAAATTACTTTATTAATCCCAAAGGGAAATTAAATGTTGTTGTAACTCATTATGCAAGTTCCTTCAAAGATTCGTTGTAGATGCTGATGGCTGTGGGTAGGGATGATCTCTTGTAGCGCTCTGCACATCTGAAGAAGCCTCTGACTGAAGACGCTCCGCAGTTGCACGACAGTCCAACGCAGAGGACGCTCCGGATCCACGGCGTCCTCCCCCCAACTCACCAGGGTCCCGTGGCTGTAGTTGAGGTCTTATTTGAGCTTTTGTGATGTTAATCAGCTGCTGCCAGTTGTAAACCACCTTGTTGCCATGGTTATGCATCATAACAAATGTCCAAAAATAAAAAGTATCAGCAAAAATCCTTCCAGCTGCACAGCATTCAAAACCAGAGAGAACAGTTGTCCACAAAAACAATGTTTCTACCAGAAATGGAAGAATTAAAGTTCAAAAAAAGAAACAAATATGAACCAAAGTAACAGAGCTACTCCAACATGCTGCCACCTTGAGCGGCGCAATTCCGGAATGGGAATACCTTAAACAACAAAGTCTGACTCAACAACCTGAATCTGTTTCATCTTTGTAGAAAAGAAAAAAAAATGACAGTATGTCCGCTTCCTGAAACCAGTAAAGCCAGTTTACCTCATCATGAATGCCCAATGCAGTTTCATCCAAACTTAAACTCAAAGGATTTAAATCAGCAGAAGGAATCTTTTTTAACCTGTAATAAAGCTTTGATTTTAGTCATTATTCTGATTATTGTTCATGTTTATACCATAAAGATTCAAATGTTTACCCTCCCCCATCTGCTCCAAGTTTCTTGTTTATTTACAGCAGATAAAACTCCATCCAGTTATGATCAGATTTAGTCTGAATTTTTCCGGTTTAATCTGATGGATTTTTATGTGTTACAATTCATTTAGTGGAAATAAAAAAGAAACCAGTCAGACTGGGACTGGAAGCTGGTTAAAATGAGAACAGCACTGGGAGAGGCAGCTCAGTTCCCCTCCTCCTGGTTTTCAGATCACTTGTTCTTGGTTCCAACATTTCCTGAAGATTTTATTAAAATCCACCTGTAACTTTATGAGTTATGTTGTTAACTAACAGGAGAAAACAGAACCTCCTGGAGGAGGAATTAACCTGAATGTGTCCAGTTTGCTCTGATGTTTCATAACGGATTCATGTTTCATTTAGTCATAATTTAATCATAATTAGCTAAATTACATCAAACCAATTAAACTTTTTCATTATTTAGTCAGACACTTCCAATAATAAAGTGAATCTAAATCATGACACATAACTAAGGTTTAGTTAACAGCCAAACAGTGTTGATGTGGCTTGTAGCCAAAATGCTGTTTGACCCGACGGACCGGATTGGACCGGACGGGAGTGGACTGGTTAGTTAACATGTTGTCACTTCTCTAATGGACAGAATATTATCGCTGTTTCACAACTCTGTGGTTTCCCTAGAGTTAAAAGAACAAAAACATGACAGATATTTTCTGCTATGTTCTTCCTGATGCTAAATATTCCTCATACTGTGCTGCTGGGCCAAACGGGTCGAATCAGAACCGTCTCTAAAACCTCTCCTCTTTCTCCCACAGGAAGCCACGCACAGCTTAGTGGTGAGTTTTCATCTCATTCTTTTTATCATCTATATTTTGCCAATTAACTCTCTCACTGTAACACAAACAAGAAACCAGATCCACCCAGTGCCTCCACCATGGTTCCCATGTAAACCCAGTGCTTCCACGAAGGCTTCTATGGAAACCCAGTACCTCCATGATGGTTCCCATGGAAACCCAGTGCCTCCACGATGGCTCCCATGGAAACCCAGTGCCTCCATGATGGTTCCCATGGAAACCCAGTGCCTCCATGATGGTTCCCATGGAAACCCAGTGCCTCCACGATGGTTCCCATGGAAACCCAGTGCCTCCATAATGGTTCCCATGGAAACCCAGTGCCTCCACTATGGTTCCCATGGAAACCCAGTGCTTCCACGATGGTTTACCATGGAAACCCAGTGCCTGCACTATGGTTCCCATGGAAACCCAGTGCCTCCATGATGGTTCCCATGGAAACCCAGTGCCTCCACAATGGTTCCCATGGAAACCCAGTGCCTCCATGATGGTTCCCATGGAAACTCAGTGCCTCCACCATGGTTCCCATGTAAACCCAGTGCCTCCACCATGGTTCCCATGTAAACCCAGTGCTTCCACGAAGGCTTCTATGGAAACCCAGTACCTCCACGATGGTTCCCATGGAAACCCAGTGCCTCCATGATGGTTCCCATGGAAACCCAGTGCCTCCACGATGGTTCCCATGGAAACCCAGTGCCTCCATAATGGTTCCCATGGAAACCCAGTGCTTCCACGATGGTTCCCATGGAAACCCAGTGCCTCCACAATGGTTCCCATGGAAACCCAGTGCCTCCACGATGGTTCCCATGGAAACTCAGTGCCTCCACCATGGTTCCCATGTAAACCCAGTGCCTCCATGATGGTTCCCATGGAAACCCAGTGCCTCCACGATGGTTCCCATGGAAACCCAGTGCCTCCATGATGGTTCCCATGGAAACCCAGTGCCTCCACGATGGTTCCCATGGAAACCCAGTGCCTCCACGATGGTTCCCATGAAAACCCAGTGCATCCATGATGGTTCCCATGGAAACCCAGTGCCTCAATGATGGTTCCCATGAAAACCCATTGACAGACAGAGTTCATGCTTGATTCTGAATAGAGCTGAACTAGGACCACATTTAGACAATTGAGCAAAAACCAATTTAACTCGTAACATTTACTAAAAGCTCAACTTCAAACCAATTCAGTTTATTTATATAGGGCCAGTTCATCATCTAAAGGAACTTTACAAATAAAAAATCTTTCCAATGAATCCTTCAGTTCATTATTCTGATCAGTTTAAAGATTTCTATCAGATTGCATCGAGTATTTGACTCCTCCTCGACCAACATGTAGCGACAGTGGAGAGGAAAAACTTCCCTTTAACATGAAGAAACCTCCAACAGAACCAGAACCAGAACCTGGTAGTCGTGGCAGATGGCCGATTCAGGATGAGTGCAACACCAAGGGGTTAAAAGCAGGATGAAAAGAAGTCCTAAACAGAGATGAAGAGGATTTGGATAAAAGGGGCCGTAAGATAATAAAGAAGCTGGTTCTGGACCACAATAGTCCATAACCTCTGGATCTGATTCCCAATCCCAAAGCAGCTGCTTTACAGTCCTCGACTGTTTATCAAAGATCTCTGCAGAGGGAGAGATCACACATCACAGTGTATTCAAAATGTCTCATTATGACATATGGTATGTGTCCCTCTGCTCTGATAGGGAATCGGTTAACAGTCTTTTTTGTTTGAGGTCAAATTGAAAGCAGCGTCACATGGGAGGTTCACTGTCTGTTGGCTTTCTAACATCAAGGAGATTGGGTTGACCACCTGTGTGAATCAGTTCAACATTCTCCAATACTCCAGGATGAAGTGGATTAAAAGGATAAAAAGTCGGACTGTGATAAAAGGGAATGGACCAATGAGGGACTAAGAAGACTATTATGGGTTTTGAGGACGGATGAAGAGCTCTGAGGTGTTTCTCCTGTGGTTGTTTAGTTCAGAAGGTCTAGGATAATCAGTGTAAGTTGTATTCCTTATTCCTAAACCTGTTGAATCCTGATGAACATGTTCCTGCAGTCTGTGGCACCGCTCCTCTCAACACCAGGAGTGACACCAGGATCGTCGGAGGCCAGGATGCGGTGGCTGGGGCGTGGCCCTGGCAGGCCAGGCTGTTGATCGGGACCGGACTGTGTGGAGGATCCCTCATCAACAAGCAGTGGGTTCTCTCTGCTGCTCATTGTTTTGAAAGGTGAGCTATGATCATGTGACATGATTTCACTTCTTATTAAGAACCAGGGACAGTCACTGTCATCCATAAACTTGTTATCATCTGTTTTTCTCAGCACCAGCACATCAGGTGTGACTATTTCCCTCGGTCTGCAGACTGTTTCGGGTGTGAATCCGAACTCAGTGTCCCGTAGAGCATCCCGGATCATCATCCATCCAGACTATAACACCAGACCAAATGACAACGACCTGGCCTTGGTAAAGCTGGAATCTTCTGTGGACTTCACTAACTACATCCGACCTGTCTGTCTGGCTGCAGCCGGCAGCGTCTTCCCTGCCGGACTAGACTGCTGGGTCACCGGCTGGGGAAGCCTCAATTCGGAAACCAGTAAGGATTTATTTTGTGATGCTTTGGTTAAGGTTAACCCCTCCCTGGGCTGCCCCCTTATCGTGGTGGAGGGGTTTCAGTGTCCCAATGATCCTAGGAGCCAAGTTGTCAGGGTCACCCATGGCAAACAGGTCCTAGGTGAGGGATCGGACAAAGCACAGCCCAAAGATTTCTGATGAAGAGCATCAACAATGGACTCAATGTTTCTTCGCCCGGACACGGTTCACCAGGCCCGGAGGTGGGGCACGTTTGTAAGCACCTGGTGGCAACATGGACCCCCCTTCCAATGGGCTCACCACCTGTGGGAGGAGCCATAGGGGTCTGGTACCATGTAAGATGGGCGGTAGCCGAAGGCAAGGACCAATCCTCGGCTGCAGAAGCTGGCTCTCAGGACGTGTTATGTCACCTCTCTAGTGGGGAAAGAGCCGGAGCTGGTGTGGGAGATCAAGAGGTTCCGACTGGATATCGTCGAACGCGCCTCGACCCAGGGCTCTGGAACCCGTCTCATCGAGAGGAGTTGGAAACCCAAATCACCAATCCGCCTTTCGATCTCCCATTATTTATGAGCACACTCTGTGGTCCCCCTGTTTAAAAAACCATGGTCTAGAACCGTAAAGGGTAGAGTGCCTTCTCCAGGTTTTGGGATGAGGTCCCTCCCCAAGTGGAGAAGTATCTGGAGGTCTTGTTCATGGATGAGGGAGAAATGAAGAGCTCGATAGGCGGATTGGTGCGATGTCTGTAGTGATGAGGGGCACTATACCGGTCTGTCATGGTGAAGAGAGAGCTGGGCTGAGCTGAAAGGTGAAGCTCTAGGTTCAATGTTGGATCTACGTCCCTACCCTCATCTATGTTCTCAGCTCTGGGTAGAGACCTAAAGAACGAGATCACGGATAGAAGTGGCTGAAATGAGTTTCCTCCTCAGGGTGTCTGGTTTCTCCATACGGTGAGAAGCTCAGTCATCCGGAGGGGGCTCAGAGTAGAGCCGCTGCTCCTCCAGATCGAGAGGATCTAGTTGAGGAGGCTCGGGTATCTGGTCAGGATGGAGGCCCCCCTGGTGGGATGTTCCAGGTACGTCCCACCAGGGGGAGACCCATAGGAAGACCCAGGACACTTTTGATCTGTTTCTCTGCTGGGAACGCCTTGGGATTCCTCCTGAGGAGCTGGAACCAGGAGGCTGGAGAGAGAAAAGTCTGGGTCTCCCTGTTTAAGCTGCTGACCCCGCGACCCGACCCTAGATAAGTGGAACATGATGGATGGATGGCTAAGGTTAACAATGATGCAATCAGTGGTGGCAGCCAGCTCTGCTAGGGTTTTTGTACTCAGGTCTGAGCAGAGCTGCAGCTAACAGATACACAGGAACAACTTTAGACTGAAATCCTCTATAACAGTTTTTACAGTCAGCTGGAAATTCCAGTTTCAAGTACACGACTTTTACTGCAAGTAGGATCCTGCAGGTGCTGAAAACCCTGCAGGCCTCAACCTGTCCTTTGTTTAATGACATGTTGACACAGACCACAACCACCCCCTTTATAGGAGACACCATGTTGCTGGAGAATTCCTCTGAGTTGTTTCTGCATCTGTTTATTGATGTAATATTAGTAAAACTGTGATGAATCAGCGTTTATTGACGAGTCCGTTCTCTGTCTCCGTCCAGCCACTCTCCCTCGGACGCTGCAGGAAGTAGATGTTCCCATCGTGTCCAACGATGTGTGCCGCTCATCTTACGGCTCTCTAACGGGCAACATGATGTGTGCTGGTCTGACTGAAGGAGGGAAGGACTCCTGTCAGGTGAGCTCTCCTCTTCATCATCAGAGTCCCATAAAACCTACAGGGAGACGCTTGTAAACTTACACAGTCACAAACTAACACCAATAATTTAGGTTATTTAGAAACAAATGGAGGTTAATTTTCAAAGTCATATTTGTGTCCATGTTATTCATTAATTTATACATGTATGCCACAGTTTACAGCTAAATATTTAGCTTCAAAATAAATATTTAGCTTCAAAATAAATATTTTGCTAGCAAGCCAAACGGCTAATTAAATATTTAGCTGTGAAGTAAATTTGAAGAGGCATTAAGCGGAAGTGCACTGTCAAAATAAAAGCTGGATGTTGCGAAGCTCCATATACTGGAACGTTATCTTTTTATTATTTTTCCCCTCCTGCTGCCAGTTCATCACTGTTGCTGTAAATTCATCGGTAAACGTTTGTATCGCTAAAATGTTGGAAGGAAAATAATAAACAGGAGATATTCAGACCCAGCTTTTATTTTGGTAGTCCACTTCCGCTTATCAGCAAGTAAATTTACACATAAGCTAAATAGTTAGCTCTGAGCTAAATGTCTAATTTAAAGCTAAATATTTAGCTAGCCAGTTTAGCTTGCTAACTGAATCTTTAGGCTTCAAGCTACATATGTAGTTTGCTAATTGTTAGGGAAAATAATAATGGTGTATTATTATTTTCTTAGGGTGTTTTTATCACATAGTTCTAATGTACTTTTTAAATGTCATTTTGGTTTCAGTCACATGCTCTTGTGCATGACATCCTGTTCTTTTAATATGTTAATGAAGTGTGACTAAATAAAGAGAGTCTGCAGAGGTGAAACCCTTTGAGACCAGTGATGAGATCAGTGGGAGACGAGTGACAGGAGCTGATAACAGACAGACGGTTGGCTCATTCCTTACCGTATTTTGCTGGTCTCCCTCTGCAGAACTGATTGAACCACATCTACCTCTGCAGAGCTTATTGTCTAAATTATCTCCGACTTTTGTGTGTGACTCGTTTTAGGTAAACCACAACAATTACCGAACACTAATTAAGTATTTATGTAGAAGTTAAATACTTAGCTTGCTAACTAAATATTTAGCTTGAATCTGTGACATTTACAAATGAATAAACATGGAGGCAAATATGATATAAAAAAATCAACCCCCATTTATTTCTTTTATGACTAAATAACCCAAATTATTGCTTTTCATTTTTGACTGTGTAACTTTACAAACGCCTCCCCATAAAAACAGGTAAAAACAAGCTCAGCTAAACCATGTTACACTTTTTTAATTATGTGGTCTTACCTGGACAGGTGTTCATAGTAAGGATGAAGAAGGCTGTGGGGGCTGGGAGGATGAGTGGGATATGGTTATATAGAGTAATTAGGAGGATGGCTTCAATTCAGTTTTTTTCTATAGTGCCGATTCACAACAGATGTGTCATCTCAAGGACCTTTATAAGAAAAATCATTTCAGTTAAATCATTAAAACTTAATAATCAGTTAAAAGTTTTTCTAAGGAATCTCAGCAGATTTATCGAGTCATTCTATTCAATTCAATTCAATTCAATTCAGTTTATTTATATAGCGCCGATTCACAACAGATGTCATCTCAAGGCACTTAACAAGAAGTCATTTCAATACATTTATACAAACATTCCAGTCAGTTAAAAAGTTTCCTATTAAAGGAATCCCAGCAGATTGCGTCAGTCATTGGCGTGAGATTGGGAAGACTTTCCAACCACAGCAATCCTTCAGCAATCCCTCATACTGAGCAAGCATGTAGCGACGGTGGAGAGGAAAAACTCCCCTTTAACAGGAAGAAACCTCCAACAGAACCAGGCTCAGTAGGAGCGGCCATCTGCCACGACCGTCTGGGGGTTTGAGAAGACAGAGCAGAAACACAGAAGGAACAGAAGATCTGATATAAGAGAACTTTCTATGTTACAGAAAGTGAAAAGTTGATAACAGGACACAGTGGATGTTCAGTTACTGGGGGGATCATCCCAGTCGATGCCCCCCGTCCAACAGGGCATTGCAGCCAAGCAGGATACCAGACCAGGTATATCTTCTATGGAGAGAAAAACACTGAGAGAACACAAAGTTAACAGTCCAAATGACAGCAAATAATTCAACTGGAGAGTAGTAGGAGAGAAAAGTAGCAGAGTGAAGAAAATTGGTAAGTCTGTCCTCCAGCAGTCTAAGCCTATAGCAGCATAACTACAGAGATAGCTCAGGATGACCTTAGCCACTCTAACTATAAGCTTTATCAGAAAGGAAAGTTTTAAGCCTGGCCTTAAAAGTAAACAGAGTGTCTGCCTCACGGACTAAAGCTGGGAGCTGGTTCCACAGGAAAGGAGTGTTATGGCAAAAAAAAGTATCTCAGGGTTTCCATAATAAAGAAGACTTGAGTCCCAGAAGGCGTTTAAGTATTTAATCCAAACATGTCTGGCCAGAGCATGGAGGGGACAGAGTTACTCGTGCATCACCCTAACCAACCTTTCTAACTAACCGCTTAAATAGTATTCAGCAATCATTGTTTATCTCTGTAGATGTCTTCTCCAACCTTCACGCCCCGCCTCCAGAGAACTGCTTCATGCGAGTCTGATAGCAACGCATAAAGCAGCTCATCCGAAGGCCAGACTGTTATCTTACTGCCCCGGCGTCTGTCTCTCTGGTGACCTGACACATCTTTATCATAAACATTAAGCTGGAGCAATAACCTTGTCATTTTACCTTAGATACATTCACTAAACAGAGAATATACCCTTAATTCCTAATTGCATAACAATTTTCCAACACAGGAGCCTGATAACTAAAAGATCTGCCTCCCATTCTACTTTTAGAAATCCTAGGAACCAGCAGTAAACCTGCAGTCTGAGAGCAAAGTTCTCTGTTAGGAACATATGGAACAATTAGATCTCTGATGTATGATGGAGCTGATTATTATGGGCTTTATATGGAAGAAGAAGGATCTTAGATTCTATTCTGGATTTAACAGGGAGCCAATGAAGGGAAGCTAAAACAGGAGAAATGTGATCTCTCTTTTTAATATTCATCAGAACTCTTGCTGCCGCATTTTGGATCAACTGAAGGCTTTTAATGGCGTTTTGTGGACTTCCTGATAGTAAAGAATTACAGGAGTCCAGCCTTGAGGTAACAAATGCATGGACTAGTTTCTCAGCATCACTCCTGGACAGGATGTTTCTAATTTTAGCAAAATTCCGGAGGTGAAACAAGGAAATCCTAGAAACCTGTTTATTATGGGATTTAAATGTCAAGTCTTGGTCAAAAATAACGCCGAGGTTCTTTACGTTATTACTGGGGGCCAATTTAATGCCATCAAGATGAAGTGATTGACTAATCAGTTTCTGTTTAAGAACTTCTGGCCCAAAGATGGAAACTTCTGTTTTGTCAGAATTTAAAAGCAAGAAGTTTAGGGTCATCCATGTTTTTATGTCTTCCAGACATGCCTGTAATCTACCTAACTGACTGGGTTAATCAGGATTTATGGATAAATATAGTTGTGTATCATCAGCATAGCTGTGGAAATTGATCCCATGCTGTCTAATGATTCTACCAATTGGGAGCATATATATGGTGAAAAGAATTGGTCCAAGCACAGAACCCTGTGGAACTCCACAAGTAACCCTTGAGAGCGAAGAAGATTGATCATTTAGATGAACAAACTGGAATCTATCAGACAAATATTCTCTCCTCCTGGACCAACATGCAGCCACAGCATACTGAGCAAGTAGCGACAGTGGAGAGGAAAAACTCCCCTTTAACAGGAAGAAACCTCCAGCAGAACCAGAATCAGAACCTGGTTCAGTACGAGCGGCCAGAGCAGAAACACAGAAAGAAGAGTCAGATGAGTGGGATGAAACTAAACAGGGCTGCTGAGGAAGAAGAAGACCTGCAGTCTTCCTCTCTTTCTCTCCAAAAGTTGATCTTTTACTGCTCCGTGTTAAAGACCAGGTCAGATGTTTGGTCAGGTCCACCATGAAATCCTCCTGGTGCTGTCCTTCCACTGAAGGTCCGAAGACCACCTAGTAGTATCTATAATAACCTGGGGAGGGAGCTAAAGCTTGCCTGATGGTGGCGCTGTGCTCCTGTTCTGCTGACACTGGATGCTCTCTGATGTTTAACCCTTTCTGTTGTGTGCAGGGAGACTCCGGCGGACCCCTGGTCACTAAAAACGGTTCCGTGTGGGTCCAGGGGGGGGTTGTGAGCTTTGGGGTTGGCTGTGCCCAGGCCGGCTTCCCGGGGGTTTACGCCCGGGTTTCAAACTACCAGACCTGGATCAACAGCCAGATCACCGGCGAGCAGCCAGGATACATAAACTTCCAGGGTTCAAGCTCCGGAGTGTCTCTGTTCGTGTCCATGTCCCTTCCTCTGCTGCTGTCCGTCCCCACGATCGTCTTCTCTCACTTCGTCCTCTCCTGAGGGTTTATCTCTGACCTTCTATCATCATAACTATAAAACTAACAGTAAAACTAGCTTCACGAAAAATATTTAAACAACTAAAATAATCAACTTTCCTTTAATCCCTGATTAGATTATCCGGATTAACTTTTATTAAAGCTTTAAGGTTTACATGTTATTCAGGGGAAAAAACTTAAATGTGATTTTTGTTTCTACTTTTTGGTCTCAAAATTAATAAAGATCCTTCAAACTCAGCAGAATTTAGGCAGAAGTTGATTTTTTAAAAAGGTTTCTGCGTAGAAATGTGATAATTATCAACTGATTTTAAATTTTCCATGTATCATATAGCTGTTTGATGAAGTTTTTTGTGTTTTTGACTTTATTACATCTTTATTGTTATATTTTGGAGTTGTTCATGGTTTTGTTTCAAGAAGCTGTCGTTATTTGAATCTAGAACCTTTAACTGTGATTTATTGTTAAATGATAAACTTTTTATGTTTGTATACCTGAAAAATGATAAACTCAGGGATCAAAACAACAAACACCTCATGTTTTCTAACGCACGGACTATATGAAGAAAATTTATTATATAAATATGTTTTTTCGTTGGAATTTTCTGGGAATGTAGGAACTTCAGGAATTATTAATAAAGGGAAATAAACTAGAAAACAAGTGGTTCTGTCCCTTCATGTTGCAACATGTCGATGGTTGAATGTTTGTGTTTCCACAGGTGTTGCCGTATCGGTTCTTTTCTCTGTGAACA
This sequence comes from Valencia hispanica, assembly GCA_963556495.2. Taxonomy (NCBI): domain Eukaryota; kingdom Metazoa; phylum Chordata; class Actinopteri; order Cyprinodontiformes; family Valenciidae; genus Valencia; species Valencia hispanica. The sequence continues at coordinate 47,630,451 of OY747718.1, forward strand.
TTATTGTCCCAAAGGTGTTGCCATGCTTAGTTTTCTTCTCTGTGTTTAGTTTAGGTTTGTTCTTGTGTTTCTTACAGTTAAATTTATTTCTCTCAAATTATTGTTGGGCTCTTCCTCTTGGTTTGTAGTTCCTTTGAGTCTTAGTTCAGTTCCCTTTGTTTATGAGTCTCCTCCCTCAGTTTCTCTGCTCTAATGCTGCTACAGCTGTTCTCCAAGGTGTCTGTTTGTTTTTAAAATAGCTGAGAACAATCACCATAAACTTGGGTGTGGTTTGAGAATTAATAATAATTATTCATATAGTCTATAAATATTCACTGTGCCAGCTGAGTGATTACAGGGAAAATACGAGGGCTTGCACATTACGAGAGGGGCATCTAGTGGCCATATCGGGGATCACCCGGACACCACGATGCTTCTGGAATAATCTAAATGTTACAACTATAAAACCCCTTCACAACTAGCGCCAAAATTTTGGCAGGCATGTATAAAATGGACAGTGGGCAATTGTTTGGCCATACAGAAAGGCGATACAAACGGCTCATGGAAATAACAAGTTTAACTCTAAAGTATGAACATTCAAAACACTGCAAGGAAAACTTATTTAGAACATATTACAAAAACTTGTCTGATAAACTTGACAGATAAAGGATTACTTACTTAACGGGTATTTATGCACACGAAGGAAACTTAAAACTATAAACTAACTAAAGACTCTGTACTCTATACTCCACCGTCTTCTCTGCTCTGCTTCTTCCTCTGCTCTGCTGTAGAAAAAGAGAGAGTGTTCGTGCATGCGCCACCTATTGGCCTTTCCAACACAGCCGCCCCCAAATTTGGGAGCAAATTTGTCCCCTGGATAGGCCAGCATCAAGCAGTAGGTTGTCCATCAGTCATCCTCTAGTTCGGAACCTCTGGCAGCACAACCAGGCGGGCGATGGGTCTTGTGTAGAAGCGGTCCTGGATCTGCACTTCAGCACTCCTCACTCTACCATCAGCACCTGGGAAGACCTTGAATACCTTCTCAATCTGCCAAGCAGAGCGGGGAAGCTGGGGGTCCACCATCATCACAACGGTCCCTACTTGGATGTTTGGTGACGAACTCTGCCACTTCCCTCTGGTCTGCTGGCCAAGCAGGTAGTACTTTGTAAAGGTTGACCAAAATCGCTCAGCCAGTACCTGCCCATGTCGCCATCTTCTCTTGCTTAGGAGCTCAGATGCAGGGTAGACGACCTGGGGAAGGGAGGTGTCTGGCCACCCTATCATGAGACAATTTGGGGTCACCGGGTCAAGATCTGACAGGTCTGATGAAACATGGCCGAGAGGCTTGGAGTTTAGGATGGCTTCAATTTCAACAAGGACGGTGATCAGAACCTCCACTGTGACAGTCTCTGCTCCCAGGGTAGCGTGCAGTGCTGCCTTCACCGACCGGATCTCACGCTCCCACACTCCTCCAAAATGTGGTGCTGCCGGGGGATTGTAGTTGAATTGGATCTGCTGCTTGGCTAGGATTACATGTATCTGTGGATAGAGCTGGTTAAAGTTTATCTCCACTTCTTTCTGTCCCCCGTGGTAATTGGTGCCATGGTCTGAAAACAACTGTGCCGTGGCGGGCAATGAATCTTCTCAATGCCATGAGAAATGCATCGCTGTCAATGGACGTGAGCACCTCTAAGTGAACTGCCCTGGTGATGAGGCACTTGAATAGCAGGCCCCATCGCTTTTCATTACGGCACGCTATCTTTATGGTGAGGGGGCCAAAGCAATCCATTCCGGTGGAGTGGAACGCCAGTTTAAACAGCTGCAGTCAGGCAGGAGGCAGGCCCACCATTTTCTGGCTGGCGGGTTTGGCTTTAAGCTTACAGCATTTGAAGCAACGGAGTTGGCGTTTTCTTATGGCCTCACAACCTCTGAGGACCCATACCTTCCTACGTAGTTCTGCATAGACTCTTTCGGGCCCAGGATGATGCAGTCTGTCATCATAGTCCTTAATTAGTAGCTGGCAACTCCGGTGCTTGGGGTCCAAGACAATAGGGTGCACCAAATCTGCACTAAGAGTTCCGACTCGCCACAGACGACCTCCTACCCGGATGAGCTAGCTGGAATTATCAAATTTTGGGGACAGGCAAAGCAGTCTGCTGTTATGCGGCAAGGGGTTTACCAGTCTGTAAAAGACTGTAGTCTTCGGGGAAACTGTCCAATTGAGCCTGCCTAAAGACTTGATGCTTTGCCTCACTGTAGGTCTCAGCAGGCGCATAGCCAGTCAGGTTGGAGTCTTTGTGGAGCTGTTTCATTGTAACTTCAACTTGTTCCTGCCAGCTCCGATACCCTTTCCCATCTGTTGATGAGGGGGAGGTAATAAGGCCACAGAAGGGACTCTTCTTCAGCTCACTGTTATTGTATGTTGTAGGTGAAGGCCATTCGCTGGGGGGCTGTAGCAGGAAAGGAGGTCCCTGGAACCAGCAGTTAGATCCAAGTAGGTCCTTCAACTTCTTGCCTCGAGTGAGGTCATCTGCAGGATTTTGGGGCGACTCTGCATACCGCCATGCCTCCACCTTGGTGAGTTCTTGAATCTCGGCCACCCGCATGCCAACAAACACCTTGAAGTGACAGGACTCCGAGCGTAACCAGTGGAGGACCGTAGTAGAGTCTGACCAATATGTCACCCTTTCTATGGGCAGGGTAAGCTCGTTGGCTAGTAGCTTTGCCAACTGTGCTCCTGTGAGAGCGGCACAGAGCTCCAGTCTGGGGATGAATTGCTGTTTCCGTGGTGCTACGCGGGATCTTGCCAGTAGGAATGAGACATTAACATGTCCCCCAGGCTCCACAGAGCGAAGATAGGCTACAGACCCATATGCTCTCTCCGACGCATCTGAGAATATGTGTACATCATGGGTCACCTGGGGGTCGTCCATGGATGTAGGGGTGTAGCACCTTGGGATGGTGATTTGTGGCAGGTATTGGAGATCAGCTTCCCACTCCTTCCATGCCAGCCGGAGATGATCAGGCAAGGCGGGGTCATCCCAGCCCCTGGTCTTGTCCCATAGCTGCTGTACTATCACCTTCACTCGAGGGGTAAAAGGCAAGATGGCTCCCAGCGGATCATATTGTGTCGCCAATACATGATAGATGGTCATCATAGTAAGAACGCTGTAGGGGACAGGTCTGTGCTTGAAGCCAAGGTGATTAGTATCACAGTTCCAGCTCAGTCCTAAAGTAGACTCCTGTGCTTCCACTTTGTGCTGAGAGAGCCATAGCTCAAGTTTGGGGGATCTGGCTTCAGATGGTAGGTGACTCACAACTTCGGGCATGTTGCTGGCCCATTGTCTAATATCAAATCCTCCGGTTGCTAACACAGCTCTGAGCTTGTTGACCATGTGGGTTGCTGCCTGGCAAGATGGGAAGCTTTGACGACAGTTATCCACATAGAAGCTCTTTTCCACTGAGAACCGGATGTCTTCATCACGGGTGCTGTGCCTACTGACATGCCTCTGAAGGGTGAATGACGCACAGCAAGGGCTGCAAATCGTACCAAAAGGAAGGACCTGCCACTTGAACACATCAGACACACCGCTGCTATGCAGGTCAAGCCACAGGAAGCGCAGCAGTGGCTTGTCTTCCCTGAAGCGCACAAGAACACCCAGGAGGGAGGGGCTCAAGGTGGGGCCAGGAAGAAGCCACTCATTGAGATTGAGGCCTCTGTACTTAAACGAACAGTTAAAAACTAGTCTGTTCTTCCCATTGTGGCTTCAAAGGTGATGTGGCAAGTACCAGCTTTCTCCACTGGGGGTCACCTCTGTCGGGAGCTTTTCTGCGACACCACTCTCCAGGAGTTTATGGACTTCAGCAGTGTATGCCATTGCCTTGACTGGGTCTTTAGCTAGGCGTCTTTCTGTTCCTCTGAGGTGCGGCATCACTGCTTCTCTGGGAGCTTGGAACTGGGGGAAGTCCTTCCTCCGAAGCAGCGGAGTAGCGTAGCAAAGCACACCATACTCCTCCTGTCTAGTGGTTTTTGCCTCTATGAGACTAATGGCTTCCTGGTCCTCCTTCGATCTGGTCGCTTGCTTCTCGCAGCGGTAGGGTAGTTGATCGAGTTGCCACAGCATCTCAACAATCCTCTTCAGTTCCACCTCGGCTGGGCTGAGAGAGATGTGAAGACATTGCTGCAGTAGCAGCTGAGTCTGGAGGTGGCGGGCAGGACCTTGAAGCACCCATCCTAGGCGGGTCTTGATGGCAGCTGGGCCTTCCGGGGACGCAAACGGGACCGGAGCTGTAGGAGTGATCAGGTGGGTATGATCGACACCGATCACAAGTAGAGGATAGACATGTGCGAAGAACTGAATGGGGAGATCCTTTAGGTGCTTGAATCTCTGAATGACAGAGGCAGGATAGGAATGTTCAGCGAGCCCAAGGTTCTGGGCAGTGAAAGCTGAGGTAATCCGGAATCTCTTCTGAGGCTGAGTAGCAGGAGATATCTGGAAGGAAACTGAGGAGCCATTAATAGTGCTTACGTCATGACGAATGGTCCTTAAGGCTAGACTTTCTCTGGAGCTTTGAATACCGAGCTTAGCTGCTGCTTGTGAGAGTAGTATAGTGCACTCTGATCCGTCATCGAAAACGGCATAGGTGTTGAGGCTTTTATCTTGGTGGTGAATTACCACAGCGACAACTTTGAGTAGCACTCTCCTGTCATCGGTTGAGCCTTGGCACCACACCTCATATTGGAGCCAATCCGCCAGTTCCATCAGGGTGTACACTGTACCAGCTGTCTGTGGAATGCTGCTCTCATTTCTGCAGGCAGCTTACTCAAGAGCCGTTCGACATGTGACCCACACCTTAGTTCGACCTGACCTTCCCTACCCAGGGTCCGCAGCATAACCACAAGGGACTGGATCTGGAGAGTGAATCGCTCAAACGCCTCAGCATCACCTCTCCTGATGTCCGGTGAGTCCATCACCTGGGCTATCTTTTGGAGAGCTAGCTGATGAGGCTGGCCATACCTCTCATTCAAAACAGTCATTGTTTCACTGTAGGGGTTTTGTGAGTTGAGGAAGGAATCAGCTATAAGACGAGCCTCTTCCAGCTTCAGGTGGTCAAGTAGAATCTGGTAGCTAAACAGCTCTGTAGCGTCAGGGGGCAGGAGGTTTTCCAGGGCTATTCTCAGGTGGGTAAACTTGCTGAGATCTTTTGTTTTTGTCAAGGCAAGGAGAGAAAAAAATTATATTAAATATATCTTTGACAATGTGGTTGCTACTAACACAATACCAGAATAGGAATAATTACTATTTGACAGGGGATAATAAAGTGTAATAATCAAAAAAACTCAGATTACTTCCATACAGAGCAAGGCAATCTACTTGACTGTGCCAGCAGAGCGACTACAGGGAAATTACGAGGGCTTGCACATTACGGGAGGGGCATCTAGTGGCCATATCGGGGGATCTAAATGTTACAACTATAAAACCCCTTCACAACTAGCGCCAAAACTTTGGCAGCCATGTATAAAATGGACAGTGGGCAATTGTTTGGCCATTCGGAAAGGCGATACAAACGGCTCATGGAAATAACAAGTTTAACTGTAAAGTACGAACATTCAAAACACTGCAAGGAAAACTTATTTAGAACATATTACAAAAACTTGTCTGATAAACTTGACAGATAAAGGATAACTTACTTAACGGGTATTTACGCACACGAAGGAAACTTAAAACTATAAACTAACTAAAGACTCTGTACTCTATACTCCACCGTCTTCTCTGCTCTGCTTCTTCCTCTGCTCTGCCGTAGAAAAAGAGAGAGTGTTTGTGCATGCGCCACCTATTGGGCTTTCCAACAGCGGCTGATCCACATCAAGTTGTTTCACATCGGTTCCATTTCACGGGTCCAGGAGGAAGTTTCTTTAATGCAGGCGGGTAGAGAGTGAGAAAATAGAAATGTTTGTTTTGTTTCAGACTCCCAAAGAGGATGGTGTTGATATATTGTGTTAGTGGAAAGATCATGAGAGAATATTTCCCGACGTTGCGCTGAGAGGAGAATATTGTCGCTATCCCAGCATCCAGCGCAGAGAGACACTTTACTGATTCAGGAACAGAGAACCGACGGTGGACAATATCTGCTTTCTGCTCACTGATCTCTGCATCAAAGAAATAAAAGACAAATAATTCATTGAACTCTAATTTACATTAAATCAGGGATCGGGTTATTTTCCATCTTTGACTGTTTTTTTTACTTTGATGAGTAAATCTGAAGACATATTCAATATTATTTATTTTAGTTAATATTCAGTGTGAACAAGCTGAACAAAGAATCTCCATCCATCACACATGGAGCAGATGAAAACATTTTAGCTGCTGCAGCAGGACTTTCCTGATTGCTTCAGCAGGAGGAAATCCACAGCATGCGCTCCTTGTGGGTTAGACGGTCTGTGTCCATCACAGCTAAGCCATCTAAAGCCTCCATGACTCTCCAAGGTGATGTCACTTCCTGGATAGCTTTGAGTACAGCGTCCAGGTCTGAGATGATGCTCAGATGCTCTCATTGAAATCTGGTTCTTATTGATTCTGTTTCCTAAACTTTGTGCGGCCTGTCCCTGCTGAATGTCCCGCTCCCACAGCTGCAGGTTAAACTGGTGAAGTGATTTATTGATGAACGATTTTACAGTCCAGAAATATTCTGAGTTCATGTTTTCACCCAGAAGAAAAATTAAAGTAATCAGTACCAGCATCATTTAAAGTTGAACCATGACCTCTGACCTCAGCTGAAGCAGTGAGGCCTGCAGAGCTCTTGGTGTGGTTCTGGGTTCTTCTGGAGCTCCTGGAGCAGCTCTCTCCACTGTTCCAGGTGTTCTCCATGAATCATGGTTCTGACTGAGGTTCTCTGGAGTCCAGAACCTTACAGATGGTTCTGGAATCGTTTCCAGGGTGATGGAGGTCAGAGACAGTCGGGTCAGGATGTGCTGCTTCATGCTGCCAGGCGGGTTCTTGGTTCTACGGGTCGGGCAGCGATCAGGATGTGGCGACTGAATCTGAACCACATCTTGTTGTTTTTATCAAGGCAAGGCAATTTAATTAGTATGGGACACTTTCAACAAGGCAATTCAATGTGCTTTACATGATCTGGTGATTAAAAAAGAGAGAGAAAAAAACAACAACAAAAAACAGAAGAAAAAACAGAATACAGAATATAACATTGGAACATTGGCTCTAAACAGATACGTTTTTAGCTGTGATTTAAAAGAACTCAGTGTTTCAGCAGCTTTGCAGTTTTCTGGAAGTTTGTTCCAGATTAGAGGAGCATAGAAAGTGAAAGCTGCTTCTCCATGTTTAGTTCTGATCAGGGGCGTCTCCAGCCGTTAAGAAGTACCTGGGCTTAGCACAGACCAGATTTCTTTTTGTAAAATTAAATACAATAGATAAAATCTATAACAATAGATTATAGACAATAGCATACATAGTAATGTGCCAAAATCAAACTTTATTTTCCAATATATTCAATTCAATTTTTCAATTCAGTTTATTTATATAGCGCCAATTCACAACAGATGTCATCTCAAGGCACTTAACAAGAAGTCATTTCAATACATTTATACAAACATTCCAATCAGTTAAAAAGTTTCCTATTTAAGGAATCCCAGCAGATTTCGTCAGTCATTGGCGTGAGGTTGGGCCCCGTTGATGCAGACTTTCCAACCACAGCAATCCTTCAGCAATCCCTCATACTGAGCAAGCATGTAGCGACGGTGGAGAGGAAAAACTCCCCTTTAACAGGAAGAAACCTCCAACAGAACCAGGCTCAGTAGGAGCGGCCATCTGCCACGACCGTCTGGGGGTTTGAGAAGACAGAGCAGAAACACAGAAGGAACAGAAGATCTGATATAAGAGAACTTTCTATGTTACAGAAAGTAAAAAGTTGATAACGGGACACAGTGGATGTTCAGTTACTGAGAGGATCATCCCAGTCGATGCCCCCCGTCCAACAGGGCATTGCAGCCAAGCAGGATACCAGACCAGGTATATCTTCTATGGAGAGAAAAACACTGAGAGAAAACAAAGTTAAAAGTCGAAATAACAGAATGTACTGTAATACAACTGGAGAGTCGTAGGAGAAAAGGAAGTAGCAGAGTGAAGAAAATTGGTAAGTCTGTCCTCCAGCAGTCTAAGCCTATAGCAGCATAACTACAGAGATAGCTCAGGATGACCTTAGCCACTCTAACTATAAGCTTTATCAAAAAGGAAAGTTTTAAGCCTGGCCTTAAAAGTAAACAGAGTGTCTGCCTCACGGACTAAAGCTGGGAGCTGGTTCCACAGGAGAGGAGCCTGATAACTAAAAGATCTGCCTCCCATTCTACTTTTAGAAATCCTAGGAACTACAAGTAAACCTGCAGTCTGAGAGCAAAGTGCTCTGTTAGAAACATATGGAACAATTAGATCTCTGATGTATGATGGAGCTTGATTATTAAGGGCTTTATATGTAAGAAGACGGATCTTAGATTCTATTCTGGATTTAACAGGGAGCCAATGAAGGGAAGCTAAAACAGGAGAAATGTGATCTCTCTTTTTAATATTCATCAGAACTCTTGCTGCCGCATATATATATGCATGTCAAAACGGTGTGATGTGTCATCTAATGTACAATGGTGAATAACTGTATATCTAATGTTCAATTTAATAGCATTCGATTGCAAACAAACACCTTTTGAAAACTATTATTAATTTACTATCCACGAATTGCTGTCTCAGGACTTGTTTGCCATCACTGGTACTGTCTTGGTTAATCTGTTTGGGTCGGTAAATCAGTCTATGTACATGTGTCTGTCCACCAGTCGGTCTGTCTCTTTGTCTTTGTCATGTTTTGTGGTGCAGAGCCAAAACGCAGACAGACGCTGATGAGAGGGATAAGTGAGGATTTTTAATTAAACCTAACTCATATCAGGAACGGGAGAAACTGGTTGAAACAAGAGGCATAGAAACAGGCAATGGGAACAGACTATGACAACCGAGAACCCAGTGATGCACAGTGAAATACTAAGAACACATTTAGGAGACAGATCAGGTGGAATACATGGGGATGATTTGGCAGTGCAGGTGAAAGTCATTACTAAAGATTACAGGTTCCTACAATGAAGCAGGATGCAGCCTAACATGGACAAACAAAAGCCCACCTAATGAACTGGGAAAGGTAAACATAAAACTTATGGAAAAAAATAGATACTCACAAAGAAAAAAGGAAAATAACAGCAGACTATGAAACCAAATTACAAGAATAAACCTCTATGGCAAGACCTTTTGAGCAATAATACAGTGGACTAATCATAACATGGCAAGACCTAAATTGAAATAAAAAGACTAGATCTTGATCAAAAAATCGAATACAAATATTCAGGAAGAGGAAAACAAGAATACGCAATTAAAGCTACATTGTGTATTTTTTTGAGTTAATTCTTAACAAAAACCCCTTTGTTCTTTCAAAAATATGTTCCACCTACTAATGAAAGTATTCTCGTAAGTGTAGAATCTGCTGTTCAGAATACATACGCCCGAGTCGCGCGAATGGCTGAATCCACGTTGAGCCTCCATCTTTGAAATACATTCACCAACGAGGGACATTCCTGGAAATTCTAGCTCCGCCTTTCGCGCTTTGGCTACATTCAGTTGCACCGTGACGAATGCCAGAGGGAGATTGTCTACTCGCGACGCAGCAGACGTCTGACTATATAACTAAATGCAATGTAGTTTTCTAAAGTAACTTCATCCCTGGAAGGAACACTGGACGAAGTCGTAGTACTGGAAGCCATGTTAACCTTGGCATGAAACGGCCACCGTAGGAGTTAAAACGCGCTCGGAATGGGGGGGTGGGAGGCGGGGCTAGAACGTCATATTCAGGTGGTTGTTTCACCGCTAGATGGGAGAAGTTCTTACACAATGTAGCTTTAAACTAGACTACAAGGAAACTAAAATGTTAGAAACTATAAAGCTTAAATGAACCATATAAATTCAACCAAAAACCGCAAACATCCCAGAACTGCCCAATCACATACAAGAAGGTGGGGTCATTAAAGTGTATTTTCTTGGTTTGAGCAATGCAAACGTAGTCAAGTCGCACATATAGTAATGCAATTATGTAATAATAACAAAAACAAAAAAATCAACATGTTCAACAACAGCAGTAGAAGCATTCAGCCCTTCTGTCTAAAGCAACAATTCTCAAAAGTGGATTAATGTGGAGTTCTGCAGGAGGAAATGATCAGAGCTATAAATGATTATTTTTTATCATCAGAAAAAACTATATTTTAAAGATAATTTAGTTGCTTTTAAACTAGTCTTTTTTTTTCAGAAATTTCCTTAGTCCAGACTTACTATATATGAATAGCTAGTTAGCTAGCAGCAGGAAAGCTAAAGAAAATTACCCATAAGCCAGTGTTCGCTTTTGTGAGTCATTACATTCAATAAAGATAATTTCCTACCTTTTGCCTCTCTTGTAAAAAATGTGAAGAGTTGCAATAGTTTCTTCTGATTTTTTTTTATTATTCTGTCTCTAACTTTTTGTCTGGTTTGGCGCTCTGTTTTCTGCGCATGGTTTGTTGCCAGTGTTGCCAACCGTCTCCGACAGAAAGTAGCTGAAGTTGCCCCAGAAAGTCGCTAGATGTCGCCCTGATAACATCATACGCTAATTTGCATGATAATTATGTCATCACGTGATGACGAACGAAACAGAAAGGAGGAAATCGTTATATTTAGATTAGGATTTGGTCATACTGGGTTAAACAGTACATTATTTAAACAGGGGAAATTTGACTTCTGTCTTCAAGAAGAGACGGTGGAACATGTTCTATTATTTTACCTGAAGTAAACTGTTGAGAAAACTGGTACAAAAAAAGATATCAAATTGCAACTGTATATCAAAGACCTTTTAAAAAAAAATTAAGTTCTGAAAAAAACAAACATTTGCTGAGATATCTCAAGAAGACGAAATTAACTGAGAGAATATAGTTGTTTGTTTTTCAGTACTTTGTAAAAATAAGTAGGGCATATTAAGCATCCATCAAATGTTTCTTGCCAACCGCCATTAAACAGAAGTTCATTGCTTATATTATTTTCAGTAGGTTTTTTTTGTCATAAGTTTTAAATGTCCTACATTTTTGAACTCACCATACATTTCAAATGTTCCTTGAATACACCACAGGTGTGCGATGCAGGTACTACAGACAAGCTTCTGCCTTTATTCCCGTTGAAAGATGGGTCTTATATACATGCAGATTTATTTTTTAGTTTTGAATTAACATTAAGTACCAAACAACGTTGTTTTTGAGTGGATGAAATGAACAGAAAAATGTTTATGATTGGTCAGTGGACATAATCTGATCAGCAGTAGCGCAGCTGATTCTAGGGATGTTTCGGGTTAGTTTGAAGAGAAATGTTCCCAGAATAAAATAAATCATCATTTCAAACTTTTCCTCTTCCTTCAGCTTTTCTTTCTCTGATTTGATGAGATGAACCATTTCAGCTCCGCAGAGAATAAACAGACGGAAACTTCTGGTAGAAATGATGCAACTCCGCCACCTGCTGGTGGGAATTGCTCCCTGCATTTCTAATCCTGACACCCAAATTCTAAAAAAGGAGAATTTAGAAGAAAATCAATCAATAAATCAAACTTTATTTTTTAAAACGGTTTTCATACAATAAAAGAGCCAAACTGGGGCTGAGTTCTGGTCCCAGAGTCCAGAACCAGCCGGAAGTTCCTTAGGAGTCCAGTTTATGTGCAGTTCAGGTTCTCACATGATGTCCGTGAACGCAGCACAGGTCGGATTAATGTGGTGCTCTCTGATTGGATGCCGGTCCGGAAGTCCATCAGTAGAGTGTACCGCTCGGTGCAAGGCTGGAGAACGTGGAGAACGTGGATGGGGACCAGAGCGGCTTGGTTCTTTACTGCATGGCTGGTCTGTACTGTGGGAGCGGAGGACGGTGGAGGATGGTAGGTCCACAGGCTCGGTTCGGTTCGGTTCGGGTCTCTACCCGGTAATAACCCCCCCCCCTCTCCATCCAGGTCCCTGACTGATGAGTCCAGATTAGAGGATGAAGGAACCTGCTCCATCGATGTTCTGGACGCGTCAGAACTTTCTCACCAGCAGTTCATGGAAAGGTCAGAGGTCAGAGGTCGGAGGTCGGGGAGGGGGTTGGTAACAGATAAACTTAAATAAATAAATAAATCACAAATTAAACAAGTAAAGTTCCTGGTATAAAAACATATTAAATAAAAAAATGACAAACTATAAATAGCTAAATAAATTATAAAAAAGAAAGAAACAGGTTCATGAAACATTTTTTAAAATTTATTTAATCATTTTCTCCTCCATTGTTGATTCTCCTGTAAATACAGTGAATTAGTGCTGATCAGTGAACCTGATCCGATTTCCAGAGGTTCTGGTTCCAGATGAGGTTCTGATCTTCTCTGATGGTGGAGGACGCTTCCTGAGATGTTTGGGTCCAGCAGAACTCCTCGACCCGACCCGGTTCATCTACACATGGTTCTAGACATGAGCAGAACCGGGAGACTAATGGACCTTGTTCTGTTTGCAGATACGCGTTCAGCAGACCCGTCATCCTCAGAGGTCTCACTGACAACACGGTACGTTCCTGATGATGATGATGATGATGATGGCCTACTGGTTTTACTGGTGAAGATCGTCCTCCCACTGCAGCTGTTCTACCAGAACCATTCAGCTGTTTCTCTGATGATCCAGCAGCAGAACCATGAAGAACACAAAAAACAGATTCTAACATTTTCTACAAATAAAAATCTGAAAGGTGTGGCCTGCATCTGTCTCAGAACGCTGAGCTGTGGATCTCTGCAGCTCCTCCAGAGCTTCTCTGATAGAGAACTCCTGTCAGTTCAACCGGACCAGAACCTCCTCTCTGTAGAACCTGACCCTGCTATAACCGGACCAGAACCTCCTCTCTGTAGAACCTGACCCTGCTATAACCGGACCAGAACCTCCTCTCTGTAGAACCTGACCCTGCTATAACCCGACCAGAACCTCCTCCCTGTAGAACCTGACCCTGCTATAACCGGACCAGAACCTCCTCTCTGTAGAACCTGACCCTGCTATAACCGGACCAGAACCTCCTCCCTGTAGAACCTGACCCTGCTATAACCGGACCAGAACCTCCTCTCTGTAGAACCTGACCCTGCTATAACCGGACCAGAACCTCCTCCCTGAACTGCTTCTGGGTTCCCTGTTCTCCATGATGCTGGATGTTCTCTGTAGAACCTCTAAGACCAGAACCAGAACCTCTGGACTCTGGGTCCTGGTTAGGATTTTATTTGGGGGTATCAGAGTCCAGGAGGCTGAATACAGACGCAGACCCAGCCTTTCAGATGATTACATGTAGAAATCCTTTTCTTTCCTCCTCAAAGTTCTGGTTGACTTTGTTCTGGTCGGTCACAGAAAGTCCAAATGTTTCTCAGGTTCTTTTCTGCTGACCTGGACTAAGATATGGACCCGTCCCTCCGGCCGGTTCCCCTGCTGACCTCTGACCCGTTCTGTGTGTCCTCCTCAGAACTTCCGGCGGTTGTGCTCCAGGTCCAGTTTGCTGGAGAAGTACGGTTCCCTGAAGGTCCGACTGAGTACCGCCAACACGCACTCCTACAGGAAAGGTGGGAACCTCAGCCGACCTTTGACCTCTGACCTCCTCAGCTGTTTAACTCCATGTCTCCTCTCTCAGTGGACGTTCTCTTCCAGGAGTACGTGGACGAGTTGCTGAGGCCTCAGTCAGAGGAGACCCTCGGCAGCGGTGAGTTAATCCCGACCCGGTTCCTGACCCGGTTCTGAGGCCTACATCCTGATGGTCCATGTTCTCCTCTGCAGAGACGCTGTATTTCTTTGGAGACAACAACTTGACAGAGTGGCAGAAACTGTTCGATCAGTACCAGCCTCCACCGTATGTTCTGCCGGAGACGACCGCAGCCTACAGCTTCGGGATCGCGGGTCAGTGGGTCGTAGAACCTCCGCAGAACCAACTTGTTCTCTTCTCAGAGAAAGTCCGACCAGTTCAGAACAAACGGTCCATTCAGTCCTAGAAATGGTACCTTCAGTCTGCATGAACCCTTCCAGACCAGACCTCAGGTTCTCCACCAGAACCAACCAGACCAGACTTCACGTTCTCCATCAGAACCATCCAGACCAGACCTTAGGTTCTCCACCAGAACCAACCAGACCAGACTTCACGTTCTCCATCAGAACCATCCAGACCAGACCTCAGGTTCTCCACCAGAACCAACCAGACCAGACTTCACGTTCTCCATCAGAACCATCCAGACCAGACCATAGGTTCTCCATCAGAACCAACCAGACCAGACTTCACGTTCTCCATCAGAACCATCCAGACCAGACCTCAGGTTCTCCACCAGAACCAACCAGACCAGACTTCACGTTCTCTATCAGAACTATCCAGACCAGACCTTAGGTTCTCCACCAGAACCATCAGAACCAACTAGACCAAACATGAGGTTTTTGTTGGGTTCTCCTGAAGCTCGTAATGGTTCCTGGAGTTGAACCTGTGGTCCGATCTTCTCTGGTGGATCAGAACCTTTGTTTTCTTCATCAGGGCGTCAGAACGATCAGTTTGATTCCAACTTTAATAAATATAAACTTTCAGTTTTTTTTTCTTCTTTTTTGATTTTCTTTTATTTTTCTCCATCCTGTTGGTTCTTCAGGTCCAGGAACAGGAGTCCCCTTTCATTGGCACGGTCCTGGATACGCAGAGGTCATCTATGGAAGAAAGGTCAGACCCAAACAGAACCCTTGGTTCTGTTCACTAAATCTAAGTTCTGTATTCCCGATCTATGTTATCCCACGCCAGAGCAGATCCTCAGTCTGACTGTTATGAGCGGATAGAACCCAGCCATGTTCTGAAATCCTGGGCTGGAGCTGCTCAGCAAGAAGGACCTCTCGGGTTCTAGTGGGCAGGAGCAGATCCTAAACAGAGTCCAAAAAACATTAGCATGTGCTAATGTTAGTGATAGCTTTGCTGTTTCAGTGATTTTGTTGCTTCTCCCTCAGAACCCAAGAACAGTGGAAACATCTGAGAAGAAAAACCCAGAAGCTCTGCTGCATTAGCCTTTAGCCTTAGCAGAAGCTAAAGCTAACAGTTCCTGTAGCTGTTTTAATGCTAATCTCTAAAATCATTTATCTGAGTGAACACTGGAGACTTCTGACAAGTTAGCTTTCTGGTTCAGCAGTTCGTAAAAATACTAATGTTAGCTGTTGTTGTTACCATTAGCATGCTAACATCAGGTTTGGGTGTTAGCATGCTAATAGTAGTGCAATGCCAGCATTAGAATGCTAATGCAACATGCTAATATTAAACCAATGCTAACAGCTGTTGTTAGCATCACATTTAATGCTAAGCTAAGGCTAAACAAACTGAGCATGCTAACATCAGGTTTGGGTGTTAGCATGCTAACAGTAGTGCAATGCCAGCACTAGCATGCTAACATCAGGTTTTGGTGTTAGCATGCTAACAGTAGTGTAATGACAGCATTAGAATGCTAATGCAACATACTAATGTTAAACAATGCTAACTGCTGTTGTTAGTATTACATTTAATGCTAAGCTAAGGCTAAACAAACTGAGCATGCTAACGTCAGGTTTGGGTGTTAGCATGCTAACAGCAGTGCAATGCCCGCATTAAAATGTTAACATCAGGTTTGGGTGTTAGCATGCTAATAGTAGTGCAATGCCAGCATTAGCATGCTAACATCAGGTTTGGGTGTTAGCATTCTAACAGTAGTGTAATGCCAGCATTAAAATGCTAACATCAGGTTTGAGTGTTAGCATGCTAATAATAGTGTAATGCCAGCATTAAAATGCTAACATCAGGTTTGGGTGTTAGCATGCTAATAATAGTGTAATGCCAGCATTAGCATGCTAACATCAGGTTTGGGTGTTAGCATTCTAACAGTAGTGTAATGACAGCATTAGAATGCTAATGCAACATACTAATGTTAAACAATGCTAACTGCTGTTGTTAGCTTCACATTTAATGCTAAGCTAAGGCTAAACAAACTGAGCATGCAAACTGATTGGTCCTGTTAATGTTGCCATGGCAACTGGGTCTCATATCATAACTTTCTATTTACTGACAAACAGGAAACCTAGAAGATTCATAAAAATAATGAACCTGGTGTCATCTGCACCCAGAATTAATCAACCTTTTGTCTTTATTATTCTATAAAAACTATTAGTCTAGTTAGTTTTCCTGAAACATTTTCTGGGCTGGATCAAATATAATTCCCGCTCAGATCCCTGAAACTCTGTGGCTCTGTGATGTTTCCCTTCCAGCGCTGGTTCCTCTACCCACCGGATCAGGAGCCTCATTTCCACCCGAACCGCACCACCCTGTCCTGGCTGAGGGAAACCTATCCCTACCTGCCGGAGGAGGAGGCTCCGCTGGAATGCACCATCCGTCCCAGACAGGTGAGCCGGACCCAACCGGAACCTCTCAGGCTAATTTCATGTTCAAGCTGACTCTGATTGTATTTTTCCATTTATCCGAAGTGATTTATCTGCCACAGTTGGTAGCACTGCTGCCTTGCAGCGAGAATGTTCTGGGTTTGTTGACCTGGCGACCTGTCCGGGGTCGACCCCGCCTCTCGCCCCATGAATGCATCTGATCCCTGGTCTGATGGATTTATCCGTCTGATTATTCCTCTCATTTTTCATCAGGTTCTGTATTTTCCGGACCGCTGGTGGCACGCCACCCTCAACCTGGACACCAGCGTCTTCATCTCCACCTTCCTGGGCTGAGCCTCGTCTGCAGGAAGTTCTGCTTCTATCTGACGGGAAGGAAAACCGGATAGGAATCCGATTTAGGATCAACTTCACTCAAAGGATCAATTTCTATCATTGATTTTACATTTTGACTCCTCCATCTGTGTAATTCCTGGAGGATTTCTGTTTTTACTCAGGACTTTTAGAGAAATGTAATTAATGTGTTTCTTTGTGTTTGAACCAAAAGCATAAAAACGTGTTGATGGAAACAGTTCAGTCTAGAAAATAAATAAAGGTTTGGTTTCCTGAGTAACAAAACTCTGAAATTCATTCATATCGGTCTATTTCAGTAAACATTCACTAGGTTGTATGAATCAACTAACATTATATTGAATCATTAGCTAACATTCCAGCTGCTCGTTTATTTTAGAAGTTTAAAATTAAAAACTAAATTTACATTTGAATCAAATCATTACAAGATTGTCTTGATGGATTAAAACAGAAAACAGATCATGTACATCATATTTTTATAGAAATAACAGCTGAAGGATTCATCTGCATAGGAAAGTTTGTAGTTAAACCTCAATAAACGGCAGCAGATATAAATCTTTGGCTCCAGGAACTAAACTGACTGTACAGACACAAACTCGGTCCAGATGAAGACAGACAGCAGCAGCAGAGCTGAAGACACGCTGTGGACGCTTCTGGTGGACGCGCTTAAGAAGGTGATGTAACCCGGCTGGTCCTGCAGGATCTGCTCGTTGATCCAGTTCTGGTATCTGGACACTCGGGTGTAGACTCCTGGGAAGTTGGGATAACCGTAGCCCCTGGCAAAGCTCACCACTACGGCCTGAACCCACCGGGTGCCGTTTAGGGTCACCAACAGACCGCCAAAGTCTTTCTGCACACATGGTTGGCAGGTTGGTCACCACCATCAGGACTCCATTAAACTGGAACTCAGTATGAGAACCAGAACAGAACCAGACTCACGTCACAGAAGCCTTTTCCTCTGAAATCAGGCCCGGCACAGATCATGTTGGTGGGGATGAATCCGTACGCTGCGTCACACTCGATGTTGGAGACGACGGGAAGGTCGACTTCCTGCAGCGTCTCAGGAGACGGGAGACAAGCTGGAAGAGAAACGAACCATCAGAACCGTTTCCTCCCAAACACAGAGAGGAGTTGTCAGAGTGGCGGAGCAGCCAATCAGAAGTGGACTTTGGTGTCGACGGGAGGAAATATGACCAAATAAGGGCTTCCTTTTGGTCGCTCTAACAACCTAGGCTAAGATTGAATCCTGGAATCTAAAGAGCGGCTTCAGCTTTACAGATTCCTAAACATCTCAGAGCCGTCAGAGAAATCAGTTGTACCCTCGGTCTGGATCTTTCCCCATCCGGTGACCCAGACTCTCAGATCGTCTGGGAAGAAACTGTCTTCTGCCGCCAGACAGACGGGCCTGATGCGGTCGCTGAAGTTAACCGGGGAGGACAGCTTCAGCAGGGCCAGGTCGCCATCTTTGCTTTCCTCATCGTAGCTGAGATGTCTGATGACCAGCAGCGATGAGCGGATCTCCTCGTGAGGATTCGGACCCTCCTGGGTCTGTCGTCCGATGTAAACACTCACATCCGAAGTATCTGGGCTGAGGAAAAGGTGGTGGAGTAGCAGTGCTTGTAAACAACAGATGGTGTCATCCAGGACATGTTACTGTGAAGTGTCGTCTCTGCAGCCCAGATGTCGAACTCTTGGCAGTGAGTTTTCGTCCATATTATTTACCAAGAGGGTTCACCAGTGTAATTTTGGCAGTTGTTTACATTCCACCTTCAGCCGTTGCCGACACTGCATGTGATGTCATCAGTTCCATTGTTGCTAAGCTACAGACACAGCACCCCAATGCATTTGTGGCAATATCTGGTGATTTTAATCATGCCTCGCTCTCTACTACACTTCCAACATTTCAACAGTTTGTCAGCTGCTCTACAAGAGAAAACAGGACCTTGGATTTGTTTTATGCAAATGTAAAGGATTCATACACGTCCAAACCAAGACCTCCTCTGGGACAATCAGATCGCAATCTTGTTTTTCTCTATTCAGAATATAAACCCCTTGTTCAGAGGCAACCTGTGACAAAACGAACTGTGAGAAAATGGTCACAGGAAGCTGAAGAAGCCCTGCAGAGTTGTTTTGCAACCATAGACTGGATGACTCTTTGCCAAGCACATGGAGAGGACATCAATGCCATGACTGAGTGTGTGACTGACTATATAAACTTCTGTGTGGACAACATCATCCCCACCAGAACAGTGAGATGCTTCCCTAATAACAAACCCTGGATCACCAGTGACCTGAAGGAACTGCTAAACAAGAAAAAAAGAGCCTTCAGGGAGGGAGACAGGGAATTACTGAGGAGTATACAGAAGCAACTTAAGGTCAAGATCAGAGACAGCAAGGAGGCATACAGGAAGAAGCTGGAGAACAAACTACAGAGGAACAATATCCGAGATGTCTGGTCAGGAATGAGAAAGATCACAGGTTTTATGGACAGGAAGGATTGGATAGATGGAAGTCTGGACAGAGCCAATGAACTGAACACATTCTTCAACAGATTCAGTTCAGGAACTAGCTCAGCATCCCCCCCTCCTGTTGCCAGCCAAACAGACATCCCACTCTCCTCTGATCAACAGCTTTCCTGTTACACCTCGGATGTTTTATCCTTCACCTCAGCCATGGACTCTTCTAATTCCACAAGTTTGACTTCAACCAAGTCAGTAAATGCTGCTACCCCCTTTGCCTCCCCCTCCCACTTGTCTGTCTCCAAAAGTCAGGTGAAGAGGCAGCTGGAGAAACTGAACCGGAACAAGGCTGCAGGTCCAGATGGTGTCAGCCCCAGAGTCCTGAAGGCCTGTGCAGAGCAGCTCTGTGGGATTCTGCAGCACATCTTCAATCTTAGCCTAACTCAGGAGAAGGTTCCAGTGTTATGGAAGACATCCTGCCTTGTTCCAGTACCGAAAATAACTCACCCATCAGTCATCAATGACTATAGACCCGTTGCCCTGACATCCCACATCATGAAGGTCCTGGAGAGACTCCTGTTGGCACCCCTGAGTAAGCAAACAAGAACGTATCAGGACCCACTGCAGTTTGCTTATCGCTGTGGAGTTGGAATTGAAGATGCCATCATCCACCTACTTCAACCAACCCACTGTCATCTGGACAAAGCAGGCAGCACTGTGAGGATCATGTTCTTTGATTTCTCCAGTGCATTTAACACAATTCAGCCTGATTTGCTTTGTCAGAAACTCCTGAAGACACAGGTGGAGCCCTCAACAATCGCCTGGATTAATGACTACCTGACCAACAGACCACAATTTGTGAGACTGAAGAATTGTGTGTCAAACCAGGTGGTCAGCAGCACAGGAGCACCACAGGGGACCGTACTCTCACCATTCATTTTCACTCTGTACACCTCAGACTTCCAGTACAAATCAGAGACCTGTCACCTGCAGAAATACTCAGATGACTCTGCAATTGTCAGGTGTATCAGAGATGGACAAGAAGCTGAATACAGAGAGCTGGTGGACCGCTTTGTGACATGGTGTGGAAACAATCGTCTCACCTTGAATGTGAACAAAACAAAGGAGATGATTGTAGATTTCAGAAGAAACAGGGATAAGTCAAAAACTGTTTCCATCATGGGAGAAGAAGTAGAGGTGGTTGAGGAGTATAAATACCTCGGAGTTCACCTTGACAACAGACTGGACTGGAGACTGAACAGTGAAGCCGTCTATAAGAAGGCACAGAGCAAACTGTACTTCTTGAGGAAGCTTAGGTCCTTCAAGGTTTGCAGCAAGATGCTGCAGATATTCTACAAGTCTGTTGTGGAGAGTGTAATCTCTTCAGCTGTCATCTGTTGGGGTAGCAGCATCAGAGCCAGGGATTTAAAAAGGCTCAACAACCTGATAAAGAAGGTTCTGGTCCTGTTCTTGGGACAACTGTGGAACATCTGGAGATGATGATGCAAAGAAGGATTCTTCATAAAATCAAAAAAATTATGGACAACCCTGAGCATCCTCTTCATGAGACTGTCATACAACAACAGAGCGTCTTCAGTCGGAGGCTTCTTCAGTTTCGCTGCAATACAGACCGCTACAGAAAATATTTCCTGCCCACAGCCATCATCATCTACAACAATTCCTTAAAGAATTAATTATATGAGCTATACCAACACTTAATTTCCCTCTGGGATCAATAAAGTATTTTTGAATTTCATCATCATCATCATCATCATCATCATCATCATCATCATCATCATCATCATCATCATCATCATCATCATCATCATCATCATCATCATCATCATCATCATCATCATCATCATCATCATCATCATCATCATCATCATCATCATCATCATCATCATCATCATGCTGAATTCTAGGACTTTTTAGAAAAATGTACAATAAATGAAGCTTTTGATTAACTCTCTTGATAACCTGTGTAAACATAGAAAGCTGAGGTGAAACTGTTCTGGTAAATGATGAATGTCCAAGATGGTATTATCAAAAATGCTACGTGAAGGAATTTGTGTTTTTATTCAGAGAAGGAAGGCTCGGGTCATTCTGACCTGACAAATTATAGCCTTGGCTAAGTGGACACAATCACTTAGAGAAATGTGTGTTGATAAGTTGTTTTTGGGAGGAAACATCTGGATACTGTTGGACAGTTCTTGCATCAATATGACTCACGAACTAGGTATAAAAATCTGTGTTAACGATAGAAGGGGCTTGCCGGGAGTCGTGCTGGGGTATTTGAAGACGACAGAACAGTATGTCATCAATGCTTTGTCCTGCTCAGAGAAGGTATGTAAACTAATAAACGGGCACAGGCTGTATTCCAGAACTGAAGTTCTGTTGGCTGTTTTGTTTAACTCGACTCAACATCTTGCATGTCAACATGGACCAACATTAATGGCGAGCCAGCCAGGAGACGAACCAAGAATCTTCTGATGTAAAACCGTCCCTAACATTCAGGAATAAAAACTCTTAAAGGGGGGCTATTATGCAAAATGGACTTTCTGAAACTTAATATCCTGAGAACCTGTCTTTCCCTCATTAAAAACATGCCTGAAGTGTTGCTCTGACCCATTCACTTATGTTAGAGTAATCTTTGAGTCTCTGCTGGCAGTTCTTGGGGTTGCTGAAACGCCTGCTCCCACCTATCCCCGCCTTTTCCACCCATCTCCTCCTCCGACCTTACGTACTCAGGCGAGAGCCTCGCCCCTTCAGAACTCCCCCGCCCCTACCCACCTCACACAACTCTGTCTGAGTCCCAGGTGCAGTAATTATAACACACCAGCTGCAGCTGCGCGTCTTTTGTGGGATTTATTTTCCGACTCCGTGCATGCTGCGATGATGCACGGTATGTGACGAACTGAAGGGGGAGTGTCAAAAAGAGTAGGAGGGTCTTAGAGAGGCACAGGCGAAAATCAATGCGTCCAATACGGAAGTACATTTCTTTAAGGTGGATTTGGATATATGACGGACTTTTAAAAGACTTAAGGTGACAATTTTATTGGAGTGTGCTGTAGAAGGGTAATATGTGCCTGGAAGAAGCATAATACCCCCCCTTTAAAACCTTGGAGAGTCATGCAGTCCCTCTCCTAACCACTAGAGGCCACATTTTCCTGCAAATTAATCATAAATTATGATTTATTTATTTTTCTGAAGAGTCAAAAATGCAGTTAATTTTTTGGAAGGAGGACGGTTTTATAAAGATACAAATATTATTGAATATATTATTAAAGAACCATTGAATTCATATGTTATAACCAGGCAGGGGCCCCTGATAATTTTTGGGCCTCTCACCTCTTGTTTGGCATTGAGCTGGTTTCTTTTATATTTATTATTACTAACTTAGAAAGTGCAGATTTATAGCGGTGCCTACTGCCATCCCTGGATGTCTGCAGGTGGCGCCGTTGAATAGATGACTCATTTTAAGGTGAGTTATATAGCCCCCTGGGCAGGGGTGTAACCATCATCTCAGTAGTCAGGGGGACATGTCCCACACGTCCACCCCTGGTAGGAGACATGGAGGACTTTTTCCTTGTTGCATTTCCTCTCAATAAGTTTATTTATTATCAAGAATTTGGTGCAGAAGTGGTGCAGTTGGTAGCACTGTTGCCTTGCAGCAAGAAGGTCCTGGGTTCAAATCCCAGCCTGGGGTCTTTCTGTGTGGAGTTTTGCATTTTCTCCCTGTGCATGCATGGGTTCTCTCCGGGTGCTCCAGCTTCCGCCCACAGTCCAAAAAACATGACTGTTAGGTGAATTGGTTTCTCTAAATTGTCCTTAGGTATGAGTGTGTGCATGCATAGTTGTATGTCTCTGTGTTGCCCTGCGATGGACTGGTGACCTGTCCAGGGTGAACCCCACCTTTCGTACCTTGACCGCCGGAGATAGGCACCAGTCCCCCTGAAACCCTGCATAAGGATGGATGGGTACAGAAAATGGATGGATGGATGGATAGATAGATAGATGGGGTGTTTATGGTTGCTGGTTTATCTTTCAGTGGATAACTAGCTGACAGATGGAGATGAGACTGAAAACAGACCACCAACACAAAAAAAGACTCCACAACCAAAACTGTCAACAGGTGGCGCTCTTGAAGGGGTGCTAGTAAAGCCGGCTGCTACCGCGGTCTTCCAAATCCTGTTGGATTGGTTGTCCTGAAACTTAATTTCTCCACGGGGATTATTAAAGTATCTCTTATTCTTATTATATTTATTCTCACCCCGTGAAAATAACTAATAATAGTCCAAATATTTTGGATGTCTTTTCCTTCTTACTATCATATTTATGTTTCAGAGCAAATGAAAACATCATGGCTGACGCCATTTTGCACATCAGTTTGTGGTGCGTTTGTGTCCTAAGGGAAAAGAGAGAACACTTCAGATGTCTCTTACAAAAGAGATATAAACGTAGACTTTAAAGCCTCACAGAAAACGTTGTATTTCAACAGGAAGACTTTCTGTATTCAAGCAGCCGCATGAACTGACTGGTAAATCATATTATGTCGTGGGACGGCTGTAGTCCAGTGGTAGTGTTGTCAGCCTGCGACTCACAATTTGTGGGTTTGATTCCTGTTTCCACCTGTGTCCTTGGGCAAGATACTTTACCTACCTACTGGTGTTGGCCAGAGGGGGGCAATATGTCAGTCTGCCCCAGGGCAGCTGTGGCTATAATCATAGCTTGCTTCCACCAGTGTGTGAGAGTGAATGAATAATCGAGTTGGAACACGCCTTGAGGGTCTCGAGAAGTGCTACATAAACGCAAGCCATTATTATTGCTAGGGGAAATAATCATCTATGTCCGCTAGGGGACGCCATAAGCTTGTGAAACTGCAGCTCATAGAATAAGATTCTGGAACAATAGAAACATCAGAACGTTTTTGGTTGATATTAATAGAAAAATCTCATATTTAATATGAGTAAAATAAGAGAACTAGATCTGTACAGAAAATGACATAAAAATATATGGAATAAAGAATAAAGCGGCCACTAAAACCATGAAAAAACTACATTTCATTTAAGGTCATTTTATTTTATTTTTGTTGTGACCAATCTCCCGTTAGGGTGGTGATGGTTTAGTGTATCATTGAAAACATTTTCGAGGATTTATTAAGTGAAAAACCCAAACATGTTCTCTTTAACAGTGGAACCAAATGAACATTTTAATGTCCTTCATTAATTTCATATTTGTTTCAGATCATTTAGCTGTTCCTTCTGTTTATCAGACGCTTTTAGAGAAAAAGATGTTTTCCGATCATAAGAAAGCAGCAGAACTCCAGCTTCATGTTTTTAACCCAACATGGACGTTTCCTCACAATGATGACGCAGTTTCTGTTTCTGCTGACTCAGCACTTTGAACCACGTGACAAAAAAAACATGCTTCATGGCATTCCTTGACACTTTTAAACATTCTGTCTATTAAGTACGCCGACCAGCAGAAGGGAATTATAACTGTTGAAATTTGTCCATCAGTTAATGTGTTCTTTGAACCTCATCCCCCTTTTTTCTTTTTTCTTCTGTCTGTTCTTCTTTTTCATTCATTCCTAATCCATAAATGTTCACTTGTTTATATCTCTTCATAACCACTCATGTAAATACACAGTAAATTATCCCTGTAATTTATACTGTGTGTTCTAGTTTTTTTAAAACAATAAAGTAAAAAAAAAAAAAAAAAACTAACAAAAAATGCATTGAACCACGTGACACCTCTCAGCAGCTGTTCCGGTCAGCTGACCTGCAGCCCCGCACCGTCACATGACTCCACCCGCTTCCCCTGCTGACACCTCCAGCTCCAGTCAGACCAGTGGAACACGGAGAACCTCCAGCTTCTTGCTGGTTTCATTGGCGAACATCTGCAGCGGTCTGGGCTGTTTTGGATCTAGAACTTCGAACCGGGCCATGACTGGAGCTGTTTTCTGGGTTTAGTCCCTGCCGAAGAATCATCCTGGTCGGATCTTCTCTGGAGCGTTGAACGGCTTTCTCCGAAAAGGTAAACAAACTGGAGTCAGACGTGATTCCTCCAGAAACGGACTGTTTTTAAACGCATTTTGGTGCAGAGAGTCCAGCAGGGACCAAAGGTGCAGAAAACAAGCAGTTTGATTGGTTTTCTGAAGGTCAGGGGTCAAAGTCTGCATCAACTGATAAGATCAGAGATGATTCAGCCCTGTTGGGTGTTTTATGGAAAAAAAGATCAATAAAACATGAAGGTGGAAGGTTCTCCTGCTGCCAGGCAGGGCCGGCCCCAGACCGCATGAGGCCCCAGGCAGGAGTTCCTTTGGGGCGTCACTCCACTGGGATTCTTATGGGGGGCTCAAACTGGAGACTGGTTCCCAGTGATCTACTAACCGTGACCCAATGTCAGACCAGCAGGGGGCCCTAAGGAGTGGCAGAGTTCGCCTATAGCGTGGGTCGGCTCTGGTTCTGGTCGGTGGACTGGTCGGTGGAATTGATTCGGCACTGATGGGTTCCCAGAATCGGACCTTGTTCTGAAGGCTACAGTCCGCTTCAGCAGAACCAGACCCCCACCACAGTAGAAAAACCGGAGCGCCTTACGAGAGGTCCGGATCGTTCTGTCTCCGGAACCAGGCCGGGTCTAATTGGTTCTGGGTACCAGCGGGTCGGTCCAGGGTGGACTCTGATTCTGTTAGAGCCACAGCAGGAAATCTCTGGAGGGTTCTGAGCTTTGGACCAGAACAGAACCAGTTACTATGGCGGCGGAGAATCCAACCTGGGTTATTTCCTTCTGGGCCTGGTTCTGACCCACCAAGCAGCTGTTGGCCGTGTTTAACTAGGACCGACCCGCTTCTATCATTGCCTCGGTTCTGGTTCTGGTTCTGGGGTCAGACTGAGCTCCAGTCAGATAAGAAAAGGCCCGTTAACTGATTGATGAGTTTGATGTGAGTCCACTAATGAGTCCACTAATGAGTCCACTAATGAGTCCACCCAGAGTCTGGACTCCTGCCTGAGTCCAGACTCTGGGTTCTGGGACCTTCTCTGTGCTGACGGGACAAACATCTGTTCCTCTCAGTGTTCTTCAGCTGTTTCATGTTCTCCTCATCTGGTTCGTTCCTGCAGACCGGAGCGCCTGATTGGTCCAGACCGTCTGAGGCTCCGCCTCCAGCTGCCTGCAGAGAGACGCCGTCCAACATGCCGTCCAACAAGTCCGTGTCCGACGCTCAGATCGTCCAATTCATCAACTGCAGAATCCTGAGAGAGCACACGCTGCAGAGGTACCGGCAGGGTCAAAGGTCATCTCCTGCAGGAAGAGTTTTCATCTGTGTGCATGGAATATTATGGGATGTTTCATGTAGAGCAGGAAGAGCAGGTTCTAGAAATATAGTCTGGATGCAGATGGTGGGAAAGGTCCAACAGGTCCAGAACCAACTGAGACGCAGAAACCTTGAATCATTGAGGTGGTTGAAGACAAAGTTCCTCCCTCTGCAGACGAGAACATCCTGAAACCATCCAAGGAACCTGGTTCTGGTTTCATCTGGGCTGGATCCAGACTCAGCCCAGATGAAACCAGAACCAGGTTTCAGATGAAACCAGAACCAGGTTTAGATTAATCTAAAAACAGGAAATTATTAGACGTTCCTGAGCACAGAAGAAGCCAGATGTTCTCCTAGAGGAGGAGGCAGCTTCTCTGGGCTCTTCTGGAACCAGAACTATCAGAACCATCAGGACCATCAGAACCATCAGGGCCAGATGGACCATCAGGACCATCAGGACCAGCTGGACCATCAGAACCATCAGGACCAGATGGACCATCAGAACCATCAGGACCAGATGGACCATCAGAACCATCAGGACCAGATGGACCATCAGAACCACCAGAACCATCAGGACCAGATGGCCCATCAGAACCACCAGAACCATCAGGACCAGATGGACCATCAGGACCAGATGGAGCATCAGAACCATCAGAACCATCAGAACCATCAGGACCAGATGGACCATCAGGACCATCAGAACCATCAGGACCAGATGGACCATCAGGACCAGCTGGACCAGATGGACCAGATGGACCATCAGAACCATCAGAACCATCAGGACCATCAGGACCAGATGGACTATCAGAACCATCAGGACCATCAGAACCGTCAGAACCATCAGAACCATCAGAACCATCAGGACCAGATGGACCATCAGAACCATCAGGACCATCAGAACCATCAGGACCAGATGGACCATCAGGACCAGCTGGACCATCAGAACCATCAGAACCATCAGGACCATCAGGACCAGATGGACTATTAGAACCATCAGGACCAGATGGACCATCAGAACCATCAGGACCAGATGGACCATCAGAACCATCAGGACCAGATGGCCCATCAGAACCACCAGAACCATCAGGACCAGATGGACCATCAGGACCAGATGGAGCATCAGAACCATCAGAACCATCAGGACCATCAGGACCAGATGGACCATCAGAACCATCAGGACCAGATGGCCCATCAGAACCACCAGAACCATCAGGACCAGATGGACCATCAGGACCAGATGGAGCATCAGAACCATCAGAACCATCAGGACCATCAGGACCATCAGGACCAGATGGACTATCA
This sequence comes from Valencia hispanica, assembly GCA_963556495.2. Lineage (NCBI taxonomy): Eukaryota > Metazoa > Chordata > Actinopteri > Cyprinodontiformes > Valenciidae > Valencia > Valencia hispanica. The sequence continues at coordinate 47,658,346 of OY747718.1, forward strand.
GAACCATCAGGACCAGATGGACCATCAGAACCATCAGAACCATCAGAACCAGATGGACTATCAGAACCATCAGGACCAGCTGGACCATCAGAACCATCAGAACCATCAGGACCATCAGGACCAGATGGACTATCAGAACCATCAGGACCAGATGGACCATCAGAACCATCAGAACCATCAGGACCAGATGGCCCATCAGAACCACCAGAACCATCAGGACCAGATGGACTATCAGAACCATCAGGACCAGATGGACCATCAGAACCATCAGAACCATCAAGGACCATCAGGACCAGATGGACTATCAGGACCAGATGGCCCATCAGAACCACCAGAACCATCAGGACCAGATGGACCACCAGAACCATCAGGACCAGATGGACCATCAGAACCATCAGGACCATCAGAACCATCAGGACCAGATGACGGCCAGGTTCTGATGGTTGGAGGTGGTATCATGGTCTTGGACCATCTCATCTCCTCTGATGGAGGAAAGGTTCTAGCCCAGGTGTTTCCCAGCTTTGACCTTCACCAAACATGATGGGATGCTGACGAGGTGATTCGGTTCTCTGATCCAGGATCCAGGTGTGTTGGAGCAGGGATGGACCTGAACGTAGCAGGATCTCTGGAGGAACGTTCCACAGAGGAGAACATAAGGTGTAGCAGCTACACAGAGTTACACTAAAGCACTCTGATCCAGGAAATGTGTAACGGAGCAGAAACATCACGTTCTTCTGCAGTAAAACAAGACGGTTCTTACAGGAACCGAAAATAAACCAGAGAGGAGCCAGATGGAGAACCAGACTCCAGTCTTCAGGTTCTAGATTCTCCAGACCAGGATGTCCTCTAGAAGGAACGTTAGAGAGACGAAGACAATGTTCTTCATCAACGTGTCGCTGCCTGAAGCCCAGAAACACGACAATGATTGGAACATTAATGTTGAACTTAAAGTGTTGACTCAGCCGACCTGGTGGAGGAGCTGAGATATTTGGTGTCACCAGAACCTCACCAGAACCTAGAACCTTTCTGTGTGTTTGTGCAGAGAGGACCTGTGGGTGCGTGAAGGGAAGATCCTGGACCCAGAGAAGCTGTTCTTCGACGAGAAAGGCTACGCTGATCGGTTAGTGGACTGTGAAGGAAGCATCATCGCGCCCGGCTTCATAGACGTCCAGATCAACGGTGAGGAACATCTCCTCACTGAGGTTCTCCTCTTCAGGTTCTCCTCTTCCCACTGAAGTTCCAACTGTGGTTCTCACTGAGGTTCTCACTGAGGTTCTCACTGAGGTTCTCATTGTGGTTCCAACTGTGGTTCTCACTGTGGTTTCCACTGTGGTTCCAACTGTGGTTCTCACTGAGGTTCTCACTGTGGTTCTCACTGTGGTTTCCACTGTGGTTCTCATTGAGGTTCTCATTGAGGTTCTCACTGTGGTTTCCACTGTGGTTCTCATTGTGGTTCCAACTGTGGTTCCAACTGTGGTTCTCACTGAGGTTCTCACTGTGGTTTCCACTGTGGTTCTCATTGAGGTTCTCATTGAGGTTCTCACTGTGGTTTCCACTGTGGTTCCCACTGTGGTTCCAACTGTGGTTCTCACTGAGGTTCTCACTGTGGTTTCCACTGTGGTTCTCACTGAGGTTCTCACTGTGGTTTCCACTGTGGTTCTCATTGAGGTTCTCATTGAGGTTCTCACTGTGGTTCTCATTGTGGTTCTCACTGTGGTTCTCACTGATGTTCTCACTGATGTTCTCACTGATGTTCTCACTGAGGTTCTCACTGTGGTTCTCACTGAGGTTCTCACTGTGGTTCTCATTGAGGTTCTCACTGAGGTTCTCACTGTGGTTCTCATTGAGGTTCTCATTGAAGTTCTCACTGTGGTTTCCACTGTGGTTCCAACTGAGGTTCTCACTGAGGTTCTCACTGTGGTTTTCACTGTGGTTCTCACTGTGGTTCTCACTGTGGTTCTCATTGAGGTTCTCATTGAGGTTCTCACTGTGGTTCTCATTGAGGTTCTCACTGAGGTTCTCACTGTGGTTTCCACTGTGGTTCCAACTGTGGTTCCAACTGTGGTTCTCACTGGGGTTCTCACTGGGGTTCTCACTGGGGTTCTCACTGGGGTTCTCACTGTGGTTCTCACTGAGGTTCTCATTGAGGTTCTCATTGAGGTTCTCATTGAGGTTCTCACTGAGGTTCTCATTGAGGTTCTCACTGTGGTTTCCACTGTGGTTCCAACTGTGGTTCTCACTGAGGTTCTCACTGAGGTTCTCACTGAGGTTCTCACTGTGGTTCTCATTGAGGTTCTCATTGAGGTTCTCACTGTGGTTTCCAGTGTGGTTCCAACTGTGGTTCTCACTGGGGTTCTCACTGTGGTTCTCATTGAGGTTCTCACTGAGGTTCTCACTGTGGTTTCCACTGTGGTTCCAACTGTGGTTTCCACTGTGGTTCCAACTGTGGTTCTCACTGGGGTTCTCACTGGGGTTCTCACTGGGGTTCTCACTGAGGTTCTCATTGAGGTTCTCATTGAGGTTCTCATTGAGGTTCTCACTGAGGTTCTCATTGAGGTTCTCACTGAGGTTCTCATTGAGGTTCTCATTGAGGTTCCAACTGTGGTTTCCACTGTGGTTCCAACTGTGGTTCTCACTGAGGTTCTCACTGAGATTCTCACTGAGATTCTCACTGAGGTTCTCACTGTGGTTCTCACTGTGGTTCTCACTGAGGTTCTCACTGTGGTTCTCTGTGGTTCTCACTGAGGTTCTCACTGTGGTTTCCCCTGTGGTTCCAACTGTGGTTCTCACTGAGGTTCTCACTGTGGTTCTCACTGATGTTCTCACTGATGTTCTCACTGTGGTTCTCATTGAGGTTCTCATTGAGGTTCTCACTGAGGTTCTCACTGTGGTTCTCACTGTGGTTCTCATTGAGGTTCTCACTGAGGTTCTCACTGAGGTTCTCACTGTGGTTCTCACTGATGTTCTCACTGTGGTTCTTATTGAGGTTCTCACTGTGGTTCTCACTGAGGTTCTCACTGTGGTTTCTACTGTGGTTCCAACTGTGGTTCTCACTGGGGTTCTCACTGGGGTTCTCATTGAGGTTCTCACTGAGGTTCTCACTGTGGTTTCCACTGTGGTTCTCACTGAGGTTCTCACTGTGGTTTCCACTGTGGTTCTCACTGAGGTTCTCACTGAGGTTCTCACTGAGGTTCTCACTGTGGTTTCCACTGTGGTTCTCACTGAGGTTCTTACTGAGGTTCTCACTGAGGTTCTCACTGTGGTTTCCACTGTGGTTCCAACTGAGGTTCTCACTGAGGTTCTCACTGTGGTTCTCACTGTGGTTCTCACTGAGGTTCTCACTGGGGTTCTCATTGAGGTTCCCACTCTGGTTCCCACTGAGGTTCTCACTGAGGTTCTCTGTGGTTCCAACTGTGGTTCTCTCTGGGGTTCTCACTGTGGTTCTCATTGAGGTTCTCACTGAGGTTCTCTGTGGTTCCAACTGTGGTTCTCACTGAGGTTCTCACTGTGGTTCTCACTGTGGTTCTCACTGAGGTTCTCACTGTGGTTCTCAATGAGGTTCCCACTGAGGTTCCCACTGAGGTTCCCACTGAGGTTCTCACTGAGGTTCTCTGTGGTTCTCACTGAGATTCTCCTCCCTGCAGGAGGTTACGGCGTGGACTTCTCTCAGCCATCTGAGGACGTCACAGCTGGAGTTTCTCTGGTGGCCAAGAAGATCCTGGAACACGGCGTGACATCCTTTTGTCCCACTCTGGTCACGTCTCCTCCTGACGTCTACCACAAGGTGGCGCTATTTAAGCACGGTGGGACTTGGCGGTCCATGAACTGAAGTTGCTGTTTAAAATCCAAATCACATTGTGTTTCAGGTTCTGCCCCAGATAAAGGTCCATAACGGAGGAGCGCATGGAGCCGGAGTTCTGGGTAAGATCAGAGAGGAGGTCCGAGTTTCCAGGACCTTCCAGATGGAACCATCCTCTCCTTCATTTGTTCTGTTAGAAGCTCATCTCCAGCTCAGTCAGACTGGATGGAGAACATCAGACTTTGACTAGACCATTCTAACCCAAATAATCTGCCTTGAACCATCCCATAATATCTGTGGCTGCATGTTCAGGCTGGTCGTCCTGCCAGGAGGTGAAGCTCCACCCACCCTCAGCTCTTCTGCACCTTCTAATAGGTTTTCCTCTAGGATTCAGCCCCGCCCATCTTCATGATTTAGTTGCGCCTCTATTCAGGGTTAAGTTCTGCCCATCGTCTTTATTTAGCCCCTTCCATGTTCATGATTAAGCGCCCCCTATATTCAATATTTTAGTTCCACCCAACCTCCTGATTTAGTCCCGCCTATATTCAGGGTTAAAGCAACACTAAGTAAGTTTTGCTCTCTGGGTCCCCCTACAGTTGGGAAAAATTTATTGTTTTCTACTACTGTCGTAAAATCTGTTATGGTTACACCAGGGGATTCATGTTTACAAGCGATACCGTCTAACGTTACAGATTTTCACGTCTTGGGCAGCCTTTGTGTCAAATGTCTTCATCCCAGGTACATTTTCTATATTTCAGCATGTCATATGTACGGCGGCGTAGAGCTGTCAGCCATATAATAAAGAAATTAGACCGTAAAACGTTATAACCTTATTGTAAAAACGTGAAAACCACTTGAAACTAAAACGTTATAACGTGATAGTTTCACGTTTTTACAATAAACTATCACGTTATAACATGATACGGTCTAATTTCTTTATTATATGGCTTACAGCTCTGTTCTGACGATCTGTGCTACCTCCTCAGAATGTCCTACCGTAGCGCGCATCTGTCAGTGCTACCCCTTGAAAAGTATGTTTACATGCCGAAAACAACAACTGTTAGCTTTGATGTTAAACATAATCATCGGAAAATATTTTTCAAGCGACGGGATTGAAGTGGCAGTTTAGCAGTAATGCCTAACATAGTAAAAAATTATGAATAACGAAAACTTTTCTTTCAATCCACAGAACATGCTACCCGTTTACTATAAAGCTAAAACTAGCACATAATAATGCAGTAAAAACCATAATCAGAATATCCTACCTGTTAAATAGGCCTATAGATGAATAGCAGACTCTGGAAAAGCAGCTAATGAATATATACCAAGCCAGTAAGACGTAGAGCAGATAGCAGTATTATTACTCCAAAATATTAAAATGTAGTAGCCTATGATTATAAGCACAAATAGCCCGCAAAATACACCGCATTTACTGTACGACTCTAATTAATGGGACTTGTTTACATGCAGTGTAACGATATCACAGAAGTGAAACTAACATACAAGGCCTGTCATGTAAACTTGAAACTAGTAGCTTAAGGAAAGCCTTAAAATATTTTGAATAAAAATTAGCCAGTAATAAAAATAATTTGAATAAAACTCACCTTAAACTTCAAAGAAATAAAACAGACGAAATGGATCTTCCAGGTAGGAATTCTTGATGACAGATTTGCTGAGTAAGCGAATTGTGACGTAACATCGAAATGTGCATGCGGGTAGCACAGATAGTGGAACACCGGTGTACAGATGAATACAATTTCGGCTCCATCATGATGACAATTGTTCAAGCTACCTGCTGCTAGGTATCTTCCATTTATATGTACCTGAGTACGCTCCACCCAGAGAGCCTTGCAGGACGCTGCACCTACCGGCTTTTGTGAAGCCGGCCGTAAAGCAAGTCACATTTGAACTACAAAACCGCTACCCGACGACCCAAAGTTACATAGTGCTGTTATGGCCGATAGAGGGCCGCAAAGCCAATGCAGAAGTGCCGTTTCACCCTGTTATGAGTTGATCAACCACTGACACGAGTTCGGAAACAATATTTGAAGGTAAAAGAAAACTCTTTAGTGTTGCTGTAAGTTCTCCCCATCTTCCGGATTTAGCCCCGCCCATGTTCATGATTTAGCCCCACCCATCGTCTTTATTTAGCCCCGCCCATGTTCATGATTTAGCCCCACCCATCGTCTTTATTTAGCCCCGCCCATGTTCATGATTTAGCCCCACCCACTGGAGCGTGCTGCTGGGTAATGAGCTCTGGTCCAATCAGAAATGCATTCGCCAGTTTCACCTCAGGAGGACGATATGGACGCTGGGCTGTCCCTCATGGGCCTCTGGATTGATGTCTTCTTCTTTTTCTGCTGCACCGGTCTCCAGGTCTCCACCTGGAGGGTCCGTTCATCAGCTCGGAGAAGAAGGGAGCCCACCCGGAGCGCTACCTGCGGACCTTCCGGTCCGGAGGGACTGAGGACCTGATGGAGGCCTACGGCAGCCTGGAGAACGTTGCCATGGTGACCCTGGCTCCCGAGCTGCCCCACAGCCAATCGGTGGTCAGGAATCTGTGCCAGAGAGGCGTGACGGTGTCTCTAGGTGGTTCCTTCCGATCCGATGGTGTTGTGTTCTGGTTCTGGTGTGTCGGGTCGTCTGTGTGACGTAAAGCGGCTGTTTGCAGGTCATTCGGTGGCCGACCTGTCGCAGGCTGAGGACGCCGTCCAGCACGGCGCCTCCTTCATCACCCACCTGTTCAACGCCATGCTGCCGGTGAGTCCAGCAGACGGACACGCCTCCTCAGGGTTAGACCCAGAACCGAAGGCTGGGTCAGAACCATCAGGAGATTAGTTTGGTAGCAGATGTAATCGTGTTCTGTCTGGACCAGTTCCACCACCGCGACCCGGGCATCGTGGGCCTCCTGACCAGCGACCGGATTCCAGCTGGAAGGACGGTGTTCTACGGGATGATCGCCGACGGGATCCACACCAATCCGGCCGCCCTTCGGATCGCCCACAGAGCGCATCCATTAGGTCCGTTTCCAGGACGACGCCATCTTTTCATTTTACTGGAATCAGAGCAGAAATAGAGAATCTTATGGAGAGAAATAATTTAGTCCAGAAGGAAGAAATGTTCAGGAAAAAGTTTTGATTCTGCTGAAAAAAACGAAACTAATTCAAATGTATATCTTTTATTTCCATTTTCTGTTTTTTTTTTAAACTGATGAACAAATATTTTCACTCCAGATTTAAAATGTGAAACTTTAAAATTAAGTTCTCAAATTCAAATGAAATTACATTTAATTCATGTTTTAGCTTCATGCTGCTGTAGTAAATTGTAGTTATTATTATTGTTATTGTTATTATTATTATTATTATTGTTAATGTTGGTTGCTGGGCAGATTTGAAGGTCATTTGTGATCCACTTGAAGTCCTCTCCAGATGTTCTGGACTCAGATCCTGGCTGGTTTTCCTCAGCAAAGGATCAGGACTGAGACGTCTCCATGTCCTCCGTGTCCAGGATGTCTCTGTGTGTGGACAGGCGGACGCCGTTTGACCTGTCTTTGTGTCTCTCAGGGCTGGTGTTGGTGACGGACGCCATCACGGCGATGGGTCTCCCTCCGGGCCGCCACACGCTGGGCCAGCAGGTCATTGAGATCCAGGGTCTCCACGCCTACGTTGCAGGTCTCCGCGTCGCTTACATCACAGTATCGGCAGCAGCCATTGGCTAATTGGTCACGAGTCACAGCAGACAAAGTATTGGATCCCCAGCAGGTTTACTGTCTCTGTAAAGACATATAAAATGACTTATTAATGGACCCAAGCCCAGTTATCAGAACCTGAATCAGGTCCTACCCACTGAACCTTAAAGAGCTACTCACCCCCCTACCAGAGTCTAACTCCGCCCACATTTACTGAAACATGCTGTGAAAGGAGGCGGGGCCTGGAGGGGGCGGGGTTACTCGCTATTCTGACTCCATGTCGCTATGGAGGCGTGGCCTGGATGGAGCTTGTTTTATCCTCCACAGCGGCAGGATGGCTGACGTCAGCCAATAGCCACGGCCAAATAAATTCAAGTGCAGTGTAGAGCTTTAATCTGAAGAGGGCGCCACACTGGTGTCTGATTACTGCGTAAGTTGCGATTAATTAATACAGCCATATTTAACGGCCATGTTTTTTAATCGCATTAATCTGATTTTTTTCATCTTTAATTTTACTGTGTCTGCATGCGAGTTGCCTTTAAATAAAATCTGTTTTTATGCCTTGGGCTTCTGGTGCTTGAGGTGGGGGTTAACCCCACCCTAATTGGCTGTCATCAGGCCTGCTTATCATGAACTGAGGCTCTCGTTGTAGTGGAGGGTGAGGCGAGGAGGAGAACTTTTAGACCCCTCTAGTGATTCTTCTTCTAAAAAGCGACTAGCGACAAATCTAGTGACTCTTTCTGGGGTTATTAGAGACTTTTGGGTGAAGCCTGTATTATTGTTACTCACTGAGCAGCGGAGACTGTTCTCCGTCTCCGAGCGCTAACATCAGGCAGCCAGTCGGCGCTGTAGATGGGATTTCTGTGGTTCTGTGAGAGAAAATGGACTCAGACAGAACCTGTGGTTCTGTTTCACAGAGAGTCCTGATAACTGATGTAGGAAGGAGCTGTCCAGGGTCTTTAAACTGCCAGATGAGATTCAGCATCTTTGTGAAGGAAGAGAGCAGAGATCATGGCCATGCATTTTACTGTAACATGTTTATAATGGATCTATAATACAGTGGCATATTTCTGAACAAAAATGTTCAATGAACCAAATTCAGTGATGCAGCAAAGACACACCTCCACCTGGCAGGTAAAGTGACATCACAGCAGGATCACAGCTGGTACTGAAGAGTTATGATGATAGAAGATCTCAGTTTGATAAAATGACCTTTTTCTCTCTCAGAGTTCTTTATGTTTTAAACCAGTCGTGCAGAGAGGCATTAAAATGTAGTGAAAGCATTGTGAGAAAATATTACACAGTATAACCATCCATCCATTATCTGCCCCTGTTCATCTTACGCAGGGTAACGGGGACAGTAAAACTAAACTAAAATAAAATAATAAATTAATGAAAAAGTAATAATTACTGGGGGGGGCAGCAGAAATAGTTTGGGAACCACTGGCCTAAAAGAACGTTATAGACCAGACCGGACCGGACCGGACCCGGTGCTAGCGGACCGGACCCGGTGCTAGCGGACCGGACTGACTAAATCTTTGGTTGCAAGCTGCTGCTGATTGGACAGTCTGCCAGAAACCCGAAATCTGTTTAATTTAATTCTGGTTCTGTTTCTGTTCCAGGCACCAAGACGCTGAGCGGCAGCATCGCCACCATGGACATGTGTGTTCGCCACTTCAAACACGCCTCAGGTGAGTCTGCTTCCTGGAGCTCCAGGTGATGGCTTTGACATGGAGCCGACCCGCTCTGGGTTCTGCTGCTGGTTCTGCTGCTGGTTCTGGATGCGTGTGTTCCACCTCAGGACGATTGGTCCATGTCACCCCACAGGATCCATTGCCGGTCCATTGGTCCGGTACCGAGCTGATGGTCCGGTACTGGACCAATAGACCGGCAATGGACCGGCAATCGATCTGACCCGTTTCTGGTGGTTCCCCAGTAGCTTGGATCCAGTATTGATGTCATTCTGACCTGATAAAGGTCCAGAGATGAACCGGACCGGACCGGACTGGTCCTCCGGGTCCAGCAGATGTTTGACCTTCTCCACCTTCTTCTCCATCAGGCTGCAGCGTGGAAGAAGCTCTGGAAGCCGCTTCGCTGCATCCGGCTCAGCTTCTGGGAATCGACCAGAAGAAGGGGAATCTGGACTACGGCGCCGACGCAGGTCAGAACCTCCAGCTCTCCTCTGGATCCTTCTGGGCCTGCAGGTCTGAGGGTCCAGGTTCTGATGGACCGGCAGCTGGTTCCTTAGAGCTCTAACTCTGTGGTTCCCTCTGTTCCACAGACCTGGTTCTGCTGGATGACGGGCTCCATGTCAGAGCCACATACATCTCTGGAGAGGAGGTTTGGAGAGCAGAACCATAGAAGAAGAAGAAGGAGAAGAAGAAGAAGAAGAACCTCTGTGCCTTCAGATGATTTACTGTTTGTTTAATAGAGAACGTGTTTCTGGTTCTGAACCAGTCAACTATGACTGGTTCTGTTCAGCCTAATTTATGGAACTGATTAGCAGAATTAATTTGATCAGATGATAAAATGAGATGTGATTGTCCTGAGGAACATCTTGAAGTTCTGCTTCTGGTCCGGTCCGGTCCTGGAGGTCCTTTCCTGGAGGTCCGGTCCGGTTCTGTTGGTCCGGTTCTGGAGGTCCAGTCCAGTCTGGTCCGGTCCTGGAGGTCCGGTCCTGGAAGTCCGATCTGGTCCAGTCCGGTCCGGTCAGGTCCGATCTGGTCTGGTCCAGTGTGGTCCTGTCCTGGAGGTCCGGTCCAGTGTGGTCCGATCTGGTCCGGTCCAGTCCAGTCCAGTTTGGTCCGGTCCTGGAGGTCCGGTCCAGTCTGGTCCGGTCCTGGAGGACTGGTCTCGTCTGGTCCGGTCCAGACTGGTCCGGTCCTGGAGGTCCGGTCCTGGAGGTCCGGTCCTGGAGGTCCGGTCCTGGAGGTCCGATTTGGTCTGGTCCAGTCTGGTCCAGTGCAGGAGCAGAGCAGAACCCTACCAGGTCTGTGAGGAGAACTAACCGGGCCCTGGGCATAATTATTAAAGGAGAGAAATACAGAAGAAGGTCTCTAACACTTCAATTCAATCGATCAGAACCAACATGGAGGAGGAGGGACAGCAGCGGAACCAGAACCTTTGGAGCTGGATAAATATCAGAATGACTCAGAAGCACCTTTAGAACACTTTGCTCTCCAGAACTGGAATCCTTTAACCCGGTTTTTATCCTGTTGACCCGTGTTTACAATCATTATCAGAACCTGAGTTAACGGCCCACTTTCTCTGAATTATGGTTCTGATCCAATAAAATGTCTACAACCAAAATCCATCGTTGCTTCAGGAATCCTTGAAAGGTTTAAACTCAGAAAGATCCAGTGAGAATCATCTGGTTCTGATGTTGGATTGATCCGGTTGCATCAACTGAGGCTCGTCGACGTTTAAAGATTTTTACCTTGTTTGCATCTGATAGTTTGGGTCAATAAAAAAATCTGTTGAAATGTTCCTTTACTGGGTCGGGTTGGTTCCTTTAATGGGCCGGTTCCTTTACTGGGTCGGTTCGGTTTATTTACTGGGTCAGTTCCTTTAATGGGTCGGTTCGGTTTATTTAAAGTGGGGTGTGCGTAATTATTCAGCCCCCTGAGTCAATACTTTGTAGAACCACCGTCTGCTGCAATTACAGCTGCCAGTCTTTTAGGGTATGTCTCTACCAGCTTTGCACATCTACAGACTGAAATTCTTGCCCATTCTTCTTTGCAAAACAGCTCCAGCTCAGTCAGATTAGATGGACAGCGTTTGTGAACAGCAGTTTTCAGATCTTGCCACAGATTCTAGATTGGATTTAGATCTGGACTTTGACTGGGCCATTCTAACACATGGATATGTTTTGTTTTAAACCATTCCATTGTTGCCCTGGCTTTATGTTTAGGGTCATTGTCCTGCTGGAAGGTGAACCTCCGCCCCAGTCTCAAGTCTTTTGCAGACTCCAATGGGTCGGTTCCTTTAATAGGTCGGTTCGGTTCCTTTAATGGGTCGGTTTGGTTCATTTACTGGGTCGGGTTATTTAATGGGTCGGTTCCTTTAATGGGTCGGTTTGGTTCCTTTAATGGGTCGATTCCTTTAATGGGTCGGTTCCTTTAATGGGTCGGTTCCTTTAATGGGTCGATTCCTTTAATGGGTCGGTTCCTTTAATGGGTCAGTTCATTTAATGGACTGGTTCATTTAATGGGTCGTTTCGGTTTATTTACTGGGTCGGTTTCTTTAATGGGTCGGTTCCTTTAATGGGTCGATTCCTTTAATAATAGGTCGGTTCCTTTAATGGGTCGGTTCCTTTAATGGGTCGGTTCCTTTAATGGGTCGGTTCAGTCCATTTAATGGGTTGGTTTGGTTCATTTACTGGATCAGTTCATTTAATGGGTCGGTTCCTTTAATGGGTCGATTCCTTTAATGGGTCGGTTCCTTTAATGGGTCGGTTCCTTTAATTGGTCGGTTCCTTTAATGGGTCGGTTCCTTTAATGGGTCGGTTTGGTTCATTTACTGGATCAGTTCATTTAATGGGTCGGTTCCTTTAATGGGTCGGTTCCTTTAATAGATCGGTTCCTTTAATGGGTCAGTTTGGTTCATTTACTGGATCAGTTGATTTAATGGGTCGGTTCCTTTAATTGGTCGGTTCCTTTAATGGGTCGGTTCCTTTAATGGGTCGGTTTGGTTCATTTACTGGATCAGTTCATTTAATGGGTCGGTTCCTTTAATGGGTCGGTTCCTTTAATAGGTCGGTTCCTTTAATGGGTCGGTTCCTTTAATAGGTCGGTTCCTTTAATGGGTCAGTTTGGTTCATTTACTGGATCAGTTGATTTAATGGGTCGGTTCCTTTAATTGGTCGGTTCCTTTAATGGGTCGGTTCCTTTAATGGGTCGGTTTGGTTCATTTACTGGATCAGTTCATTTAATGGGTCGGTTCCTTTAATGGGTCGGTTCCTTTAATAGGTCGGTTCCTTTAATGGGTCGGTTCCTTTAATAGGTCGGTTCCTTTAATGGGTCAGTTTGGTTCATTTACTGGATCAGTTCATTTAATGGGTTGGTTCCTTTAATGGGTCGGTTCATTTAATGGGTCGGTTCGGTTTATTTGCTGGGTCGGTTCATTTAATGGGTCGGTTCCTTTAAGGCAGTGTTTCTCAAACTATGGGGCGAGCCCCACTAGTGGGGCGCAGAGGTATTGCAGGTGGGGCGTGACATCAACGGGATTTAAATAGTTTCCCCCCCTAGATTCTGTCGTTGTGAATGTTTCACTGCACTGTAAATTAAATCAACCAGCTCCCCCCTCTCACAAAATTAAACACACTCAAATAAATTAGCAATTGTGATCATCATTGTAAACAGAACCGGGACCTGGAACATCTGGCTGGGAGTTTGACGTTGGAATATATCGCAGCAGAACAAAACAAGCTGAAGTAGCCGCATTATCAGAGATCCCATCTACAAAATGTACAAATATCTAAAAAGATCAGGGAACGTTTCAGAGTCAGAGAAGTCACACGGTCAACCACGGAGGAAATAAAGGGATGAGTATCTTGCTCTTTATTTATTTTATTTATTTTTTTATTTATTTTGTACTTTTGAAAGCTTTGTAAATGTGATAAAACTACAACTTTTATTTTCTCCAACTGTGAGCTGAAGTTCTACATGTAGCAACTACTGACAGCATATATTTCTGAGCTGGTTTTATACCAGTGTGCAACCCCTTTTTCCAACTAATTTATACCCTTAAAAACTTGTAGACTAACTCGGCTATTTAAATAAATAAAACACTTTAAAAATCAGGCGTGGTCACCATTCTGTTGGGGCGATAAAAGCATGGGGGGCTTGTGGATGCTCCTTTGTCCAAAGTGGGGAATGATAAAAAGTTTGAGAAACACTGGGTTAATGGGTCGGTTCGGTTAATTTTCTGGGTCGGTTCATTTACTGGGTTGGTTCCTTTAATGGGTCGGTTCGGTTTATTTACTGGGTTGGTTCCTTTAATGGGTCGGTCCTTCAGTTCATTTAATGGGTCGGTTCGGTTCATTTAATGGGTCGGTTCTTTTACTTAGTCGGTTTATTTAATGGGTTGGTTCCCTTAATGGGTCGGTTTGATTCATTTACTGGGTCAGTTCATTTAATGGGTCGGTTCTTTTACCTATAATAATACCTCAACTACAGCCACAAAACCATGATGAGTTGAAAAGAAGACGCCATAGATCCAGAGCATCCTCCACATCAGACTGTCATACAACCACAGAGCGTCTTCAGTCAGAGGCTTCTTCAGATCTGCAGACTGCTACAGGAGATCATCCCTACCCACAGCCATCAGCATCTACAACAAATCTTTGAAGGAACTTGCATAATGAGTTACAACAACATTTAATTTCCCTTTGGGATTAGTAAAGTAATTTTGAATTGAATTGAATTGAATTGAATTGAATTGAATTGAATTTACTGGATCGGTTCCTTTAATGGGTGGGTTCATTCACTGGTTCTGGTTCTGTTGGAGGTTTCTTCCTGTTAAAGGGGAGTTTTTCCTCTCCACCGTCGCTACATGCTTGCTCAGTATGAGGGATTGCTGAAGGATTGCTGTGGTTGGAGTCTGCATCAACGGGACACAACCGCAAGTCAACGACTCGATGCAATCTGCTGGGATTCCTTAGATAGAAAACGTTAAACTGATTAAAATGTTTGGATGATTGTATTGAAATATTTTTTCTTGTAAAGCGTCTTGAAATGAAACATCTCTTGTGAATCGGCGCTATAGAAATAAGCAGAATTGAATAGAACCTTCATCCTGTCTGGGTTTGGCTCCTCCTACACATCTAGAACTGGACCTGGGACGTGGTTCTGGTGCTGCTCTTCCCAGACTGACCTCTTCATTAGACTGAGCTTCATTAGGCTTCATTGCTCTGTGGGACTTTTATTTTGAAATCCATCAAGCGGAAGCTCCTCAGCCTCCGTGCAGCTTGACGGCGGTGCTGACCGAGCCGATGGACCGGAGAGGACGCATGGAGCCCGGCCACCTCCGTGTCCCCGCAGCGAGTCCGTCCAGGTGAGTCCAGGTGAGTCCTCCGCTGCAGCTGCTGTAGCTGTTTGTGCCGCAGCGTCTAGAGGTTCTGCTGGTTCTGCTGGAGTCAGGGTGAAGTGCATCATCTGCAGCATCTGCAGTGAAGCGCAGAGACACTCGGTCATCTGCTGGCTCCTCCTGCTTTCACTCATCAGCTGGTTAGATGGTTCATCATAGAACTGACCGGATCCTGAGCGGAACCAGCGGTTCTGTGAGCAGCCGGTGTTTTGGACTTTAGAGTCATCCTTCAAGGACAGAACGGAGGAGAGAAGAAGCTGAGGTCACCAGAACCAATTTTCATTAACACTCAAAGCTTCAGCAGGAAGAAATTCCTCCATCTGGACCGGTGAGTGCAGGGTTCTGATCACCAGAACCAGAGGGTGATGTCAGTTCAGCTGCTGTTCCTAAATAGAAAACTTTTCTTTTAATGGTCGGGAGTGTGTTTACAGCATTTATCATCTTCATTATCATGATGGAGTCTGTGAAGGAAACTTCCAGCTGTTTGTTTCAGAACCTGGTTCTGATTCTGGTTGCTGGTTCCCCTGGAACCAGAACCCTGAGACCGCCAGAATAGAACAGAATCATCCTTTATTGTCCCACACAAAGAAAATGCAGCTGTAACAGCAGCACAGTGACAAAGAAGAGTTTAGATTCACAGAAGAAAAAGTAGAAAAACTTTATACAGTCGTGGCCAAAAGTTTTGAGAATTACATAAATATTGGAAATTGGAAAAGTTGCTGCTTAAGTTTTTATAATAGCAATGTGCATATACTCCAGAATGTTATGAACAGTGATCGGATGAATTGCATAGTCCTTCTTTGCCATGAAAATTCCACTGCATTTCATTGCTGTCATTAAAGGACCTGCTGAGATCATTTCAGTAATCGTCTTGTTAACTCAGGTGAGAATGTTGACGAGCACAAGGCTGGAGATCATCATGTCAGGCTGATTGGGTTAGAATGGCAGACTTGACATGTTAAAAGGAGGGTGATGCTTGAAATCATTGTTCTTCCATTGTTAACCATGGTGACCTGCAAAGAAACGCCTGCAGCCATCATTGCGTTGCATAAAAATGGCTTCACAGGCAAGGATATTGTGTAGGGATGTGGACCGAAACCCGGTATTAAATTGGCCCCGGGGCTGATTCTGACGGTCCAACCCGTCCTCTTAACGGTAAAATGAAGGTCGTATTCATGTTTTGCGGGAGATATAAACACAAGCCAAACACTGTATTGCAGCCCAGTCCTCCTTAACAAGCGCACACGCCGCGGGGACGGAGTGGTGACTGCTGCGCGCTCACGTGTGCGTTCGCCTTACAGATACGATGGCAGAGCGAACGAAAAGATCCGAAATTTGGCTTCATTTTACGAAAATAAATGCCAACAATGCACGCTGTCACATATGTGATAAAAGCTTTGCTTGCAAAGGTGAGAACACAAGTAATTTGACCAAACACCTTGCCAAAATACACCAACTACAAACCGAAGGATGCCCGGTGTTTGACCGCCTGAGTGCTGCAGCAACAACAACCTCTGAATCAGATACAACAGGTATGTTTGTTTGTATGCAAAGCAAACACGTGAAGCATGGACAGAAGTGCCATTTCATTCTTACAATTATTAAATGCTGGATGTTTTTAAACAGCTTCCTTCTTACCTAAGTAAAAAAAAAAAAAATCTTAAACTACAGTTCATTATTTGTGTTTTTCCCCTTTTGTTTTAGTAAAAAAAAAAAGTACAGATAAGGATACCGATAAAGTATCGGATCCATAATTAGTATTGTTAAGAGAAGTAGTATCGATAAATCCTTAAAGATACCCATCCCTAATATTGTGGCGACTAAAGTTGCACCTAAATCACCAATTTATAGGATTATCAAAAACTTCAAGGAAAGAGGTTCAGTTCTTGTTAAGAAGGCTTCAGGGCGTCTAGGAAAGTCCAGCAAGCGCCAGGATCGTGTCCTAAAGAGGATTCCGCTGCGGGATCGGAGTGCCACCAGTGCAGAGCTTGCTCAGGAATGGCAGCAGGCAGGTGTGAGCGCATCTGCACCACAGTGAGGCGAAGACTTTTGGAAGATGGCCGGGTGTCAAGAAGGGCAGCAAAGAAGCCACTTCTCTCCATAAAAACATCAGGGACAGATTGATCTTCTGAAGAAAGTCTGGTGAATGGACTGCTGAGGACTGGGGCAAAGTCATATTCTCCAATGAAGCCTCTTTCCGATTGTTTGGGGCATCTGGAAAAAGGCTTGTCCGGAGAAGAACAGGTGAGCGCTACCATCAGTCCTGTGTCATGCCAACAGTAAAGCATCCTGAGACCATTCATGTGTGGGGTTGTTTCTCATCCAAGGATGTGGGCTCACTTACAATTTTGCCCAAAAACACAGCCATGAATAAAGAATGGTACCAAAACATCCTCCAACAGCAACTTCTTCCAACAATCCGACAACAGTTTGGTGAAGAACAAAGCATTTTCCAGCATGATGGAGCACCGTGCCATAAGGCAAAAGTGATAACTAAGTGGCTCGGGGACCAAAACGTTGACATTTTGGGTCCATGGCCTGGAAACTCCCCAGATCTTAATCCCATTGAGAACTTGTGGTCAGTCCTCAAGAGGCGGGTGGACAAACAAAAACCCACTAATTCTGACAAACTCCAAGAAGTGATGATGAAAGAATGGGTTGCTATCAGTCAGGATTTGGCCCAGAAGTTGATTGAGAGCATGGCCAGTCGAATTGCAGAGGTCCTGAAAAAGAAGGGCCAACACTGCAAATACTGACTGTTTGCATAAATGTCATGTAATTATCAACAAAAGCCTTTGAAACGTATAAAGTGCTTGTAATTATATTTCAGTAAATCACAGAAACAACAGAAACAAAGATCTAAAAGTAGTTTTGCAGCAAACTTTGTGAAAACTAATATTTGTGTCATTCTCAAAACTTTTGGCCACAACTGTAGATATCCATCCATCCATCCATTTTCTTCCGCTTATCCGGGGTCGGGTCGCGGGGGCAGCAGCCTAAGCAAAGAGACCCAGACTTCCCTCTCACCAGCCACTTGTTCCAGCTCCTAGGGAGGAACCCCAAGGCGCTCCCAGGCCAGCCGAGAAACATAGTCCCTCCAGCGTGTCCTGGGCCTTCCCCTGGGCCTCCTCCCGGTGGGACGTGCCTGAAACACCTCACCAGGGAGGCGTCCAGGAGGCATCCTGACCAGATGCCCGAGCCACCTCAACTGACTCCTCTCGATGTGGAGAAGCAGCGGCTCTACTCTGAGCCCCCTCCGGATGACTGAGCTTCTCACCCTATCTCTAAGGGAGAGCCCAGACACTCTGCGGAGGAAACTCATTTCAGCCGCTTGTATCCGTGATCTCGTTCTTTCGGTCACCACCCAGAGTTCGTGACCATAGATGAGGGTAGGAACGTAGATCGACCGGTAAATCGAGAGCTTCGCCTTTTGGCTCAGCTCTCTCTTCACCACGACAGACCGGTAGAGCGCCCGCATTACTGCAGATGCCCCACCAATCCGTCTATCGATCTCCCGCTCCATTTTTCCCTCATTCGTGAACAAGACCCCCAGATACTTAAACTCCTCCACTTGGGGAAGGACCCCATCCCTGACCCGGAGGAGGCACCCCACCCTTTTCCGGCTCAAGACCATGGCCTCGGATTTGGAGGTGCTGATTCTCATCCCAGCCGCTTCACATTCGGCTGCGAACAGCTCCAGCGAAAGCTGTAGATCACGCTCCGATGAAGCCAACAGGACCACATCCTCTGCAAAAAGCAGAG
Organism: Valencia hispanica; assembly: GCA_963556495.2. Lineage (NCBI taxonomy): Eukaryota > Metazoa > Chordata > Actinopteri > Cyprinodontiformes > Valenciidae > Valencia > Valencia hispanica. Next base: position 47,676,681 of record OY747718.1, read on the forward strand.
ACCCGATCCAGAGGCCACCAAAACGGATCCCCGCAACGCCTTGGCTGCGCCTAGAAATCCTGTCCATAAAAGTTAGGAACAGGATCGGTGACAAAGGGCAACCTTGGCGGAGTCCAACTCTCACCGGAAACAAGCCCGACTTACTGCCGGCAATGCGAACCAAACTCTGGCACCGGTCGTACAGGGACCTAACAGCCCGTATCAAGGGGCCCGGTACCCCATACTCCCGGAGCACCCCCCACAGGGCCCCCCGAGAGACACGGTCGAACGCCTTCTCCAAGTCCACAAAACACATGTAGACCGGTTGGGCGAACTCCCACGCACCCTCTAGGACCCTGCTGAGGGTGTAGAGCTGGTCCAGTGTTCCACGGCCAGGACGAAAACCGCATTGTTCCTCCTGGATCCGAGGTTCAACTATCCGTCGGACCCTCCTCTCCAGAACCCCTGAATAGACCTTACCAGGGAGGCTCAGAAGTGTGATCCCCCTGTAGTTGGAACACACCCTGTGGTCCCCCTTTTTTAAACAGGGGGACCACCACCCCGGTCTGCCAATCCAAGGGAACTGCCCCCGATGTCCACGCAATATTGCAGAGCCGCGTTAACCAACACAGCCCCACAACATCCAGAGCCTTGAGGAACTCCGGTCGAATCTCATCCACCCCCGGAGCCTTGCCACCGAGGAGCTTTTTAACGACCTCGGTGACCTCGGCACCAGAGATTGGAGAGCCCGACCCCAAGTCCCCAAACCCTGCTTCCAGATTGGAAGGCGTGCCGGTGGGATTGAGGAGGTCTTCGAAGTATTCCATCCACCGACCCAAAACGTCCCGCGTCGAGGTCAGCAGCACACCATCCCCACTGTAAACAGTGTTGGTGGCAGACCGCTTTCCCCCCCTGAGACGCCGGATGGTGGACCAGAATCGCTTCGAAGCCGTACGGAAGTCGTTTTCCATGGTCTCTCCAAACTCCTCCCACGCCCGAGTTTTTGCCTCAGCAACCATCCGAGCCGCATCCCGCTTGGCCTGTCGGTACCTATCAGCTGCTTCAGGGGTCCCACAAGCCAAAAAGACCCGGTAGGACTCCTTCTTCAGCCTGACAGCATCCCTTACCGCCGGTGTCCACCACCGGGTTCGGGGGTTGCCGCCGCGACAGGCACCGACCACCTTGCGGCCACAGCTTCGGTCAGCCGCCTCGGCAATGGAGGCGCGGAACATGGTCCACTCGGACTCGATGTCCCCCGCCTCCCCCGGGACGTGTTCAAAGTTCTGCCGGAGGTGTGAGTTAAAGCTCCTTCTGACAGGAGACTCTGCCAGACGTTCCCAGCAGACCGTCACAACACGTTTAGGCCTTCCAGGTCTGTCCGGCGTCCTCCCCCACCATCGGAGCCGACTCACCACCAGGTAGTGGTCAGTGGACAGCTCTGCCCCTCTCTTCACCCGAGTGTCCAAAACATGCGGCCGCAGATCAGATGAGACGACAACCAAGTCGATCGTTGAGCTGCGGCCTAAGGTGTCCTGGTGCCAAGTGCACATATGGACACCTTTATGCTTGAACATGGTGTTTGTTATGGACAATCCATGACGAGCACAGAAGTCCAATAACAAGACACCACTCGGGTTTAGATCGGGGGGGCCATTCCGCCCAACCACACCCCTCCAGGTCTCACTGTCATTGCCCACGTGAGCGTTGAAGTCCCCCAGCAGAACAAGGGAGTCCCCAGGAGGAGCACTCTCCAGCACCCCCTCCAAAGACTCCAAGAAGGGTGGGTAATCTAATCTGCTGTTTGGCGCGTAAGCACAAACAACAGTCAGGACCCGTCCCCCCACCCGAAGGCGGAGGGAGGCTACCCTCTCGTTCACCGGGGTAAACCCCAACGTACAGGCGCTGAGATGGGGGGCAACAAGTATGCCCACCCCAGCTCGGCGCCTCTCAGCGGGGGCAACCCCAGAGTGGAAGAGATTCCAACCTCTCTCGAGGAGACGGGTTCCAGAGCCAGAGCCGTGCGCCGAGGTGAGTCCGACGATGTCCAGTCGGAACCTCTCAACCTCGCACACCAGCTCCGGCTCCTTCCCCACCAGAGAGGTGACGTTCCACGTCCCGAGAGCCAGCTTCTGCAGCCGAGGATCGGACCGCCAAGGTCCCCGCCTTTGGCCGCCGCCCATCCTGCACAGCACCCGACCCCTATGGCCCCTCCCACAGGTGGTGAGCTCATGGGAAGGGGGGCCCATGTAACCTCTTCGGGCTAAGCCCGACCGGGCCCCATGGGTAAAGGCCCGGCCACCAGGCGCTCGCCAACGTGCCCCACCTCCAGGCCTGGCTCCAGAGGGGGGCCCTGGTGACCCGCGTCCGGGCGAGGGAACACTGAGTCCATCTGTCGTTTTCTTCATAGGGGTCTTTTGGGCTGCACTTTGTCTGATCCCTCACCTAGAACCAAATTGCCATGGGTGACCCTACCAGGAGCAAAAGCCCCCGACAACATAGCTCCTAGGATCATTGGGACACTCAAACCCCTCCACCACGATAAGGTGGCAGCCCAGGGAGGAGTTAAATAACATTATATATACATTAAGGACAAAAACCAAAGTACTGTACAGTTATTTAAATGTGTAACTGAGTAGGATCATTTAAAAACAACAAATATTTACAATTCAGTTTATTTCTACAGCACAGATTCACAACTATGTTTCATTTAAAGTTAGTTTCCTATCTAAGGAATCCCAGCAGATCGCATCGAGTCGTTGACTTGAGGTTGCGTCCCATTGAGGCAGACTCCAACCACAGCAATCCCTCATACTGAGCAAGCATGTAGCGACAGTGGAGAGGAAAAACTCCCCTCTAACCGGAAGAACCCTCCAGCAGAACCAGAACCAGAACCTGGACCAGGCTCAGTATGAGTGAGTGTCTGCCTCACGGACTAAAGCTGGGAGCTGGTTCCCCAGGAGAGGAGCCTGAGAACGAAAAGATCTGCATCAGCTGACTCTGATTGTCTGGTTTTCTCTCTCCTCAGGAACACTCCAGGTGAGCATCATGGGAAGTTCCTCCTCTTCCTCTCTGATGGATGATGCTGATGCTGCTCCCCGAGGTGTGGCTCTCCCTCCGTCGCCTATTATGGGATGTCTGAGGAGCAGTCAGAGCAGCCTGATCCCGCTGCAGCTTCCCAGGGCCGGCCGGCACAGACAGCGCAGGTACTACGCTTCCACTAACCCATCCCAGCACCTCCATCAGTGTCCTGAATTTATTGTTCCACCTCTAAAACTCACAAAGAACCTGAATTTATTGTTCCACCTCTAAAACTCTCAAAGAACCAGAACAAAGCCTGAAGATGGCGGCCGGCTCCTAAAGAGCTAAACTGGTTCCAGTTGGATGAGCTGAGAGAGTTTCTGTTCTCCTTCTGGATCCAACATTAAACCATCAGAAGAGACCAAAGGACGTTTGTTCCTGTTAGACTGAGGCTCTCTAGGTAGAGTAGTTGGTTTGTGATCACAGAGTCGTTGGTTCGATTCCACATGTCGATGTACCCCTGGGCAAGGCACTTAACTCCAGGTTGCCTATCAGAGTGTGTGGATGAATGTGACTCCAGTGTAAAGCGCTTTCTCTGGTCAGTATGAATAGAAAAGCTCTTACAGGTTCTCATTATTCACACTCTTTCCATAAATTCATTTTTCCACTTATAACTGAGGAAACCATGTATTCTTTCTTATTGCAGTGCGTTATTATTGTGCAGTGATTTAGTGATGGGTTCAAGTTGAATTTATCCTCCATAGTCGTCGTCTGGACTAATGGGGTTTGAATTTTTCATGAAGTGTGTGATATAAACCAAACCAGATGCTCTCTTATGAATTATTTGTGCATCTGTGATCATTCTGCTGGGAGTCCGGTTACCTGCTGACTGGAAGCTTAATCATTCCAGGGAAATCCCGGATCATTAAACCCGTCTGGAAATGTGATCTTTCATGTGGGGATTTAGATCTGAGGACACAGAGATCCAGATTTGTCTCATTAAGGTCAATCAGAAGAAGAACCAGTCTGGAAACATTCAGGGGAAACGCTGATTTATGACATCTATTCATTTTCATATCAGCCTTTAAAGAAAAGAAAAGAATCCTTAATTATAATACTAGATGATGAGTTACACTAATCAACAACCTATAAGCAACACTTTTCATCATTTAAACCTAAACTCATATCCTTTGATGTTAAATAACATTTTATAAGAAATGTACTGAAGTTCTGAACAATAATTTGAATGTCAGCTGGAGTGAAAGTTCTGGTTCTGAATTAAAATGAATCTGTTCTTCAGCACCATGATCGATCCATGGTGGGTCAGCCATGTTGTTTCTGTGGTTGAAATTTAAGCTCAAACATTTTATCCATTTAACTGGAGGAACGACGTCTTCATGTTGTTTAAGAACCCAGAGTAACCACCGAGGCCGAGATCTTCAAGGCAAGAAACTTTATTAGTATAGCACACTTTCAACAACAAGGTGATTCAAGGTGCTTTACATGATTAAGGGGAAAAATAAAAACAGCAATAAAACACAGACAAAGCATATAAAGTAAAACCAGCAATAAATCAAGAAGCACAGAGAGAACATCTGATACATGAAAGCATTAATCAAATGGCAGTTCTAAACAGATACATTTTTAGTTGTGATTTAAAAGAACTCAGTGTTTCAGCAGCTTTGCAGTTCTCTGGAAGTTCGTTCCAGATTAGAGGAGCATAGAAACTGAAAGCTGCTTCTCCATGTTTGGTTCTGATTCTAGGAATGTTGAGTCGACTAGAATTAGAGGACCTGAGTGGTCTGGTGGGGTTGGTATAGTAACAGTAGATCTTCATCATACTTTGGTGCTAAGCCATGTAATGATTTATAAACTAGTAAAAGTATTTTAAAGTCTATTCTCTGAGCTACAGGGAGCCAGTGTAAGGACTTTAGAACTGGGGTGATGTGCTCTACTTTCCTGGTTCTAGTGAGGAACACGAGCAGCAGCGTTCTGGATCAGCTGCAGCTGTATGATTGACTTTTTAGGCAGACCTGTGAAGACGCTGTTGCAGTAATCAATCAGACTAAAGATAAACGCATGGATGAGTTTTTCTAGGTCCTGTTGCGACATCAGTCCTTTAATCCTAGAAATGTTCTTCAGGTGATAGAAGAATGACCTTGTTATTGCCTTTATGTGACCCTGGAGGTTCAGGTCTGAGTCCATTACTACACCTAGATTTCAGGCGTGATCAGTAGTTTCTAGCTGTATTAACTGAAGCTGTGTGCTGACTGTTGATCGTTCCTCTTTAGGTCCAAAAGTAATTGCTTCTGTTTTGTTTCTGTTCAGCTGGAGAAAGTTATGACACATCCATCCATTGATTTGCTCGATGAATTTACTTAGAGTTTGGATGGGTTCAAAGTCACCTGGTGACATCATAATGTAGAGCTGAGTATCATCTGCATAGTTATGGTAGCTAATCTTATTGGTTGTTATAATGTGGGCTAGTGGGAGCATGTGGATATTAAATAAGAGGGGTCCCAGGATGGAGCCCTGGGGCACTCCACATGTGATTTCTATTCATTCTGATGAAAAGTTTCCTATTGAAACAAAGAAGTCCCTGTTCTTTAGGTAAGACTCAAACCAGCCAAGTCCTGTACCAGAGAGTCAGACCCAGCTCTCCAGTCGTACCAATAATATATCATGTCGAGTTTAGTTCAGGGGCTACTGTCACTAAGGGATTAGTCAGTCTTTCCACTGGTCCAAACAGAGTCCGTGCATTATTAATGTTTCTTTTGATGATTTAAGAAGAAAGTTTCCCTAGCATCTTTTATGGTTAACTGATATCTGTTCAGTCTCTCTTTGTAGATCTCACAGTGAACCTGGAGTCGAGTTTTCCACCATTTTCTCTCGGCTCGTCGACACTCCCTTTTTTCACTACGTACCAGTGAATCGCTTGTCCACGGAGACTTCTTTCTACCTAAGACTACTTTCACTTTAGTTGGAGCAATGGAATCAATGATGTCTGAGATTTTCATGAGGAAATGTTCTACCAGCTTGTTTACTGAGTTGATGTTGGGAGATGAGATGAGATGAACTGTCCCCTAGAAAATGCTTTTTTACAGTTATCTCACTATGGCTAGATATTTTAGCAGAGATGGTACTTTCAAAGAAAACACAGAAATGGTCAGATAATGCAATATCATTTACCGAGATGTCAGATATAGTTAAACCTTTGCTGATAATTAAGTCCAGAGTGTGTCCTTTATTGTGTGTTGGTTGTTTGACATTGTGGGTCAGGCTGAAGTTGTGAAGAGTATCATCTAATGTTTTAGCTAGTCTATCCTGGGGATTGTCAGTATAGATGTTAAAGTCCCCCACAATGATTAATTGGTCATAATTGATACGTATTACGGAAAGAAGGTCACTGAAATCATTAAAGAAATTAGAGTTAAGTTTTGGGGGTTTATATAAACTTAGGAATAAAGCTTTGTTAGGCTCGTTTATCTGGGTGGCTAGATATTCAAAAGAGTCAAATGTGCCCAGGGATAGCTTTTTAAAGTTGATTGAGTTATGAAAGATTGTGGCTACGCCTCCACCTCGTCTGTGTTTCCTGCTCTCGCTTAAGAAATTGTAATTTGGAGGAGTAGATTCTATCAATACAGATGTTTCATTATTTACGTCTAGCCAGGTTTCTGACATCATGCATGAAACCTGCAACCACTACTGCTAACATTAGCATGCTAATTTTGAAGGCATACCCTGCTAATGGTAATATTAGCAGGCTAACTATAAACCTGCACCCACTAATCGTAACATTGTAATGCAAAATATGAAAATGTGGACAAACCGCTAATATTGACATTATAATGCTAATTATGTAGACACAAGGCACAAACGTTTATGTTTGGGAATTTTGAGCACAAACTATGTTAGCATCTTAATTATAAGCATTTAACGGTAGCCGCTAATGGTAATGTTGATAAGTTAATTATGAAACATCCATGCTGCTAACACTAAAACTATTTTAAATGAACGATATAATAGCTTAGTATCGATAAGCTTAAAGTTTATAATATCTTGTTGGTTGGAAGATAGTTCAAGCTGCAGGTTTTATGCTTGTGGGACAGATTATGATGAACAAGTTTTAAATGAAAGGTTGGTTTGTTAATATTATGACCAAACAGTTAGCAGTAAATCTAGCATGCTAATGTTACCCAACGTCAGCAATGTTGGGAGTTGAGCAGCTTCTGTCAGTGAGAACTAAAATAGTTCAGATAATCAGTCAGATATATTTTAAGACGGCATCTAAAGCTCTGTTGTAAAATCTTAATAAGTGAATCTAAAAGCAGATATTTCTAATTTGTATCTTTGAACGTTTTAAATGAACGCGGTAAAGGTTAGCCTCTCTGGCCTGGGCTGGTTTTTCTAGAAGCTCGAATGGAAACAGACTCATCCGGTTCAGACGGTTTGTGGTTCTCCGGTTCGAAACGAGCTGGAACTTTGTTCTGGTGTCAAACTACTTAGAGATCAGAGAGGATCTTGTGTTTCTCCTGCAGGATGCTGCGGCTCAGATGGTCTGACGGACGGCTGAGGATGGTTGATAGAATAATGGTGGAAACAGCCGTTATAGCTGGATCATTTCTATATTCATGCACAGTAATGTTCTCCATCTGAGGGGAGAACTTTACTGGTATTTGGGGTTTTTTCCCTGATTCTCAGCCTCTTTCTCGCTTTTCATCTCTGGAGATTTCAGTAACATGAACCCATCATCTTCATCTGTAGATGTTTGGGGGTTTCTTCCAGACTGGAGAAGATCTGATGGGAGTCACTCTGCAGCTGCTTCCTTAGGGTCTCCAAGGAGGATCATCTTCTCTCCATCCTTCCCTTCTTTCCAGTCTCATAAATATCTACTTTCAGCAGGTGGTATTTTGTCCTCTGTGTTGTTGACTCTGACTGTAACTGACATCAATATCAATACATTTTATTCTGCTGCTGAAGGAAGAAGGTCCGACTCCTGAATATCTCCTGGTGGTTCTGATGCGGAAGAAGCTTCCTACAGGGTTCTGGTTCCTTTATGGTGCAGCTAAAACCTCTGATCTGTTCTGGCTTGTCTCTGCAGTTTCTCCTCTGGTTCGGTTCCTATGCAGAGGACCCAGTGGGCCTGTGGCTGCTGCACTTTCCTCAACTCAGCCAGCGCCCCCCGCTGTTCCATCTGTGAAGCCCCCCGGCGAGGATCCGTCTCCAGCTGCACCGGCGGCGAGGTGGCCGGGTGGTCCTGTCCTTGCTGCACGCTGACCAACTCCCCCGACAGCCTGGTCTGCTCTCTGTGTGGCCACAGCGGACCTCTGAACCGGGCTCAGGACTCGCCCGGACCCCGGCCCCGACCCCAGCGCTCCAGCAGCTGCTCCGGACCCCTGAGGTCGTCGTCGGCCGAGCGGAGCTGGAAGCCGTCGGCTAAAAGCAGCCGGTCCTGGGATTGTTTAAGGTGCACGCTGCAGAACACGCCTGCCTCCGTGTCCTGCTCTGCCTGCGGCGGACCGCGCAAACTGTCTCTGCCTCAGATCCCGGCGGAGGCGCTGATGGTGCCTGAGGTCCACCAGGAGGCAGCAGCACCGCCTCCTGAAGCTGCAGCGGGGTCAGTCTCTGTCTCCATATCGACCCGAGGAGAGAGTTCAGCAGCAGGAGCTTCACGCTCCAACCCAGACTCTGCAGCGCTCCGTCCAGGCAACAATAGTCCGGTTCCCTGCAGCCGCAGGGAGGTGCCGCCTCCAGATGTTCGCCCCACCCAGAACCCGTTTACCTCTCCTTCCACCCTCAGCGTCCCACATCTGCCCCCCCAGGGGGAGCTGCTGGTTGGCAGGAGACTCAGCGTCCTGGAGGAGGAAATGTCCCCGCTGTCCCCTGCATTGGTCGCCTCGTTTCCAGCCGAGCAGTGGGCGTGTCCTACGTGTACGCTCATTAACCGGGTCAGGGCGGAGGAGTGCCGGGCCTGCCGCATTCCTCCGCAACACGCGGCTCTTCCTCCTCCTCCTCCTCCTCCTCTTCCTCCTCCTCCTCCTCCTCATCCTCAGAGAAAGGAGAGCATGCTGGGAGAGGAGCTGCGGCAGAGCGATGAAGAGGAGGCCAAGCAGCTGTGGGAGAACGTGGTTGGCTTCTGCAGAGAGGTTGGTGGACATCAGGGTCACGACCCGACTAAACCCGACTAAACCCGACCCGACTGCAGACTCAAATATCTGCATGTTTCACTTTTCAGCAGTTTTACAAACAAGACGTGGAACGTTTTCTTGATTCTGCATTTCTTTTTGTTACGTAGATTATTATTATTATCATTATCATAAATATTATCATTATTATTAATATTAAAGGAACAGGGGGCAGGATTTGTAAATAAAATAAACATCCATGTCCAGTTTTTTAATGCTGTTGGGTGATGAAGCGTTATAAACCAAAAAGAATGAGCCACCCACATATCGTTCCATTTTCTTAAACTGGCTGTGTGCTGCAAAATGTGCTGCAGTTCGGGGCCCGAATTTCCCGCGCTGTCCTACGGATGTGACATCAATTGACACGGCTAGCGCGTTCTCCACAGCTTTAAAAGAGGAAGAGAAATGGTCGCAGACCTCCATTGATTCAATTGTGAGAATGGATTCTTCTCTTCAACTGGGAAACGACCAAGGACGACTCACAGCCCACTAAAAAGTGGCACTAATAAAAAGAAGTATGTCCCTGTGAAGAGGCATGTTTCTTTGTGAAGCGTTTGTGCGGCTGGCTGCAGTTACTCGCAGCGCGGCCGCGTCGCTGGTGAGTTTCGTCTCTTCATTCTGCCCCCTGCTCCTTTTAATATTATTATTATTATTATTATTATTATTATTATTAAATGAAAAAAAAACTCTTGATGAAATATAAGATATTAACTGAAATGTTTTGTGTCTCTTCGTCTCCCAGAACTCTGTCAGCTTTGTCGACGACAGCTTCCCTCCGGGTCCAAAGTCTCTGGGCTTCCCGATGGACGACGGCGTCCAGAACCGGGTCAGGAAGTGGCTCCGCCCTCAAGACATCTGCTGCAGTACCGCCAGAGACCGAGGGGTGGAGTGGTCCGTTTTCCGAACGCTGCGGCCGTCGGACATCCTGCAAGGACTTCTGGGAAACTGCTGGTGAGAAAACGGGTTCTGGGTTATTCTGGTTCAGGTTCTGTTGTCACAATCAGGGGTTTCTAACCAGGTTCTGATTTATTCTGGATCGGGTTCTGGTTTATTCTGGATCGGGTTCTGGAGTATTCCGGATCGGGTTCTGGTTTATTCTGGTTAGGGTTCTGTTGTCACATCTGGGTTTCTAACCAGGTTCTGGACTGCAGGTTCCTGAGTGCCCTGGCGGTTCTGGCCGAGCGTCCGGAGCTGGTGGAGAAGGTGATGGTGACCCGGTCCATGTGTTCTGAGGGAGCCTACCAGGTCCGTTTGTGCAAAGACGGGTCATGGACCACGGTTCTGGTGGACGACATGCTGCCGTGTGACGAGAACGGACACCTGCTCTTCTCTCAGGTGAGGAAGATGATGGAGATGAAGATCAGACACACAGAACCGGTTCTGTTGTAGGTTTGGGTCGAGCTTTGAAAGAACGATTTAGAATAGATTAGAAGCTTTCCACTTTTTTCAGTTTTTAGTCATTTTCAAATAAAGATGATTTTTTAAAAATTCTATTTCCAGAAGCCAAATAAAAGATTTTCTGGATATTTTTGGTTTTATTTGGAGGGAAAATATAAAGTACAATTTATGTTTATGGAGGTGAAATAAAAAGCTGCTTTTCCCTTTTCCTGTTGTCAGATTGAGATTTAGCCTCCAGATCAAAGATGAACAGAGCAGATTACCAGAACCATTTAGACCGGTCTGTTCCGACCCGGTCCAGACCCGGTCCAGATGCTCGTCTCTCTCCGCAGGCTCAGAGGAAGCAGCTTTGGGTGGCTCTGATCGAGAAAGCCCTGGCGAAGCTCCACGGGTCGTACTTTGCTCTCCAAGCGGGCCGGGCCATCGAGGGCCTGGCAACCCTGACCGGGGCGCCGTGTCAGTCCCTGGGCCTCCAACCCAGCACCACCAACCCCAAGGAGGAGCCCATCGATACGGACCTCATCTGGGCCAAGATGCTGAGCTCTAAAGAGGCGGGGTGAGGTGGTGGGGCAGACGGAACCGGGCTGAGGTACTGTTGGACCCGGATTATTGATCCCAGTCCTTGCGTTGGGTCCAGATTCCTGATGGGAGTGTCCTGCGGAGGAGGGAACATGAAGGTGGACGAGCTGGAGTACGAGTCCCTGGGTCTACGTCCCCGACACGCCTACTCCGTCCTGGACGTGAGGGATGTGGACGGACACAGGTACCAGAACCACGGGATGGGTCACAACAGAACCATGGTCCATCACTATAAGGACTTTTGACTTTTATTGCTCTACCAATTGACAAATATTAAATTATTAAGCCTAAAAGGAAAATATAATGAAAAAAATAATATATAGACAAATACATGATTTGAAACACTAAATTTTATTTATTTCATATTTGCTCTGTGGCTTAATTAATTAATTAACTAATTAATTAATGAATTTAAAGGTTTTATTTTACCTCCACCAAGGAGGCTTTGTTTGTCAGCAACATAAACTCAGTTTTTATAATTCTATTTCTGATTTGTATTGTTAAAACATGAAATTATTACATTAAAAATTTTCCTCTATAGTTTCACTGCTGAAACCCGACAAGATGGTTCTGGTTCTGATAAGCTCCTCTGATATGTGTCAGACTGGTCCAGATCCGGAACCCGTGGGGCCGGTTCTCCTGGACCGGAGCCTGGGCCGACGACTGGCCAGAGTGGCCTCCTCACCTGAAGAGGGCGCTGTGCGCCCAGCGAGCCGAGGCCGGCCTCTTCTGGATGGACTTCTGGGATTTCATCAGGTAGGGGCTGGACCGGACTGTTACAGAACCAGAACCTGGAGGTTCCGGCTCCCTCTGACCCTCGGTCACTCTGACCCCTGACCTCTGACCTCTGACCCTGCAGGTACTTTGACTCTGTGGACATCTGTAAGATCCACTCCGACTGGCAGGAAGTCCGTGTTCCAGGCGTTTTCCCCCGAGGGTCCGATGTTCCGGTGACGGTGGCGTCGGTGACGGTTCTGGAGCGGACGGCCGTGGAGCTGGTTCTGTTCCAGCAGGGCAGCAGGTCGACCCGTCCGGCGGCAGAACCAGAACCAGATACTCAGAATAAACCTTTTCTCACAGGTTCTGACCCTTGGTTCCCCCAGGCGCTGGGACACGGCAGAGAGCCACCTGTTGGACCTGTGTGTGCTGCTGTTCCGGGTCGCCTACGACAGAACCGGGACTCTGACTCTGGGCCGGCTGCTGGCCCACAGCCGCCGCGCCGTCCGGAGGTTCGTGGGCTGCGACGCCATGCTGGAGCCGGGCGAGTACGCCGCGCTGTGCTGCGCCTTCAACCACTGGAGCAGCGCCGCTGCAGAGGACGCAGGTCCACACGCCGGTTCTGTTCTGATCCGCTCTCTATCTGAGTCTGGATCACCGACCCGTCTCTGATGTTTGCTTCCAGAGGTTCCAGGCCGAGCAGAAGAACCCGGCTACATCCTGGCGGTCTACAGCTCCAGGCAGCTGATGGTGGAGCAGGTGAGGGCGGCCGGCGCCACCGTCGCCGACGCCGTCATCCAGCTGGCCGAGACCCGAGGAGAGCGGCACGAGGTGAGGCCGGTTCTGGTCGGTATCTGATTGGTTCAGATTGGTTCTGACCGGTTCTGATTGGTTCTGGTCGGTATCTGACCTGTTCTGGTCGGTATCTGATTGGTTCAGATTGGTTCTGACCGGTTCTGATTGGTTCAGACCAGTTCTGGATGGTTCTGATTGGTTCTGATTGGTTCTGACCGGTTCTGATTGGTTCTGACCAGTTCTGGACGGTTCTGACCGGTTCTTCTCTGTATCTGACCGGTTCTGATTTGTTCTGACCGGTTCTGGTCGGTATCTGGCCGGTTCTGACCGGTTCTGATTGGGTCAGACCAGTTCTGGCCAGTTCTGATTGGTTCTGACCGGTTCTGATTGGTTCAGACCAGTTCTGGCCGGTTCTGATTGGTTCTGACCGGTTCTGATTGGTTCTGACCAGTTCTGGCCGGTCCTGACCGGTTCTGCTCTGTATCTGGCCGGTTCTGACCGGTTCTGATTGGTTCTAACCGGTTCTGATTTGTTCTGACCAGTTCTGATTTGTTCTGACCAGTTCTGACCGGTTCTGATTGGTTCTGACCAGTTCTGGCCGGTTCTGGTCGGTATCTGGCCGGTTCTGACCAGTTCTGACCGGTTCTGCAGCACATGGTGCCCCGCCCCTCCCTGGGCCTGCACAGCTGCAATAAATCAAACAGTCCGAACCGGTTGGATCGGAACCAGAACCATTTATCAGGTTGAATGTGGGGGAACGGAGCAGCTGCAGCGCCACCTTCAGGCCAACGAGCAGAGATCATCTGGGTTCACATCATCTTCACATTAATCAGAAGAATAAATACAACTTTTCTATTTGTTTTTAGATAAAGATGTTTTTACTTTATCAGATTTCTTTCTGCTGACTCAATGGTTGCCATGGTGATTCCCTCCTTTTCGTTTTGGGGAGCAGTGGGTCCACCGGGTCAGAACCATCATCACTGTAATGACTTGTCCACATGTAGCCGGGTTTCTAACAGAACCAAGATAGTTCTCTACGGTTCGGTCCGTCATCCACATGAAAACGCAGATTTACGGCACAGAACACGAATCTTTCTAAAAACTCCGACCAAAGTGAAGATTTACGTTTATCTCTGTTTTAGCCGTTTGCGTGTGGACAGAAATAATCAGAGTTCTCGGTTCACTTTCTGCGACATAAATGCTCCGACATCACATCTGACCTGTTTCCACTCAGAAACAGCATTTATGATGCGTTGGTATCATCTATTGTCAACGCTCAGTCAAGGCTCTATGTAGAAGTTAGGAAGTTACTCTGAGTGGACAGAATCTGGGGGAACTACTGCCCCCTACAGGTGTTGCATGTTTATGACTGGGCTTGACGACGCACTGATGCGGTTAGGTGAGAATATTAGTTTTTAAAACGAGGTAGTGATGATATTTGTTTAAAATAAATAACGGCTACGTGTGAACATAGTGTCAGCTGAACAATCTGGATCAGAACCATAACTAGGTCGGGTAGAGTCCAGCCTCCAGTGACCCGGTTAGACTCTGTCTGATGGTTCTGATGGTTCTGATGGTTCTGACATGAAGGTCCAAACAGGCCCGGGTTTCCATGACTGATGCATGAAGCTGAATGAAGTCTCTGCCCCCCCCCCCTCCAGGGCCGGGAGGGGATGACCTGCTACTACCTAACCCACGGGTGGGCGGGGCTTATTGTCATGGTGGAGAACCGACACCCCAGACATCACCTGCACGTGTCATGTGACTGCAGCGACAGCTTCAACGTAGTGTCGACGCGCCGCAGCCTGAAGACCGTAGACAGCGTTCCTCCTCTGCACAGGTGACCTCTGCTGGCCAACCGAGGGAACTGTTTTCATCACCAGAGGCTGATTTAAAGCTGCAGTCCAGAGAATATATATTTATTTATTAAAGTTTTATCAATCTGTAAAATGATGGTGCGCTTCTATACTATGATTTACGGCGGAAGCTCTACAACATCATTGTTATTCTTCCTAAGCCCCGCCTTCCTTCCTTAGACCTCCATGCATTTCACACTGACCGCCCATTTTATTCAGCCAATAGAATAGCTGAATCGCTCCCAGCTGTGATGATGGTGCCGTTTACAGTCGGCATGTCGGAACAGAACGTCAGTCATGGAGACCTGCTGTGACACCACAGGGCAGCGGGGGGCGCTAGAGGTTAGACTCTCCCTTAAATACTCTGGACTGCAGCTTTAACGAGGTGAAAGGTCACACGCTCTCACCCTCCTCATCTCTGTATTCATTGTTTGTTCCGCCGATTGGACATTTGGACCCGGTTGGTGGTACTGGTACTGCACAGAACCAGAGACCGAGGTTAGCCGCGCAGTGGAGCCGTGGTTAGCGCTGCTGCCTCACACCTAGAAGGTCCTGGGTTTGATTCCTGTTTGTTCTGTAGATGTGACGCAGAGTCTCTCCGTGTCTCAGACAGGTTCTGGTGGTTCTGTCCCAGTTGGAGGGGAACGCCGGCTTCTCCATCACCCACAGACTGGCGCACAGGAAGGCCGTCCAGGCATCTCTGGGGAACTGGAGTCCCTCCAAGGCGTGCCACAGCCCGGCTCTGAGTCCAGAGACGGCGGGTCTGCACCGGCCCAGGCCGCTCTGAGAACCGGACCGGGGTTCTGGACCGGTTTAGGAACCCAGATATCTGCTCAGAACCTCAGGTTGAATCTGGAACCTGAAGAAATCTGAAGATTTAGAACCAGAAACATGTCAAACATCTGAAGATCTAGAACCTTCCAGAATCTTCCAGAATCTTCCAGAACCTTCCAGAACCACAGACTGGTTTCCTCTCAGTCAGAAGAAAGGATGATGATCTGCTGCATGGCTGGAGATGTTATTAATTTATTATTTTCATTCCTGATCTGAAAATGATTTATTGCTCCTTTAATGCGTCGGGCTTCTTCAACATTTATAATTAACTTATGTTGAAAAATAAAAATATGATTTATGATTAAAACGTGTGATGGACTGGCGACCCATCCAGGGCGGAGATGGACACCAGTACCAGAACCAGCTGATCTGGACCCTGGTTCTGCCTCTGAGGAAAACGTAGAAGATGTTCTGTCCTCCTCCTGGTAGATGTTCTCCTCACGGTTCTGCTGCCTGGAGGAACAATTAGCACTTTAGTCCTACAGATGGTTCCAACATGTAGGAACATGTTTTATATCATGAAACTGGAATAAAAATTATGCAAATAATCCAACAGTGGCGTCATCATTTCAGGTAAAGACCCACTGGTTCTGCTGTGAGGAGAACTCCTGTGGTTCTGATCCAAACTTCTCCAGACCTTCTAAAGGTCTTTCACAGGGTTCATTTTGGACGTTGGTTCCATCAGGAATATGTAACTGCTTCCTGGGATCTGGCCCAAACAGCTCGGTTCTGAAAGACTGGACCCGGTCGGGTAGAAGAACCGCAGGTCCAGTTTGATTTCTGGATGAGTTCTGACTGAGAAGCTCCAGTTTTGGTGGGACTTTCACTGAATGTTTCCATATTGATCCAGACCGGGAGAAACGGGCCGTTAGAACCGCGTCAGAGGTCCGAGTTTTATTGGTTCTGGTTTCTGTCTGGATTTGAAACTATTCAATAAAAATGATTTATTTTAAAACAAAACTTTTTACTTATAAACCAAACTTTGGTCAAATGAACATGAAGCTCAGATGGTTCTTCAGGAACCAGATCCTCTGCTGACTGATCTTCTAGCTGGTTTGGTTCAACGTGATGATGATGATGATGGTGATGATGATCAGCACCAGGTCCAGAACCAGAGAAGAGCAGAGCTCCTTAGGTTTTCAGAGCTTCTGA
Organism: Valencia hispanica; assembly: GCA_963556495.2. NCBI lineage: Eukaryota > Metazoa > Chordata > Actinopteri > Cyprinodontiformes > Valenciidae > Valencia > Valencia hispanica. The sequence continues at coordinate 47,693,194 of OY747718.1, forward strand.
ATCCAGAGATCTTTTCCAGTCATTTTCCGTAAAATCATCGGCGTGAGGAACCAAAGCAATAAACAAAGTTCTGGGTCACGTCCAGAATCTTTGGTAGCGGATTTATAAATAAATCATCTTCCTGATGAGAATGTGTTAGATCCATAAGAACCAGGGAGGGAGTACTGGCCCTGTTTGTTTCCTGCTTTCTAAAATCCAGTATCTGGGTTCTGTTCAGTCCGAAGCACTTTATGAGGACGGGAAGTTCTGGACCGGACCGCTGAAGGTTCTGAATGCAGCTGCTGGTGGATCTGATCCAGAACCATACAAACAGGATTATTCTGATGTTGGATCCATCTTGCTACATGTTGCTAATGAATTTATTCATTTCGGACCAATGACCTATTGTTAAAACAAAAGCTGAATAATAAAGTTGATATAAAACACTTTGTCACTGGTTGGACTCGAACCAGCAACCTTTTGGTTAACAGGCGAACGTGTTAAACTCTAATGGAAATAAAGCCCCGCCCACCGTCCAGGTCCATCTGGACTCAGATCAGATATTTACTCCACTGAGTCCAGAATGAATCATGGATGAATGAATCATTGACCAACAGAGAAATGGAAATGGCTGCGCCTGCATCGGATCAAGTCTGTTAGAAACAGGAAATGACTTCATAAAGACACGTTTGTTTAATATATTTTCATTTTTTTCAGCTCATCAATTATTAGGTGGTATTAAAAATAGATTAATTAGATGAATTAGTTACAGATCCTAATGAATTAATCTCAAAGTATTTTTAATCTCCTGACAGCACTGATTTAAATACTTCAGTGACTATTTCAGGTTATTCAGAAACACGCAGAGCAGAACAGCGGGACTGTACCTGATGACATCCCATAAACACAGAGAAATGTCTGATGCACACCCATCGTCTGAACACCAGAGGGCGCTAGGATGCAACATTAGCTTTTCTTCATGAGCAGAAGGAGGTTTTTTTTCCTGCTGGTCTTTTTTGTGGTTCTGCTTGAAAGAAGAAACTTTAATAGTTCAGAGGTGGAAAATAAAAACCAGATATAATCATCTACATCAGCTAGAAATGAGTCTTCTGTCACTAGTTTGGATGTAGAGGTGAAAATAATACAACATTACATTTTAAACAGACCATAAACTCCATTATTTGCATATTTGCAGCTTCTTTCTGCAGATAAAGATCTGTGGATCCACATAAAGAACCTCAGAAGCGAGCTTCAGAACCAGATCTGGAATCAGTCCAGTTGGACTAAAACTGATCTGACCCCTGACCTCCATTTATGACTTTAACTGCAACAGAACTGCTGCTGAAATCAAATATAAATGCAGATATTAAAATATAAAAAACCCTTTAAGCTTTTTTAAAATGCAAATCAGATGAAAAAGAAAAAAAAATCATATTACAAGAAATGAACCAACTGCAAAATATCGCTATCATTATCGAATTTCAGATTCAGATGTATTTTCTCTAATGGATGAAAATTAGATGAATAAACTTATTCTTTTACTTGTGAACAGCTGCTCCATTATTTCTAGATCTACAAGATCATAATCAGCCTGATGGGCTGAAAACCTTTAGACTGAAAATATACCAGGAAGTTCCAGGTGGGCAGCTTCATGATGCTAAACATTTTAAAAAAAAAGAAAAAAGAAAAAAAACAAGCTTAACGTTTGAAACTGTTGTTTCCATCCATCAAACATCAGAACTGCTGCATCTCTGAGCGAACAGGAGGAAAACCGTCAGCCATGCAGTCCACACCTCTGACCTTTATGTAGACAAGAAGAAAACCAGAAGAAGTCAGAAAAACTCCATTCCCACTGTGAGACACGGTGGTGGCAGTATCATGCTGTGTAGGTTAGGGGTGATGGGAAGATGGACGGAGCTAAACCCAGAAGAAGAACTGAGACTGGGGTGGAGCTAGAAAAGCTTCAGGTAGATCAGATTCTCTAGAGTTTCATCAGGAGACGGGAGAATAAAATCTGTAGTGATTCACAGAGAATCTTCGACTAAACACATCACATCCATAAACATCTGTGGACCTCCAGTCTGTCTCTCCGATCCATCATGGAGGAGCTCCACTCCTCCCTCCTCCCTCCTCCCTCCTCCGCCTCCCTAACAGTCCACAATAAGCCACGTTTCCAGTAAATCCAGATTCTTGTGGTCCTCCGGCTCGTCTCCAGGGCGACCACTACGGGGGCCACCCATGAGGAGAGCAGCGGCTCTGAGTCGCTGTTTTCTGGGAGAAAAGATTTGGCAGCAGCTGATTCGCCTCCATCATCCCGACGTTCGTCTGACGTCAGATTTGTTTCTGGAACCGAATCTGACGGAGTGACCCGGACCGGTTGGAGGCGCGCCTCCTTAATCCGCTTTGAATGCCGGCTGACTGGGCTTTCTGTCTGCCCCGAGCTGGAGGTCCTGCAGACAAACGACACTCACAGCTACCGGGTCATGGTTCTGGAGAAGGTTAACAGAGAAGCCATCACAGCTCTCCACCTATCAGAGCTGAGATTAAAGTCTCAGGGACATCCTGAGCCTCCATGGAGCAGAGAACTGATCACCAGGATGAACAGTTTTATTGATATCAGCCTCTTGAATATGTTTATGTTTTATGTTCTTACTCAAACACTGGAACACAAATGTACCTTTGGGGTACGAATGAAGTCTGAATAGAATTGAAATGGACCTGCAGCCATTCGGGCCGCTCTGGTCCTCATAACAACCACATAAACACGTGTGATGATGATGACTTCTTCTTCTTCTTCTTCCTCTCATCCATGGAGGAGGTTCTGCTGGAGCAGCAGGAGGTCCTGGATCAGCGCTGAGGGACAAAAAGCTCCACAGTTCACAGATCAGTGACGGGTCCAGGATGTGAGGCTCTGTTTGCTAATGGACCTCCTTCCTCCTCCTCAGACACCAGAACCGTCTGCAAACAAAGAAGCTCCGCCCACTTCAGCCTCACACCTGTATGAATTTAGCACCTAATGGAGCGTTTATTGTTTCTGAGGATCATCAGAACTGATCCTCCATCAATGGACCAAAGAAACACCCAGAGCTGGAAAAACATCATCAAGTACTGAAGGTTACACCCAAACAGTCAGCATATATACAGTAACACACACAGTAACACACAGTAACACACAGTAACACACAATAACACACAGTAACACACAATAACACACAATAACACACAATAACACACACAGTAACACACACAGTAACACACAATAACACACAGTAACACACACAGTAACACACACAGTAACACACAATAACACACAGTAACACACACAGTAACACACAGTAACACACAATAACACACAGTAACACACAATAACACACAATAACACACAATAACACACACAGTAACACACACAGTAACACACAATAACACACAGTAACACACACAGTAACACACACAGTAACACACAATAACACACAGTAACACACACAGTAACACACAGTAACACACAGTAACACACAGTAACACACAATAACACACAGTAACACACAATAACACACAATAACACACAATAACACACACAGTAACACACACAGTAACACACAATAACACACAGTAACACACAATAACACACAATAACACACAATAACACACAATAACACACACAGTAACACACAATAACACACACAATAACACACACAATAACACACACAATAACACACAATAACACACACAATAACACACACAATAACACACAATAACACACACAATAACACACACAATAACACACACAATAACACACAATAACACACACAATAGCACACACAATAACACACAATAACACACAATAACACACAGTAACACACACAATAACACACAGTAACACACACAATAACACACAGTAACAGGCTTTGGTCCCTATAAGGTCCATCGGTCCTCAGAAGGTTAGAGAATATGCCAGAGAAGGTCCTAAAGAGGATAGATGTACAATAACACACAATAACACACACAATAACACACAATAACACACAGTAACACACACAATAACACACAATAACACACACAATAACACACAATAACACACACAATAACACACAATAACACACAATAACATACAATAACACACACAATAACACACACAATAACACACAATAACACACACAATAACACACAATAACACACACAATAACACACAGTAACACACACAATAACACACAGTAACACACACAATAACACACAATAACACACACAATAACACACAATAACACACACAATAACACACAATAACACACAATAACATACAATAACACACACAATAACACACACAATAACACACAATAACACACACAATAACACACAGTAACACATACAGTAACACACAATAACACACACAATAACACACAATAACACACACAATAACACACAATAACACACACAATAACACACAATAACACACAATAACATACACAATAACACACACAATAACACACAATAACACACACAATAACACACAATAACACACACAGTAACACACAATAACACACACAATAACACACAGTAACACATACAGTAACACACAATAACACACACAGTAACACACAATAACACACACAATAACACACAGTAACACATACAGTACCACACAATAACACACACAATAACACACAGTAACACACACAATAACACACAGTAACACACAATAACACACAGTAACACACACAATAACACACAATAACACACAATAACACACAGTAACACACACAATAACACACAATAACACACAATAACACACAGTAACACACACAATAACACACAGTAACACACACAATAACACACAGTAACACACACAATAACACACAATAACACACACAATAACACACAATAACACACACAATAACACACAATAACACACAGTAACACACACAATAACACACACACAATAACACACACACAATAACACACACAATAACACACACAATAACACACAGTAACACACACAATAACACACAGTAACACACACAATAACACACACAATAACACACAGTAACACACACAATAACACACAGTAACACACACAATAACACACAATAACACACACAATAACACACAGTAACACACACAATAACACACAATAACACACAATAACACACAATAACACACACAATAACACACAATAACACACACAATAACACACAATAACACACACAATAACACACAATAACACACATTAACACACACAATAACACACACACAATAACACACAATAACACACAATAACACACAATAACACACACAATAACACACAATAACACACACAATAACACACAATAACACACACAGTAACACACAATAACACACACAATAACACACAGTAACACATACAATAACACACAATAACACACACAATAACACACAGTAACACACACAATAACACACAGTAACACATACAGTAACACACAATAACACACACAATAACACACAGTAACACACACAATAACACACAGTAACACACACAATAACACACACAATAACACACACAATAACACACAGTAACACACACAATAACACACAGTAACACACACAATAACACACACAATAACACACAGTAACACACACAATAATACACAGTAACACACACAATAACACACAATAACACATACACAATGTTACGTTTCTCTGGCATCTCTGTAAGTATTGTTTTATTTCTCTGTACCAGGTTTATATGACTGATTATTGTGTGTTCACTTTTATTCATCTAATGTTATAGTTATTTATACATAAACATGTTTTATGGACTTGAATGTTGTATTTTGTTTTTGATTCTGAAGTTCTAATCTAATCGTTATAATATTCACATATTTCTGATGACATGAAGTTAACATCTGTTATCTTGTTTACATTTAAATCTTGTTCTTTATTATTATTAAAATTATTATTATTATTATTAGTATTATTATTATTATTATCTGAAGGAAACTACTAAAATTATAACTTTTAAAATTCTTCCTTTGAACCTTTAAATTGTAGTTTGGATTTAATCTCCAAGGAGATTTAACTTCTGTTCATGAAACCACATGAATAATCCGGGCCAGAACCTGGAAAGTTCTGGATGGACGGGAAGTTTTCATGTCTGGGAACCATCTTCAGTCCTGCTTCCTTTCTGGAACCAGGAGATCTTTAAGTCCTTCAGGTAAACATCAGGAAGAGTCCAGTTAGACTCGGTACCGGTACCGCTTCCTCCCCTGAGTTCAGGAGCTTTTAAGACCCAAATCGGATTAGAACCGGTCCTCAGGAACTGGACTAAGGTGATAAAGTCCAAAGAAACACCAGAAGAACTTTAAGAGTCCAGAAAGTCTGGATCCCTGGAAGGAAAACCGAGTTCCTGATGTTCTGAAAGGTCCGACTCTGGTTCTGCTGGGAACATTCATCGGGTTCACTGGAGCTGTGCAGGTCGAGTATTAACAGAACAAACGTTCATCACTCATTAAAAGTGCATATGTGCATGACGCTTTCTGGAAGGTTCTGGAGGTGCTGGCCGGGCCCGGTAGGTAAACGATGGGGGAGGAAGGAGAACATCTCCTTGTTTCCTCCTTTCTCCTCCCTGCAGCTGTTTGCATTCCTCCCAGTTAATGAGTGTTTGTCTGATCTCAGTGGGGGGGGGTGTCAGGAAGGTCCCGCCCCGCCGGGCCAGGCCGGGCCAGGCCGGGCCAGGCCGGACCGGGCTCAGAGGTTCTGGGAGGTTGTTATCTTCCTACCATCCAGCCGACTGCAGAAGGAAAACTCTGCTGCTGGTTTTCCTTCAGTCAATCATTCCAGGACTTCCGAGGTTATTGGATCACATATTAAAGCTGGGAATTCTGCTCAGAATATTTCCTGTGAACCAGAACCGGATACCGGTCCAAACGGTTCCTAACTCTGTCCCAACATGGAATCCAACACAGAAATGTCTGAGTCACACCCTGAGTAGAGCAAGACCAATTCAGTTCAATACAGATTAGTTTACAGTGGCTTGCAAAAGTATTCGGCCCCCTTGAACTTTTCCACATTCTGTCACATTACAGCCACAAACATGAATCAGTTTTATTGGAATTCCACGTGAAAGACCAAAACAAAGTGGTGTACACGTGAGAAGTGGAACGAAAATCATACATGATTCCAAACAGTTTTTACAAATAAATAACTGAAAAGTGGGGTGTGCGTAATTATTCAGCCCCCTTTGGTCTGAGTGCAGTCAGTTGCCCATAGACGTTGCCTGATGAGTGCTAATGACCAGACAGGTCAGGGATAAAGTTATTGAGAAATTTAAAGCAGGCTTAGGCTACAAAAAGATTTCCCAAGCCTTGAACATCCCACGGAGCGCTGTTCAAGCGATCATTCAGAAATGGAAGGAGTATGGCACAACTGTCAACCTACCAAGACAAGGCCGTCCACCTAAACTCACAGGCAGAACAAGGAGAGCGCTGATCAGAAATGCAGCCAAGAGGCCCATGGTGACTCTGGACGAGCTGCAGAGATCTACAGCTCAGGTGGGGGAATCTGTCCATAGGACAACTATTAGTGGTGCACTGCACAAAGTTGGCCTTTATGAAAGAGTAGCAAGAAGAAAGCCATTGTTAAAGGAAAACCATAAGAAGTCCCGTTTGCAGTTTGCCACAAGCCATGTGGGGGACACAGCAAACATGTGGAAGAAGGTGCTCTGGTCAGATGAGACCAAAATGCAAAACGCTATGTGTGGCGGAAAACTAACACTGCACATCACTCTGAACACACCATCCCCACTGTCAAATATGGTGGTGGCAGCATCATGCTCTGGGGGTGCTTCTCTTCAGCAGGGACAGGGAAGCTGGTCAGAGTTGATGGGAAGATGGATGGAGCCAAATACAGGGCAATCTTGGAAGAAAACCTCTTGGAGTCTGCAAAAGACTTGAGACTGGGGCGGAGGTTCACCTTCCAGCAGGACAACGACCCTAAACATAAAGCCAGGGCAACAATGGAATGGTTTAAAACAAAACATATCCATGTGTTAGAATGGCCCAGTCAAAGTCCAGATCTAAATCCAATTGAGAATCTGTGGCAAGATCTGAAAACTGCTGTTCACAAACGCTGTCCATCTAATCTGACTGAGCTGGAGCTGTTTTGCAAAGAAGAATGGGCAAGAATTTCAGGCTCTAGATGTGCAAAGCTGGTAGAGACATACCCTAAAAGACTGGCAGCTGTAAGTGCAGCAAAAGGTGGTTCTACAAAGTATTGACTCAGGGGGCTGAATAATTACGCACACCCCACTTTTCACTTATTTATTTTTTTAAATGTTTGGAATCATGTATGATTTTCGTTCCACTTCTCACCTGTACACCACTTTGTATTGGTCTTTCACCTGGAATTCAGATAAAACTGATTCATGTTTGTGGCTGAAACCTCCAGCAGAACCAGAACCAGAACCAGAACCAGTAGATGCGTCCATCTGCCACGACCGTCTGGGAGTTTGAGAAGAAGCAGAGACACAGAAGGAACAGAAGATCTGATGTAAGAGTACTTTCTATAGTACTTTCTATAGTACTTTCTGTAGTACTTTCTATAGTACTTTCTATAGTACTTTCTATAGTACTTTCTGTAGTACTTTCTATAGTAGGCTACTCCTGGATCAAAGTATTCTAGAGTAGTTTTGTTTTGCAGTTCATGAACGTCTGGAGAAAACATCTAAGTTGAGCCTAAAGCAGCCTGCAGCTTCACTCAGGAGAACCAGAAGCTCAAAGGTTCCTCCAGACAGAAGGTTCTGGAACTGAACCCGTTCTGGTTTCAGCTCCAGTGGAGCGTCTGAGAGGCAGAGAAAAGCTGCTGCCGTCTGAAATCACAAATCACCTCCTGCTGCGTTACGCCCACAAGCAGCTCTGAGGCCCACGTCCACTCTCATCACGTCACCGAGTGGAAACGTCTGGAGCTGAAACAAGCAGCTTTACTGCGGCGACCTGAAGGTCGGACCGCCTCTTTGTTGCTGCGGTCGCCACGGCAGCTCACCTATTGAAGGCCGAGGCGGAGAAATGTGGAGCAGCAGCAGTAGAAGCGTTCCCTCTGCTGGGAAGCAAACAAAGGAGAGAAAGGAGGCGAATGGAGAGAGTGTCCTCTGTGGTAAATGTTTGTTTACCAGGAGGAGGAGGAGGAGGAGGAGGAGGAGGAGGAGGAGGAGGAGGAGGAGGAGGAGGAGGAGGAAGAGTTCTCCTGCTCAGGACTCTGAGGCAGGTCCAGACTTGCCCGGCCAAGGTCACGCTGTGGACGCCGGCGACGCCACGCAGATTCCCCCCGGCTGTGTTTGTAGTTGTTCTTAAGCTCCGCCCCCTTCCCAAACAGAGATCACCTGTGCAGCTGCATCAGTTTCCCTGCAGGTATCAGGTGGCTCTGCATCTACAACCTCCATGTCTGGGAACCAGGGACGTCTGTTTGTCCTTTGGCCCAGTCCGGTACCGTCAGGTGTTCCGGTACCATCAGGTGTTCCGGTACCATCAGGTGGTCTAGTACCATCAGGTGTTCCGGTACCATAAGGTGTTCCGGTACCATCAGGTGGTCTAGTACCATCAGGTGTTCCGGTACCATCAGGGGCTCTAGTACCATCAGGTGTTCCGGTACCATCAGGTGTTCCGGTACCATCAGGTGGTCTAGTACCATCAGGTGTTCCGGTACCATCAGGGGGTCTAGTACCATCAGGTGTTCCGGTACCATCAGGTGTTCCGTGACCATCAGGTGTTCTGGTACCAGCAAGGGGAACAATGCGTCCAGGTGTGAAGTGTTTCGGGTCGGGGTGTAACAGGAGAACGGGTCGGTAACTGAGCCCAGCATTGTTTACACACGGACCGTTGGGTTACCTGGACAGCATCAGAACCTGGAAGGACCGGCCCCGGCCTCGCTAGGAGTTACACCCACGGGTCAAAGGTCAAATCATATAACAGCTCTGAACCCTCATCCTGAGCAAACAACCAGAACCAGAACCTGACATCAGGTCCTTCCACTGATTCTTCATCAAGTATGAACTGACCCGAGCTTCAGGAAAACCCAGAGTTTATTCCTTTGTCTTTCCATGGTTCTGCAGAACTTCAGGACCAGCTGGACCCTCACTACATGTCTCCTAGTCATCACCAGGGACTCACAGGGCGCTCCCTCAGCCCTTCCTATAAAACTTGGTTTAAGCTCCAAACCTGGAGCAGAACCAGCTCCTCCAATCATGTGTTATCCTCAGAGTTGAAGAGCTGCTTTGGGGTTCTGTTGGGTTTGGACCTCATCAACAGACCTGGCTCGATTGTCATACATGTTTCAGTCTCTCACTGGATCGGACTTCCCATCATTAATCTTCTGCATGGAGGCGGTTCTGGTAGTTCTGACTGGGACCAGTCCAGGCTGGAGGTGGAACTGGACCATCAGAGACTGGATCCTCGTCCTCTACAGTAGAGAAATTCTCTAACCACAATCAGCACTGGTGTGCTAGTCGTTTCAAAGGTTCTGGACCAAAGGTTCTGGACCAAAGATTCTGCACCAAAGATTGTAAATTGAAGGTTCTGGACCAAATATTCTGCACCAAAGATTGTAGATTAAAGGTTCTGGACCAAAGGTTCTGGACCAAAGATTGTAGATTAAAGGTTCTAGACTAAAGGTTGTAGATTAAAGGTTCTAGACTAAAGGTTCTGGACCAAAGATTCTGCACCAAAGATTGTAAATTAAAGGTTCTGGACCAAAGATTGTAAATTGAAGGTTCTGGACCAAACATTCTGCACCAAAGATTGTAGATTAAAGGTTCTGGACCAAAGGTTCTGGACCAAAGATTGTAGATTAAAGGTTCTGGACCAAAGGTTCTGGACCAAAGATTGTAGATTAAAGGTCCTGGACTAAAGGTTGTAGATTAAAGGTTAAAGACTAAAGGTTCTGGACCAAAGATTCTGGACCAAAGATTGTAGATTAAAGGTCCTGGACCAAAGGTTGTAGATTAAAGGTTCTAGACTAAAGGTTCTGGACTAAAGGTTCTGAACCAAATATTCTGGACCAAAGGATGTACATTAAAGGTTCTGGACCACAGATTGTAGATTAAAGTTACTGGACCAAAGGATGTAGATGAAAGGTTCTGGACCAAATATTCTGGACCAAAGGATGTAGATTAAAACTTCTGGATCAAAGGTTCTGGACTAAATGTTTTGGACATAAGATCGTAGATTAAAGGTTGTAAATTAAAAGTTCTAGACTAAAGGTTCTAGACTAAAAGTTCTGGACTAAACGTTCTAGTATAAAGGTTCTGAGCTAGAGGTTGTAGATTAAAGGTTCTAAACTAAATGTTCTGGATTAAAGGTTGTTTACGAAACGTTGTGGATTAAATTTTCTTGATTTAAGGTTTTGGAGAAAATTTGTATTCTAAAAGTTGTGGATTACAGGTTCTTGTCAAAAGGTTCTGGATCTAAGGGTTTAGACTGAAGGTTCGGGACTAAAGGCTCTGGACCACAGGTTCTAGACCTAAGGTTCTGGATTAAAGGTTGAAGGTTAAAGGTTATAGATTAAAGGTTCTAGGATAAAGGTTCTTGACTAAAGGTTGTGGACTAAAGGTTCTAATCTAAAGGTTCTGGACCAAAGGTTGAAGGTTAAAGGTTATAGATTAAAGGTTCTAGTATAAAGGTTCTTGACTAAAGGTTGTGGACTAAACGTTCTAATCTAAAGGTTCTGGACAAATGGTTGTAGAATACAGGTTCTAGTATAACGTTTCTTGACTAAAGGTTCTGGACTAAATGTTGTAGACAAAATGATCTGGATCAATGGTTCTAGACTAAAGGTACTGGACTAAAGATTTTGGACTACAGGTTCTGGATTAAAGGTCTTAGACTAAAAGTTCTGGACCAATGGTTGTAGAATAAAGGTTCTAGTATACATTTTCTGGATTAAAGGTCTTAGAGTAAAGGTTCTGTACCAAAGGTTCTAGTATAAACGTTTTTGACTAAAGGTTCTGGACTAATGGTTGTAGAATAAATGGTCTAGTATAAAGTTTTTGGATTAAAGGTTTTAGGCTAAAGGTTCTGGAGCAAAGGTTGTAGTATAAAGGTTCTTGACTACAGGATCTTGACCAAAGTTTCTAGACTAAATGTTTTGGACTAAAGATCGTAGATTAAAGGTTGTAATTTAAAGGTTCTAGACTAAATGTTCGGGACTAAAGGTTCTAGTATAAAGGTTCTGAGTTAGAGGTTGTAGATCAAAGGTTCTAGACTAAATGTTCTGGACTAAAGATTCTGGACTAAAGATTCTGGACTACAGGTTCTGGATTAATGGCTGTAGATTAATGGTTCTGGACCAAAGGTTCTAGTATAAAGGTTCTTGACCAAAGGTTTTGGACTAAAAGTTCTGGACCAATGGTTGTAGAATAATGGTTCTAGTATAAAGTTTCTGGATTAAAGGTTTTAGACTAAATCTTCTTTGCTAAAGGTTCTGGACCAAAGGTTCTGAGCTAGAGGTTCTGAATGATCCAGCCTCCATATGAAACTCTCTAACTGAACATCCATCCAGGATTGTAACCCCCCCCCGAGTCATACATGACATGGTACCAGCCGTTACCCGGGAGACGGGCTTTCATTAGCTGGGAGATAAAAAAGATGGATCCCTGCTGCTTCTCTAGCCGCTGTTTCAAATCTTCTCCATGAAAACTCCCAAGCTGAAGCTCTCATGCAGATCCTGTTGCAGGTTCTAGATTAAGGGTTCTGATCTGTTCCTCCATCTTCTCCATGAGATCAGAGAGCAGCTGAAGCTTCCATGCAGATCCTCCTGCAGGCCTCATCCTGGTTGCTCCGGGTCTGGGAACGCCGGAGAGGTCGGAGGGCAACAGAAAGAGACTCATCCTGACTGCTGCAGAGCTGCTGGGTTCCTCAGCTGCAGCAGAACCTCCAGCTGTTTGAACCCTGATGTTCCTCAGATCATCTAAGCTGAGGAACATCACTCAGAAGGTCTGAACAGCCCAGTGACGACATCGTCCCAGCAGAACCAGGAAAAGCTTGGACTAAAAACAACAGTTATATTTAATGCAAACTGTTTGATGTGGTTGTTTTAGGATTCAGATTCTTTTCTTTCATTTTTTTAGATTCCAGCTGATTAAACAGCAGAGGAGGATCTCCAAACCAAGGTTCCTCACTGGAAGACGGGTTTTTTACTTTCTTATTCCTATAATTCAAGGAATAATTTCAGAGTGATGGAAGGAGGTGCTATCATAGTCTGGGCCTGGATCATCTCCTCTCCTGTGATGGAGGAACGATTCTAGAGGAACATCTGCTGCCTTCAGGAACACATCTTCTCCAGGGAGGTCCCAGATGATGCTGCCTTCAGGGCCACATCTTCTCCAGGGACGTCCCAGATGATGCTGCCTTCAGGGCCACATCTTCTCCAGGGACGTCCCAGATGATGCTGCCTTCAGGGCCACATCTTCTCCAGGGAGGTCCCAGATGATGCTGCCTTCAGGGCCACATCTTCTCCAGGGAGGTCCCAGATGATGCTGCCTTCAGGGCCACATCTTCTCCAGGGAGGTCCCAGATGATGCTGCCTTCAGGGCCACATCTTCTCCAGGGAGGTCCCAGATGATGCTGCCTTCAGGGCCACATCTTCTCCTGGGAGGTCCTAGAGGATGCTGCCTTCAGGGCCACATCTTCTCCAGGGAGGTCCTAGAGGATGCTGCCTTCAGGCCCACATCTTCTCCAGGGAGCTCCCAGATTATGGAGAACCAGAGGACAGCTGCAGGACTGGTGTGTCCCCAGTAGAGAAACTGGAATTCCAGGTATTCCAGGTATTCCAGGTGTTCCAGATATTCCAGGTATTCCTGGTGTTCCAGGTATTCCATGTGTTCCAGGTATTCCAGGTATTCCTGGTGTTCCAGATATTCCAGGTGTTCCAGGTATTCCATGTGTTCCAGGTATTCCAGGTGTTCCAGGTATTCCATGTGTTCCAGGTGTTCCAGATATTCCAGGTATTCCTGGTGTTCCAGGTATTCCATGTGTTCCAGGTATTCCAGGTATTCCTGGTGTTCCAGGTACTCACTTAAAACTGCTGGGTTATGAAATGTTTGACCCATTATGGGTTATTTATATGGGATTTGGGTTATTTTTGTGCAACCCATGAGCTGGTTCAAAATCGACCAACCCGACATTCATTGGTTGACCCGACATTCATTGGTTGACCCGACATTCATTGGTTGACCCGACATTCATTGGTTGACCCGACATTCATTGGTTGACCCAACACCTGGGTTGTTGTGCTTGTTTGAACCATTACATCAACAGTTGTCCTCCACCATAAATCCACTCCAGGCTCCATCTTGGCTGTGATCTGAGCTGGGGCAAAAAACATCCTCCTGTCGAAGCAAATCAACCATAAAAGTTTTTTTTTATACTATATCTAATTATTATCACGTCTGTGCTGCGTTATCTATAAAAGTGGTATCTTTATATTGTAGAGGCTAGTTGGTTGGTTTGGCTAACAGCGTAGCTAGCCATGTAGCCTCATCATGAGCCTTTTACAAACAGTGCACGTAGCTTATCTGTGGCTTTTTTAAACTGCTGTTTATTTTGTACATATTTGTCAAAAATCCCGCGGCACTTCTGTACTTTACATTATAAACAACGAGTAAAGTTGAGTCTAATAAAATAGGCGCGGTGGGGGAGATGACGCAGCAGCTACAACTCAAGGTTGGAGTAATGAGCTAATTTCTTCACACTGTCATGGCGATGCAAGTACTGATGTTTTCGGCACACTTCACGACGCATGAACAAAGTGGTGAGGTTTTAAAGCAGCTCTCTCCTCTAGAAGGAGAGAGACGCAGGGTGTTACGTCACGGATCATGCCTTTTTCTACCCGGACTTATAGCATCTTTTCCGGGTGGGAGAAGCCGGCGGGACTGGGCGCATATAGCAGCTCTTTTCCAATGAGATGTCTGGTAGCCGTCTGAACGTGCAAGTTTGCAGAAGGCTAGCTTGTTAGCTAGCTAGCTAATTCTCCAGTTTAATGACGATGCCAAATTAAACCTGGGGATATAAGTTCCTAATATTTCATATCTAAAATAATGAATCTGAATATTTTCTTTTAAATGTCTCCTGTTATGCAGTAGTTCGGCCTTTCCCTGTATTGCCAGCGTATAATGGGAGCAAACCGATCTGTTTAAGCTGTTTACATGTTCAGACTGCAGGAGCCGCCAATATTCTTGTGAACAAAAACATATGCGAGTGATTTTTATAGTGATGTAAAGTTAGCTCAAATTTACATGTATGCAATTTATCACACAAATTGTATAATGAGAGAGGGAGGACTGTTTTTTAGCCATGTGATGATGTGTTTTTTCTTCTGTTTTACAGTCCTGCGACAGAGACCAAAAAGGCCCCGACATCAGATTTGGTTCAGTCATTTCCCTGTTTGAAAGACTCATCAAGCAGTGGCAGCGTGAGTGTTTTTTGTAAAAGGTCATTGCGATATTTGTTTGGGGTGTCATGATTCTTAGACCGATTATATATGATTTAGGTCACTATCCAATTGGATTTTCAATTTAACCTTAACAGCGGGAACAATAATTTGATTTTGTCTTCTGAGGACAAACAGACATACAGAAAAACCCTGTTCCATCCGTAGCCCATGCTGTCAAAAATCAAAACATGCCTGATGTCTAATAATTAAAGATTTTGATTTCTTGGCAGGACATATGCTACACCCCAGGACGGAACCACTGGATTCCTGGAGGAAAGGCTGTGGAACGTCAGAAAGAGGCTGAGATCAACCAGCGGGTCGCGGAGCACGGCACAGACACCGGCTCAAACACCAGATGATGGCTCTCTTGCAAGGGCTCTCATACCAGGTAATTATTTAACTTCATTATTTGATGAAGCAAAGCATCCATATTTTAGTGACTAACAACCATACATGCAAATCAGTTGCTTTTCTGCTAAATTTGCCATTTTATAATAGCATAACAGTCGTGCAAATATATAATAAAAAAATATAATTGGGGTGGGGGGCTTATGTAGACACACCACTGAGAGCATTGAACCGCTGGGACATCGCGCTGATAGTGAGGTGAAAGTTATATATATTACATCATGTTCAGTTGTTTTCTGCCGCCTAGATTGATGATTAGCGGCAGTGCCAATGCGTCAGTCTACACAAAAAAAAGTTATGTCGACACAGAGAGGTTTCCACTGTTTGTAGCAGCCTACTGCGGCCTCACCTGGGGTCTCATTTATAAACGTTACGTACGCACAAAACGGGGCCTGAAACTGGCGTATGCCACTTTCAAAGCAAAAGTTGTGATTTATAAAAAACAGACTTGACAGGAAAATGTGCGCACCTGTACGCCAACTCTGACCCGTGCGTACGGACATTTTGGAGACGGGGGGGAATCGACGACGCAGTTGGTGAACTGCAGCCAGACTGCATATTACTCCTCTCACACATATCATTTCACCTCACACCAAACATTAATTATGGATTCATGTTATTATAAACATCCAAACCAGCAATGATATCTATATTGTAGCTTTGCAGTGAGCTGTAGCTCTTCTAAAAACATTTTTCAATATTAAAATAAATACATAAAATTTATCTCAAAACCTTAAACTCAGATAAAAGGGCCGGGACTGTATGCCAATTAATAAATGGAATCATCTGTACCATGTATCATTGATTGGCACGTTCATTGTGCCAAGGAAGGAAGCAATCAGTCTTATTGCTGCCAATAGAAATACCCCGACTACTTTCAAGCGTAATATCTGAGATGGATGTACTGGCGTTGCTAGAAGATTTTGCAAATGGAAGGATTAGGAGAGAACGGGTGTTCAGGGATCATGCGGACCTCCTTGCCCATGATGATGACTGGCTAATAAGCAGATTCAGATTCCCTAGAGCTGTGCTCTTGGATCTCTGTGCTGAATTGGGCCCGGTTTTGGAGAGACCGTCCAGGCGGAACCGTGCCATTCCGGTCCAGCTGCAGGTGCTCACCGCTCTGGGGTTTCTTGCAACTGGTTGTTACCAGCGGGAATTAGCCGACACGTATGTGTCTGAGTGACATGATTCTTACTATTCTGCCCAAAGTCCCTTTTTGGAAATAATGCCTTCAAATATGTTATATTTATTTGCTAGGTCTGGGATATCACAGCCGTCCCTGAGCGCAATAATGCCTGCAGTCTTGGATGGAATCATTAAAATGAGCAGGCGATACATCACGTTTCCATATACTGTGGGGGAGCAGGCCGAAACTAAGATGCAATTTGCAGCAATGTCCGGTTTCCCAAACATAATCGGCGCAATTCACTGCACCCATATTGCTATAAGGGCCCCGTCCGAGGATGAATTTGTTTTCGTCAAACGGAAACATGTACACAGTATTAATGTGCAAATCATATGTGATTCACACATGATGATCACTAATATGGTGGCACGATGGCCTGGTTTATCTTGACACACAGAAGTGTAGGGAACAGACTGCAGGCAGGCGCTGTGCGTGATGGCTGGCTGCTCGGTAAGTCCTCACCGTCATTAGAAATGCTGGTTGTTGACGCCTGAATTAAACATGTTATCACTTGCAGGTGATAGTGGCTACCCTCTCAGGAGCTGGCTTCTGACCCCGTTCCCAGACCCACAGACAGCAGAGGAAATGCGCTACAACTCCTGTCACACGCGTGCGCGCTCAGTCGTGGAGCGTGCCATAGGCCTGTTAAAATGTAGATGGTGGTCATTGGATGCCTCGGGTGGCAGACTATTATACCACCCTACAAAGGTCTGGAAGATCGTGAGGACATGTGGAATTCTTCATAACATGGCGCTGAGAATTGGGATTCCCCTCCCTGCTGGCCTACCCCCTCCCCAACATGAGAACCCCGACCCACAGCCTCCTCCTCCTCAACAGGAAGCCTTCACCCAGGGAGCAAGGATCCGCCAGGATGTAATGCGGCGTTTGAGATAACAACGACAAGGTTTATTTATTAAAATGTTTTATTGTATCATTTAAGGTACCAATGGCAGCCACTATGTCGCACAGCACACTCTTTATTTCCATTAACTCGTTTGTCACAGAATTGATGGCGCTGATGGTGTCTCTCTGTGTCTGCATCACAGCTTCAGTCAGAACCCGACCACTGCTGGATGCACCACGGGCACCGGCAGGACCGGTGCTGGGGGCAGCCGGACGCTGGGCAACCTCATCTTCCTCAGCCTCCTCATCCTCACCACCTACCGACTGTGGAAGAGCTGAAAAGACACGGCATATTAGTCTGTCTCCTTAAAATATGCTCAAATTTGTTAACGTAGCCACGAAATAAAATATATCCAAAAGGTGCTTTACCGGGTTCATCTGTCATTTCTGCCAGGTCGGTGTCGCCCTCCTTCTCTGACACAATGCCGTACACGCTTGATGTTCCCATGATAGTTGCCATCTTCCTGTCCAGTGGTGTCAGCTCGGGTGTACACGTACCCCCTCCAGTAGCAGACCCACTCTGGCGATGGGAGGCAAGTTTGTTTTTTTTGCCTCGACTTTGAGGTCCGACCACTTTTTTTAAAATTTCGGGTACCGTCCTGTCAGTTGCACTGACAGTTTGCACTGACAGTCTGCACTGCAGACGCCACATGCTGCCACTCGCAGTTCTTCCTTTTATTTGTGACACCACTGCTGTGTCCACCAAATAAAATGTCTCTTCTAGCCTCCACTTCACCCACCAGCACTTTAATCTCCATCTCCGTAAAGTTTCTCTTCTTGGTTTTTGTTGTTGTTGCCATATTTCACCTCTTCTTCATATGCATCAATATTCATGTCCTGCTTTGCATTGACCTTTTATAGCCGGATTTGGGCGTGTTCAGGGCGGGATATGAGCCAAATTCACATGCGCAAACTTCCAAGAAGACTGCGATTTATAAAGGGGAAATTGCTTACACCTGTGCGTAGGCATGGTTTTATAAATCAGAAATCTTTTTGGCGTACGCAAACTTTTCGTTTTGGTCGTACGTACACTTTTGGTAGGGATTCTACGCAATGTTTTATAAATGAGACCCCTGGTCTTCTTCCAAACCGTTCCCTGTCTCTTCTCCTACTCTGTTCAGGTTTGAGGTTAAAATAGTTATTTCTCAAAGGCTGTCAGCTGACAGTCCCACTCACGGAAAGAGCCTACTCCGCAGTGACAGTCTCTTTGTGGCTTTGGCACACACACTGCACACTCCCAGGTGCTTCTGGGTTCCTCCTCTTCCTCTCAGGTAGTGTCCCCCTAAAAAGAACCTGTGGGCACACCCCTTCCTCCGAGAGCCCCGCCTATAGATCTCTGCCAGCTTCTGGCCCTCTAATAGTGGGATTAATGAAACTACAATCTAACCAGCTGCAGGGCAGGAATTGGCTGCACATAACTGTTAACAGAGGTTCTATGTTGGTTGGATACTGAACGACAAAATCACAGGTATGCCACATCGTATTCACACCTGTATCTTCTACAGATGGCATTGGTGAACTCGCCCTGAGGCAGCTGCCAGCCCTGCTTCCTCCAACCACTTACAAACTTGACCGTGGCCGCAGTTCAAAAATGCTTCGCCACACCATTGAAGAATGCAACTTGGCCTTCATCGACCATAAGCCTGTAAGTATTCCAGTGCATCTAAAGGGGAACTTTTTTTCTTTTCATTAATATATACCTGTTAGTCCTGGGCTCACGAATGTGCTCAAACACACACACGCATATCCAGGTTTGTTACTCTATAATTCGGGTTTCCGACTATTGTCAAGCTATCTACAAGCTTACGTGTTGGTGACTATCAAAGCATCCTAGGCTTTTAAAACAGGTCTGCAGTGCCAGTGACTGATCGCCTCGTTACCACACCACACTGATGCAGAAATTAACATATTTATAAGAAGGTTAACGCTTTTGTGTTTTAATCCATTCAGACCTTGCTGTAGGAGGTTGAAGTCTTGTCTAAATCTACAAAGAATGTGATTGATTTATGGCTTCTTAGGTCGGTTCAGGTCTGAATGCTTTTTTAAAATTATTTTTCATAATGTGAGCTATATGCCATAACCATCCAGACAAAATTAAACATGCACTGAATCTTTTCCTAATTGTAAACCTAACTAGACTTTATCTTAAAACAATATTTTAAGAAAATGGTCCTCACAATGTCTTTGTATTTTATTTTTTTAATTCTACTATACTAGTTGGTAGAACTTTGTTCCTTATTCACTACTCTCTCACTTGCTCCTTTTCATTCTTTCTTTCTTTGTTTTTTAGCCTGAAACAAACATGGTGGAATACCTTCATGAGGCCAAGGCATCAAGACCACACCCTTACGTCCTGACATTGGGAAAGGATGATCAGCATGGGTATCAGGCCTTCGTCATCATTGCTGGTCGTGCTTTAGAACACCATCGATGCGAGCTTCAAGGCATTTTTTATTTTAGACATTGAATACTCGAAGCAGTCTGGAGTCTAAACTGGTTAAGTTTCTTCAAACTAGTATACTTGCTCTCAAATAGGCATTGGAAAAATGGACACTAGACCTTTTAACTGTTGTTGGTTGTTTTGCACTGAATGTTTTAATTCCATTGATTTAATCTGTTCCAGTTCTTGACCTGAACGAATTGATCTGAAACAGTTTATATTGTTTACATTTATATCAATAAAATTTCAAGGCGGCGCCTTGTAAAGATTTCAGTATTGTTTAAGTGTTTATTGCATAGTATATGCTTTACATGACCAAATCTAGCATGTATTTTGTGACAGTTTTATACATATGAATGGTATTTTCTGTCTTACAGGTTGTACTGTAATGTGTTAGAATTATTTGGGCATATTGGTTAATTTGACAAAGCATTTGGATTGATTACTGAACAATATATGTAGTTGTTGAAACCACCCAGAATTTGAATTCATTTGCCCCAGCATTTGGGTAGAATAAATAACCCAAATTTGTGGTTGAATTTACCCAGATTTGTGGTTATTTTGACCCAGCATTTGGGTGGGATGTTTAACCCATCTTGCTGGGTCAAATTAACTACTGCTGGGTTGGTGCAAAGTTGACCCAGCGGTTCAGTTATAAAACAGCCCAAATTGGGTTATTTTGAACCCAGCAGTTTTTAGTGTGTATTCCACTTGTTTCAGGTGCTCCTGGTATTCCAGGTGTTCCAGGTATTCCAGGTGCTCCAGGTATTCCAGGTGCTCCTGGTATTCCAGGTGTTCCAGGTATTCCAGGTGCTCCTGGTATTCCAGGTGTTCCAGGTATTCCAGGTGCTCCAGGTATTCCTGGTATTCCTGGTGTTCCAGGTGCTCCAGGTATTCCTGGTATTCCTGGTGTTCCAGGTATTCCAGGTATTCCAGGTGCTCCTGGTATTCCAGGTGTTCCAGGTATTCCAGGTGCTCCAGGTATTCCTGGTGTTCCAGGTATTCCAGGTATTCCAGGTGCTCCTGGTATTCCAGGTGTTCCAGGTATTCCAGGTGCTCCTGGTATTCCTGGGGTTCCAGGTATTCCAGGTGCTCCTGGTATTCCAGGTGTTCCAGGTATTCCAGGTGCTCCAGGTATTCCTGGTGTTCCAGGTATTCCTGGGGTTCCAGGTATTCAAGGTGCTCCAGGTATTCCTGGGGTTCCAGGTATTCTAGGTGTTCCAGGTATTCTAGGTGTTCCAGGTATTCCTGGGGTTCCAGGTATTCTAGGTGTTCCAGGTATTCCAGGTGCTCCAGGTATTCCTGGGGTTCCAGGTATTCTAGGTGTTCCAGGTATTCCAGGTGCTCCAGGTATTCCTGGGGTTCCAGGTATTCTAGGTGTTCCAGGTATTCCAGGTGTTCCAGGTATTCCGGTCTAGCATCAGGTCCAGCTGGTTATCCGGTCAGGTTAAAGGTTTCAATCGGAGGGACCAGCAGGGGCATCGTGTCGCTTTTACATCTCTACCACAGATTCAGGTTGGAGTCAGGTCTGGACTATGACTAGGCCATTCTAACCCATTAACCAGCTGTGATCTGAACCATCCCATAATATCTCTGGCTGGATGTTCAGGCTGGTTGTCCTGCTGGAAGGTGAAGCTCCACCCACAGTCTCAGGTCTTCTGCAGCTTCTAACAGGATTTCTAGCTCCATTCATCTTCGTCTACTCTGACCAGCTTCCCACAGCGTGATGCTGCCACCACCATGTCTCACAATAGGAGTGGTTTTTCGTCCCTGATGAAAGACAACAGAACCCAACCCTGCTTTAACCTTGTCCAGAACCTCCTTCCGGACCTGCTGCTGGGTTCCTTGGTCTCCATGATACTGGATGTTCTCTGGAGAACCTCTGAGACTAGAACCAGAACCTTTGCAGTGACACTGGATCTGAAGACTCCTGACTCATGTTTTTAAGAGCAGGCTCAACACTGCTGAGCTTTTAACTGATTATTATTATTAATTATTGTCTGTTCAATTGCTCTGCATGTTTTATATGATTATATTTTATCAGTGTTTTACTATTTATCTAAATCCCGGTTCCAGGGTTTCCTCTATGGGAGCCCTTCCTCTGCCTCGGCTGTAGCTCCCTGGGTGCTCTCCAGGTGGAGCTTGGGTGGAGGTGGGGGTCTTGGTCTTGCCTCCACTGGGCGCCCTGTGTCGGTGCCTCGGCTGCTGCTGTTGATTTACTGCTGCTGGTGCAGGTGGCTCCTCTAATGGCGTTTCCTTGCATGGTTCATCTACACTCGGCCCAATGTCCTTTTTTTACTTTTTCTTTTAACTGTGTGTGTGCATGGGAGACGGGTTGGGGGGAGGGGGGTATAACTGATCATGCTTTTAAATCTGTGGGGGAGGGAAGGGACGGTGGTTTTATGTGGGGTCATTTTAATCTGTAAAACACTTTGTGATGCAACTTCTTGAATGAAAAGCGCTTTATAAATAAAGTTTGATTTGATTTGAAAGCGGCTGGCTGCACTGGATCTAATTTAGGGGTATCAGAGTAAAGGGGGCAGAATACCAGTGAACACTTTGTGTTGGTCTTGGAGAGAATTTTGTGGTAGAAACGGGCCAGCAGGTGGAAAGCTTCTGGGGGTGTGAATACTTTCCTTCCAGGCTGTGTGTCTTGGATGGTTGTCAGCTGCACCCTGATCTCAGGTGTTGGTGTTTGGAGCTTTCAGTTCTCAGCGTCTCTGGGAGCAGCAGGGTTAGCGTTTCACCTGGAGGCTCCTCTTACCTGCAGGATAATACCTGCATCAGGTTACTGAGGGCCTCTCATCTAACCTGCTGCACCAGGAGGCCTGATGTCCAGCTGGACTACTCAGCGGTCCAGGGGGTCCTGCAGGGAGCTCTGGGGCGCAGCTGGGGGAGGAAGGGGGGGGGGGGGGGATGGTGGGTCAGCTCTCCTTTCCAGGGAAAATAGACTCAGGTTGTGGATGAGGATGAGGAGGATGAGGATGAAGGGTCAGAGTGTTGGGTGTTCATGCAGAGGTGTAGTGTTACAGAACATTATCTGCTCCATCATGTCATCGTTACCTCATCATGGGGGGGAGGGGGGGAGGTGTCACAGTGTGGTCTACAACAGGCACTGATATATGGGGCTGTTAGACCCCCCACTGCGCCAATAAGAGGCCACGCCCCCCAGCCCAATGAGGAGTGTGACTGAATGAAAACAAAGAACCCCCCCCCCCCCCCCCCCCGCTATCACCTCCTCAGGAAGGAACGGTGGTAAAACCAGAGCTGAGAACGAGGAAAGACAAACATCCTGGAACTCATCTTCTCAGGCCTTCTGGAACCACACTACGTTAACCAAGCTATTCATTTCTCCAGCAAAACGTGCTGAGGGTTCTGGTTCTGATCCACGGTTCTGTGGTGGTAAATCCATGAGGGAAAGTTTGTTTCTGCTCATTTCTCTGAGATCCCACCACAGCATTTCAATCAATCAATCAATCAATCAATCAATCAATCTCTTAAGCAGAACCAGGACAAAAATAACAAACAGAACCTCTCCTGAGACCTGTGTTCGGGTCAGAGAGAATCAGCAGGTTGACAGGAACCAAGCGGTACCTGTCGGGTCAGAACCCCAGAGGAAGCCTGTTCTACGCTTCCTGTGGTGGTCAGAGGGGGGCGCCACGCCGGCACCCCCCTCTGACCACCAGCAGGCACTGGGTGTAGTGTCTTGGACACAACCGAGACAGATGGAGCAGGGATTTGAACCGGCAACCTCCTGCTTCCTGAGCCCCAAACCACCATGTTGGTGTGAGATGTTTGTGCTGATTGGCTGTGTTTGGTTTCCTCCATCACGGTTCAGGGTCATGACCTTTAACCTTTGACCTGCTACCTGAGGCCTGTAGAGTCTGAGGGGGAGCTCTGGGCTTTCTGGTCATTTCTCTGCGCTTCCCGCTCTGACGTTGGGCTGAACCTGCTGGGACGTCTGCGATGGTGAAGCGATGACCTCACCTCTGACCTCTGACCCTGAGCTGATGTTCTCCTGCAGCATCAGCAAAGCAGCTTTAATCTGACTAATAATTAGTTTGAACGGAGGATTTTATGTCTGATAATTTACTTTATGGCAGAAACATAAACAGAGCAAAAAAAGATGCAGAAGAGTTTATTTTTTATTTATAAAGTCAAGAAAGAAATGAAAGCAGTGAAGATAAAAATCATCGCGTTTCTCTGACCTCAGCAGACATCATGTAGGATATGGAATCCAGCTTGGTTTCTCCACATGGCTAAGGAACAAAATGACTCTGTATGTAAATATATGAGCCGTCCTGCTGAGTGACTGTGAGGCGGCGCCGCCCTGCCGGGTAACACGTGTTGATTAGCACATAGGTCAGCTGTTTATTAACCAAGCCTCTCAGCGCCGAGCTCCTCCACATCTTCACCGCTGCAGGGTTCAAACTCAGGAGAAAGAAACTAATTACTGACCTTCTACTAAATAAACTCTTGGTTCTAATCAAAGATTAAAGAACAAAACAACAAAAAGTGAAAGAAAATGAAACTACAGTTATAACGGTCGTACTCAGAGCAGTCAGATGTTTGGTGGAATCAGAAGTTCGGATCAGTTTCACTTCTTCTCTTTCTGTTCTCTTTAACACGTCTGGCGGCCATGTTGGATTTTAAGCTTGAGTTGGTGAGCAGTCTGAGAACATGTGGAACCTGAGCGGGTCAGATATCTGATGGAGATCCAGCCTGTTAAAGACGACGACCATGGGGGTGTCTTTACTTTACTCCCAGAACGTTTGTTTTGAAACTGCCAATTCAAAGTTTTAGCTTCAGTCATTTTATAATAATGAGTTTAAATAGGAATATAAGAAACATGGTCTCAACGTTACACCCTATAGTTGATCTGTTTAGGGAGGAGAAGGTGCAGGGATTCGGCCAATCAGAAGGCTTTTTTCTGTTTTCTGTCTTCTGAAGGATGAAGATCCTGAACTGTCAGGTGTCCTGCATGTTTTACACCATGGACGCCAGTTCTACTATGCTGCATCTTCTAGATGCATCCTTCTCCAACACCTGAACCAAACGACTGAACTCCCTCATAGGCATCCAGGGCCCGGTACCGACCCATTCATCTGATCAGGTGTTGGGTGCATCTAGAAGATGCAGGACAGCATCTCTGGAGTTGGTCATCACTGTTTTAGATGTTTCTCTGGTCCACCACACCTCAATGGTTTGTGGGAAGTTCCTGGAGAGCCTGGAGACGTGATGAGGAGCTGACTGGTCGTCTGAAGCAGGCGTGATGGAGCAGAAGACCAAGGCCAGGATCTGGAGGTCTGCTCATCAACGAAGGAAACAATCTGACTTTAAAAGAAACATTTTACTGAGTGGATGGAGTTTGGAGATGGATTTAAAGAGACAGATGATAAACGGAGGAACTGGAAGCAGGAAGAACTTCTCTACAGCGGTTTAAGAACCATTCCTGTTTAAAGACGTTCTTTGTTGGGTAATGAGACGTTCTGCAGATTAGTTTGACTTAAGTCTCAGAAAACCTCCAGGATGAAGAAAGAAGAATAAAAACGATCTTCTATGGAGACACATGAATGAGTCAGGGTTGATTGATGAAAGGCCGAACAGATCAGCACATTTTACGGCCCATCAGATGTTCTGGTTCTGGTTCTGCTCCTGCATCCAAACATGCTGCTTTTATGTTGGATGTTTTCTCTGATAGGATAACGACTCAGGCAGCAGCAGGACTCCTGATCCAGACGGACCTCTCAGACCGACCCAACATCTCATTATCTCCACATTAATATTACTGGACAGGTCTGCTCGTTGCTTCAACTGTCCCAGGTCATTATCAGAGCTCTGCAGACCAGAGACACTATAACCAGTAAGTCCAGTCTGACAGCACAGACCAAGTCTGGCATCGAGTTTGATGAACTATGATCAGGATTTGATTCAATCGTTGTGTTGAGCTTTTAAAGGGACCGGAGTAGAGACTGGAACCTTTTCTGGGTTTTCTGCTGGGTGATATCAGCTGCAGTTATTTCTGTAAATAAACTTTATTTTTCATGTTATTAGTTTTAAACAGAGATTACAAAAACAGACAAAATGAGAGATAAAAAGCTGCCTGATGAGTTCCACCAACCGAACAACCAGTTCTATTCACCACAGATTTAGATATATTGTTCTTTTTCTTCTCTTGTGGTCTTTAATGCCAGGAGTCCGTATCAGATCTCAGTAATCTCCTCTCCTGCTTCTGCTTGGGGCATCTTTGTTGAGTAGGCATCGAGAAGGTGTCTCCATCAAACACCTCGTACTAAACATCTGAAAAGGACAATAAGACTTGCAGGAGTGTAAAAAAAAAGCTTTTTTCCTGCAGCTTTGGAGGGTTTTTAGTCTCCAACAGAACCGGAGGTATTCCTCAAAGGAGGGGGTCCATCCGGCTGCTAGCATCCATAGTTAAGGAGTCTCCGAGGTCAAACAGCTGGTCCAGGTTGACGGTGGAGCCACTCAGGAAGTCAGTGCGGCCGTGGTCCTCGTCCTCCGGCCAGGGCATCTCCAGGAAGGCCGTGGCCAAGAAGGTCTCCTCGTCAAAGTCAGAAACATCTCTGCTCCTCGGATCAGGAGGCACTGCAGGAGCACCGGCGGACTCGGGGGCCCCTTCCTTTGTCATGGGGCTCAGAGGGTCCCCTCCGTCCAAACTGAGCTCCCCTCTGAGGGCCGAGTCCAGCAGGGCGTCCCAGTCGAAGGGTCCTTTCAGGGGTCCCGCCTCCCTCTGTTCATCCACACAGAACAGAGGGGAGCTGGAACGCCGGGATGCCTTGGAGAGGCTGTTCCTGGATCCCAGCGCCTGCTTCCTCTTGTGGCCCTTCCGTTCCCTGACCAGGGGCCAGGAGCCCAGCATGGTGCCCTCAGATAGATGGGGGTCCCTGTTCTGGTGGTCCTCGGTCATCTCTTCGAACTCTCTGAGGAGCCGCTGGGACTCCGGAGTGACGTTCAGACCAACGGTACTCGCTGAGGACTTGTGGACTCTGAGCCGGTTCTGAAGGGCCGGGTTGATCTGGACCGGAGGCATCCGTCTCTTCTTGTAGGCGCCGCTCAGGAGGCGCTCAGCGTACTGTGGGTCGATCTTCCAGAAACCCCCCTTCCCCGGCTCGTCCTTGTTGCGCGGCACCTTGATGAAGCACTTGTTGAGTGACAAGTTGTGGCGGATGGAGTTCTGAAGGGAAAGAAACAGATTCTGAGATCAATTCAGGAAATCCAAGAGTCCAAATGACCCAAAAAGGTTTCATCTGTTCAGAGCTGCTGGGTTTCCTGCATTCATTCGTCTGGGCCTCTGCCCTGAAGTCCAAACAGAGCGCGGACCTCGGTTAAATATTATCTGACCAACAATAACAGAAAGCTCTGAAACCAACAGTCTTATCAATCATTATCCAGCTAAATTAAACTGGACTGTTAAATTCCTGGTCTGCTGAAGGGAAACCTTTGACTAGGACGTTCTGCTCCTCCTCCATATCTGCTCCTTTCAGTAAAACGATGAATCGTAGGCAGGGAATTTATAAAACTGTAAATAAATTCTGTCTTAAGCTGTTTGGATGAACATAAGAACATGAGGCGGTTTAGCTAAACATCGGCTCCATTGTTCGGGGGGTTGTTTTCAGCCAGCAGGGGGCGCTATGATCAGCTATTTATTTTTGTCTGAGCGCGCATACAGTCTAGAGGTGTGTGTGACGTCATGCAGGTACCTGCCAGGTGGGGTCGGCGTGCCGGTAGTAGCAGAAGTTGTCGGTGATCCAGTGGTAGATGCAGGACAGGGTGATCTTGCTCTTCTTGCTGGCCTGCATGGCCATGCAGATCAGCGTGGCGTACGAGTATGGCGGCTTGATGAGCGCGTTGGTCTTGTAGTCCACCTCGGCCGGGCAGTGGCCGTGCGCCACGATGCCCGGCAGGCTCTGCATCCTGCTGTAGGCCGCCGCGGTGGACTTGCCCGGGGTCAAGGGCGTCCCGATGGAGGAGGCGGGGTCCCCGGCCAGAGGGGAGGCCGGCCCGTCGGGTCCCAGCTGCTGGCCGAGCAGCTGCGGCTGCTGGACGTGTTGCGGCCCCGGCGCGCTGAGGATGGAGAACTCCTGCAGCCACTGCAGGCTGGTCAGGCTGTCGTCCAGGCCGCTGAAGCTGCAGCTCCCGGAGGCCCGCTCCTCAACCTGGGCTGCGGCCGCCAGCACCTCCTCCTCCTCCTGGCCCGTCGGGCTCAGAGACAACATGACTCCTCCGTCCTCCTCTCCTGCCGCTGCGGGACGGACACGCAGTCAACACTTCAGCTTAGAACCGCAGAGCAGGACGGTTCTGTTCCCTAACCAGGACCTTCAATAAACAAGGCAGCTAAAAGTGAAGAAAAGAACGTTTTTATGTATTTAATTATCTCTCTCTCTGTGTGTGTGTGTGTGTTAATGCGCACTTTGACGCGCAACGCAGATAACTGCACACTGTTGCAGCGTCTCACTGAGTTTCCTCTCTGCTCCTCAAGGTTGGAAACATTAAAAACATCTTTAAAAGTATGAAAAAAGTAAAAAAAAAACAACAACAACAACAAAAAACAGGTTTAATTTAAGATTTTTTAGCTGATGTTTGTTTTTAAAGAATTGGCGCATTTAGGACATTTTAAAGTCTGTCAGTCTCTTCCCATCAGCTGCTGTTTATTTTATTAATAATAAATAAAATCACTTTAACATGAAATAAACATCCACAAAAGAATCCGTTTGACATATTTAGGCCTTCCGAGGCAGCAGGTTCTAATAAATCCGTAACTTGAACCTCACCTTTAAAGTGAAGCCTTCAGATCCCAACTTTAAACCTGGACACCTGCAGTCTGCGCCAGTCCAGTCTGCGCCAGTCCAGTCTGCGCTCCTCGGTGCGTCTCTCTGTTTGCGGGCTCACAGCTCCGCCGGGGCGCCACTTTAATACCTGCTGAAGGAGGTTTGTCCCGGAGCCATGGAAACGGGACACCCCCTGTAAACAGCTTCCTGCTCCCCCATTGGCCTGCTGGTTTCCATGGTGATGCGTCTCTAGTCGCTCAGCAGCTGACCGATAGGTTCCCAACCAGAGGTCCGGGACCTCTAAGGGCCCCAGCTGGACTTTATACAGGATTGCTGGTGAAAACAAGACTAAATAATGTATCAGC